>JBBMJY010000025.1:20410627-20422842 GCA_037833715.1 Toxotes lorentzi | reverse complement strand
GTGTGTGTGTGTGTGTGTGTGTGTGTGTGTGTGTGTGTGTGTGTGTGTGTGTGTGTGTGTGTGAGTGTGTGAGTGTGAGGGGTGGAGGGTGGATACAGAATGAGCAAGCAAGCGAGAGAAAGAGAAAGAAATTAGAGGAAGGATATAGAGGGAAATGTCAGGAGAAAGCAAAAGCAAAAATGATTCAGAGAAGGGGGTGAGTGTGTGTGAGTGCATGCGTGCTAATGTGTGTGTGTGTGTGTATATGTGTATGTGTATGAGACAGAGAGTATTAGACTTGCACCACTGAATCTCCTCTCCTCTGAGGCTATTGTACTCTGCTCCACCTCTCTGTATTGATTCCACTGGGCAAGAGCTCCCTCACTCTTTCTCTTTGTCTCTTTCTTTCTCCTTCTCTCATTTTCTTGGCCTTTTCCTCTTCTTTTTTCTGTTCCTTCTTTGTTAACTAGGAGGTGACTTCTTCCTCTGGCCACTCTTCTTTTTTTTCGTCCTTCCCCCTCCTCCTCCTTTTTCTCCATCTCTCCCTCCCTCCCTCACCTCCTCCCTCTCGGACAGTCTGCCTCTCACAGCTGAAGGATCATGTACACGTTCACCTTTAGCCACCTTTCAATCGATGCCTATTGATTTTAATATCACAATGAAATAAATTATTTTTCTTTGAGTGAAAGCGCCCCCACCACCTCCTCCTCCTCCTTCCTCCAGTCCTCCTTCTCTGTCTCCATCCTTCAATTCAATCCCTCTGTTTTAGCGGTAATGCAATTGGCATCTGAGGCCGGGCCTCTACAAGCATTGAATCACATTCACCGTGCCATCTTCAATTTGTATGCCCGTGTTTGGGCTTGCTTCTGACTCTACTCTTTCAGGCTGATCTTTTACACCATTAGGTATATTTGCTTTGTCTTTCTTTTATTACTGTGCTTCCTGGACTTTAGCATGACCCTCAGAAAACATGGCTCAGTAAAACCAGTGATGTCAGACAATAGTTTTGTGCCTCTTCCTGTTTCTTCAGTTTCTTCTCGTCCTTGAGAATGTGCATAGATTTAAATCCATTCCTGATCATGCGTACCAACAAACTCTCAGTGGAAATCCAGTGTAATCACAAGTAATTCCTGAATTACAGACACACCAACCGTCTCTACTGTCAGGCACAGGAGTATAATTGGTAGATTGTCACCATCTTTCCTGGAGACAAGCATTTCTGTCTTTAGTTTGACAATAAGGTCATTTTTTTATCCAGAGTGAAATTATTGCATTAAGGCCTCAGTTTTTGTCTTTTTTTTTCTAGTGCTACATCAGATAGCACCTGTGGCTCCTTCTTAGAGATCCAGAGGATGTTAATAACATTCAGTTGAAATCAGTCTTCATTGATAAAGAACTCAGTCCCATTCAACAAGTTAACAAAGCCTGGTATATTTTCTGTTGTGGTGAAACTGTTAAAGTGCCACAATTAAAAATCAAAGTAAAGCAAATGTATAATCTTTGAATTACACTGAGGTTTTACTATTCACAGTGGGGGTTTTTTTGTTTTGTTTTGTGGGTGTGTGCCCTGCAATTCTTTGACATCTCGCTAAGCAAACAATTTTCATTTTTTAACTTGCTCCAATACTTCATCTTTATTCATCTTTGAACAAGCCAATTGTGGAAGTGTCAGAGAAAACAGGATGGTTTAGTAGGATTTTACTCTTAGGGTTTTCATCTATGAAAGAAAGCCACAGAAAGTTACAAGTTACAAGTACACTGACTAATGTTAAGTCAGTGTATTTGTGAGGTGGCAGCAGGGGTAGCTTCATTTCAGCCAATCCCCTTTCTGTGCACAGCCAGGAGACATTAGCTGTGCTGCAAATCAATGCTACATACTAATCCTATACTATCTACAGGAAATGATTTTTGGGAGCTGTTTCATCACTACGCTCAATTTAGTTTTTCCAGTTTAGCAGCTCCTCCATCTGCTTCATCCATTTAATGCATTGCATTGTGGGTGAATAATATGCATCAACAGAAACTGACCATATTTACGGTAGCATGCATTCAGTCTGCTATGGGTATATTTTATTCTGTCAGTTTTCTAATTTGCACACATTACGTCCTATAGGTCTGCTCAGAATAAGTGAGTGGTATGGATTTGGGACATAGCACCTGATTAACCGTGCACACACATGACCACTCGCAGTCAGTCCGCATTCACTCATAACTAATTTTCAAACTGCTAATGAAGTGTGGAAAGAATGGAAACGTTCTTAAAGGTTAAAATACAGTGACACCAGAAACATGGCAGGAACACACACCTGGGATGCTACAGTATCTTAACCTTACTGTCCATGCTGTTTTTTTTTTTTGTCCACAACAAGTAAGTCTACGTTAGGGCCACTAGGACGTTTAAATGGATGTGGCTGGTATTTTGGGGTAGTTTCTGTATGTACATGAGTCTGTATGTGCAGGTGAGATTTATCATGGTTCATTGCCTCAAGGTGTGAGCATGGGTACCATGTTTTTCCTGTGGGCAGTTCATACACACCCTTTTTAACATCCTCTGTGTATGCTTTGATCAATGAGGCTCATGAACTGTTTCATAGCAGGAATAAAAGACATGTCACATGCTGTGCGAATCAACATAAACAGTAGTCATTAGGCTGTCGTCCACTGATTATGACCGGTGAGTGGGTTAAGAATATAGATTCATCAGTGAAATTGCATCCACCCCCCGCCCACCTTGTCCCCTGACAGCTCCACAGTGTCCCTGTCACCCTGCTATCAACACCGACCTCTGTCCCTCATGGCCGCACGCCCCAAAAACACTCCTGTATTGATCGGCGTTTACGCCATTGTCATTACTTGTCATTGGTACACAGGGAGACACGGGACACAAATTAGACGGCAGAAGGGAGGTGGAAGGATGGATGGATGGATGGATGGGTGGGTGGGGAGAGAGAAAGAAGGGAGACAGGATTTACACAAAGAAGACTGAGCAGTCTCAGAGATAATTCAGTGCGCTCAGTGTCCTATAATGCAGGGCTGTTTATGTCAAACTGATTTGCAAAGAGCACGGAAATGGTCCTTTTAAATAAGCTTTCTGACTGTGCTCTATGCTGGATATCAGGATAATGTGTAGGATATATACAGATAAACATCGATTTGAGCCAGTCCTGTTTTCTCTCTCTTTACTGCACTCTGTCGCAGATGCTGACATTAGGCCATTTCTTCTTTTTTATGTCCTAGGAATTAGAGACCACACGATGGTGAAGATTGTGAGATTTTATAGTTACACAAAAGCAGTCCACCGAGAGAACAATGCCAGCCTAATACAGATGCAGAGCTGTATTTAAGTTGTCATACTGTACGTATTTATCTGTTGATGTAGGAGGTGTGATAAAAGATTTTATGGCTGATTAGGAAGGCTTACGTAGTTGTTGTAAGAGGCAGAGCAGTATTTTTGATATTCTACAACCCCAGCTGATTGACTTAATGAGGTGTGTCCATACAGTGTGAGAAGCATTTACTCTACTGTCTGCTCATGTTGTGCGTCAGAGTTGTACTGAGTGGGTCAGAGTCCTGCAGAATAACTGCATCTTTGACAAGTCAATTATAATGAACTTTAGTATCTTCAGCACTTGACTGTGCCAATTTAATTTGCTTTCTTAGGTTATTGTACCTCGGGTGTCATCATACATTGTCTGTACGCGGGGAGCTGTCATCTGAAGGCTTTGCAGGGCACCGCCATTATTAAAGTAACAAAAATATTAGTCGTCCAAAATGTATCCTCACCATAATTCACAAGAGCCACTGGTGTGTGACTTACTGATTTTCTAAAACAGCAGTAACGTACCACTGCTTCTAAAGAAGAAATAAAATAAAAAATGACATGAAAAGAACAGCTACAGTATAGGTCCATAAGTAGTGACTTAGCCACGCACCAATGCAAAGTTACTGTATACTTGATTGAATTTCATCGTGTTAACTTAGTATCTGAGCACTCACTGTTTTGTCATTCTTCAGTGTAAACACAACAGGCCATAATTTCTCTGATCACAACGCATTTGAGAAACATACAAGCCACAGAACACACTGCCGGCTGCTGTTTGCGGTTCTCCTCAGCACAAAATAAGAGCAATTACATGATTACCTTTCACGAAGCCACAAAGTCCTTAAAAGGTATCTAAACAAAGTGGTTGCCAAGCAACACAAAAGTACCTGTACGAGTACAATTTTTGGTTATTAAAATGAGTATTTATTTTATAATGACTCTAAACAGGACTCAGCTGTGACTGTTCTGTTTATGTTTTTGAACGGTGTAATTAACTGTCTTTTTGCAAGTTGTCTTTTGTCGCAGTTAATTTTGAATATTTTATCCTCGTAGGCTGTTTTCAGGCAGGTGTTTTCAACAGAGGGAGCCAAGGTTGGCAACTGTGTAATAAGATAAATCTCATCTTTACAGTGTGTGTCCTGATACCTTTACATCAGTGTCCATAAATACTTGTGTTTGTATGCTCATGGTGTGTATGCATCCATGCATTAAGGCAGGCTTCTGGCTTAAGTCCAAAGAGTGTCAGAATTCTGCGTGTGCATGTGTGTGTGGGGCTGTTTGGTAGAAATGACACTGGCCGGCTATGTAAAAGTGTGTCTGACAGGGGGAGCGACGGAGTCAGCGCTTTTTTCCCCTCCTTCCTCGCCCCCCGCTGTTCAATCCATCCAGCTGCTGTCACCACAGGGGAGCAGACAATCTATCAAGGCATCGGGATGCATTCTCCTCACCTGCGCCGTGCCTTTAATGAACAGCCAACATGATCCCGGCTGACAAGCAGGAAATGGATGTAATAAAGATTGTTTCTGCATGCTCTTTGCATCCCTGATAAATCACCTCGCTGTGCAACAGATACGGGAGCCACATGGAAATTTGATTTCACACGGCAAGGGGGAGGAAGAAGAGAGCAGTGGCAGGGTCACTCTATTTTATTTCCCTTTTTTCTCCAGCGGAGCAGTGGAGCAAGGTGTGTGGGGGTTGAATGGAGGGACTGTTGTTTTTTTTTCTTTTTTTCTTTTTTCTTTTTTTTCACCTGGGCTCTCACTTATCCCGCCAACGCTCTGTTAAGCCGGGAACATGCCTCTGTGCCTGTAAGTCTATAAACAATAACAGACGACATGTGCAGACGTTCACATAGGTGTCTATCATCATACTTACAGTAGACGTAACATTAATGCGTGCACTAGGGGGCAGGGCCGTATTTACCAAACGCAGAATACACAGGAGATGAGGAAGAAACCTGGAGATGGAAACCCATTGTCATTTCAAGAACTATAAACTATCTACTAAAAAATAAATAATAAAAAAAAAATAAAGCATCCCCGTGCTTCCTTATACCCTTCCCTTCTGTAACACACAGCGTTTGATACACAGGACCACAAATTTACACTACATATTGAGTGTGTACGAGGGTACTCTGGGAGCATCTGCAAATTAAGTTAACCAGAAACCCTTCTTTACAAGTATCTATGCAGAAGTGTGTGTCCACTTCAGTATTCTCAGTGTCCCCGTACTGTACACACACCGCTCCCTTCCATGTATATCAATTTTGTTTTGTGTATATTCTTAAAAATGCCAGGGCAATCAACTGGTTTTGAGTCATTTTTAAAGAATTAGGTTTCATCTTTTGACGCCCTTCATTCTTTCTTTATTCAAGATACAGGTTCTTTATTCAAGATGCAGGAAAGCTCTTGAGTTCTGTTAGAAAGTGGTGGAAATATTAACAGTCCTATGCAGCTGACGATGATAACGGATATATCTACCACTCAAAATTCTGAGCAATATTGCAAGCAACGGGATCTTAATTTCAGCCAGAAGCAGCTTCTCATTTCTAGCCAGTGATGATCTAATTTGACCAATCAGTTGTCCCTTTATCAGCTGTAGCTAGCCAGCTAATTAAGCTAATTGGTGGTTGATAATGGTTAAAAAGTCCATCTCTGGCTGAAATACATGAAATTATGCTAAAAGAGGGAGGCTACAGCTAAATGCCCCAGGAAAAAGAAACAGCGTAGTTCTTAGAGTGCAGTGTAGAGCTACTTAGTCCAAGATCGGTCTGTTATTTCCATCTAACTTCACTCTGCTTAGCTGCTTAGCTTGCACATGTAGCATTGGCAGGGTTCACAAGCCTAACCTCCAATTAGCATCCAGGCCGGAAAATACCACACAGTGGTTGTGCTAGTGAACATAAACTGTAACTAAATGTAGTTACAGGGAACTAATTTTCTTACCTAGTGATGTGTAGTTTGTGTGTGATGTAGTTTTGTGCTTTTGGTTTTTGGAATGCGAAAAAACCAACAGAAGGCCAAAAAAAATATGACTTGATAAAATACATTTTTCTTCTGTGTACCACACAAAACCATATAACCAACAGGATGAATCTTTAACCCACATCTCTCCACCCCAGGACCTTTAGCAGCAAACATATGAGCGTGCAGGCCTGTGGCACACCGAATCACACTACGCAAGACACATTATAAGACCAAACAAAACCTCACACTAGCAAGCACATGGCCTGCTGTCCAAACCCACTGTAGCACTGCTCTAACAGAAAAGGCATTTATATTGGAGAGTACAGGGAGAGTGAGAGAAATGAGGGGGTGTAGAAAAGAGAATAATGATTAGAGCTGGGGAGAAATAATAGTGGGGCAGCAGGAGAAATACATGAGGAATGGAATATAGCAGAATAAAGGGATAGTGAGATTGAGATAGGGAGAGAACGGGAGAGGGAAGAGTGAGATAGGGAGGGAGGGAGGGAAGGAGCGGGGGGTGGGGGTGGGGGGAATGCAGATATGGGGGTGGGTGGGTAATTTATGATTTAATCTAATGCAGTCTGGACCTGCTGTAAGTCACACAGACCTCAGCTGGGAAAGCGAGAAAGGGAGAGATGGAGAAATCGAGAGAGAGACATTAACCTTTCCTTGAAGCGAGTGTGGAGTTGTTTTATCTGACCACCATCCACCCCTGTAAACCTTTTCTCCTCTCCACCTCTACTTCCCGCTCCTCAGACATCACCAGCCGCTTCTCTAGGGCTGCGTTTCCCAAATGTGTTATGTAATCGTGATCCACTTTGGTTTCACTGAGCTGAAGGAAGAATCTCTCAATCAGTTTATGTCGACTTTGTGTCGCTGGCTGAAAATTGTGGTGACTGAAGCCAAGCTTTTCTCATGTTGCTGGAAACACCTGATGTATTCTACACAGGAAGTGATACCTACATGTCTGCCTACACTTCTGACATGTTTCTCTTTAGAGCAGCAGGATACCAGGGTAGAAAAAGAAACTTGAAAGAAACTGAAACTTCATCAACAGAATAAAGCCCAAGGAAAAATTTGTCAGAAAAGGCAGAGTGTTGAGGGTGCATACTACATGGGCGTAAATGCCCTGAGTGGTGAATCCCCGGTTCGACTCCCAGCCAGCCAAACCATTTGCCATATGTAATTCCCCTACTTTCTTTTCACAAAATTTTTTGTCTGTCATTGTCCCAGTCAAAATAAAGTCATGAAAATGCAAAAAAAGAAGATTTATTTAAAAAAAAAAAAGAGAGCCACCCACACTGCTTGATTGACAAGTTGTTGCTGGGATGTGCAGAAAAAAAGGCACCAAAAACAGAGACAAACTCAATAACAGAATGAAAAATTCAAGGTTTACAAAATTTCACATCAGCAAATCATGTATGTTCTTCACACCCTCATCTTTTACCTCAGTATGATGTGACTAAAAGTCAATCTGTAACATAAGCAGCCCCAGGAATCAGTCATAGATATATAACTTTTTGGGCCCAGAAAATGAGTTGCTTGAGTAATTGAGTGAAATATCACAAATAATCAATATGATCAATAATCAGTAGTTGCCACTGGCATTATAGATGGTGTCTTGAAAAAAAGATCTTTGTTGCAATATATTTGATCATACACACAGGATCACTCTGTGTTGATTTAAAAAAACAAAAACACTCTCTTAAAAAAAACTATGAAGGTACAGCCAGTGGTCATTTCACAACACTACAGCTTTACTTAAAGGAAAAAGCAAAATTAGGCAGCTTTTGATTTTGTTCGATGATTTCACTCATCACCATCTCAATATGCTTTAATCATACTCCATAACTGTGCTTACATTCTGTCATTTATCTTGTGATATAGAGTGACAGTGGGCTTCATAAATACTTACAGAGTTATATCAAGGGAGCATGTGTCTCACCCTATCTCATCATTAAATAGCAGACTGCCTCCCACAAGTCACTGCCTTTAGGGAGCGAGGGGAGAACATGCAAACTCCACTGGCTGGAGGATTCAAAACCTTCTTGCTGCAAGGTGACAGCACTGACCACTGCACATCCATTTTGTACACACAGATTAAACAAAAGCAGCAGTAGAATCAGAAATACAAAATAGAGAAACAGCATGAAAGAGTTAAGAAAATAAAGGATAAAACATTAGGGCGGCATGGTGGTGCAGCAGTTAGCACTGTCGCCTCACAGCTAAAGGGTTCCACGTTCAAACCGCGGTCTGGGGTCTTCGCCCTGTGCCTGCGTGGGTTTTCTCTGGGTACTCCGGCTTCCTCCCACAATCCCAAAACATGCACATTAGGTTAATTGTCTGCTCTACAGTGTGTGTGTGCGTGTGTGGTTGTCTGTCATTGTGTATTTCACAAAGTCTATATTTTTATATTTTGCTCTAATGTTTATATTTTATATTTTAGTGCCCTCGTGTGTATTTTGCTCTTTTGTGTTGATGCATCTTGCTCTTGATGGCTCAAAGCGGGACCTGAGTACTAATTTCGTGCCATAACATGTAAATGTACTGGTATGACAATAAAATTCCTCGATCCCTTGATCCTTGATCCTTGTGTGTCGGCCCTGTGATTGACTGCCAATAGTGGGGAAGACCTTGGCTACGAAACATCCTCTGTACTAAGCATACCTGGATGGACAAACTATGCATGCACATAAGAAGCAAAACTGAAAGATCACATGGAGAAGAGACAAGAGATGTGAAAAGAGGATGAAGAAGGTAATTGCAGACAACACATGATTGAAGAGCTGTTTACGAATAAACACGAAGAAAACAGTGGCTGAGTGTCCTGGAGGGTGGACTCTTGGTCCAGTGGTTGTAATCACACCCTTCTTGGTGACGTCACAGCATTAGCCGTCCATTAGATGTGAAACTGTTCTATTGAACTGGAACTTTTACACGATCTGTGTGCAGACATGTTTTCAGAAAGGCCTGTCATTGTCAGTCACAGGATTCCCAGTGAGAAACCAGTCAAGCCAGTTGCTTCCTGCTGAGGTTTCTTGTTCTCGGTATGGTTACAAAGAAGGGAGCCAATCATTGCACTCCAAAACACAGTGCATCAGTGGAATTAGCAAATCATTGAGATGCCATGGGAATGGGCTGCACCAGCGCCTACTACCGGAGTGCAACTCTTGTGTCTGCATCAATAATCTCTCTCCAGAGAACCATTTGCCTGGATAAATATTGGTTTTGCGTTGGACCCTGTAATGGCACCCTGTGCAGGCGGCGGGGCCTATAAGTGACGTTGTCTGTCACGCTGTTGGCAGGCTGGTGTGGGAGTCGTTGGCACATTGTGGGGTCTCTCCAACGCTCATTTGAATTTGCTCGTCCCCAATCATGCCACTACACTCAGCAACTACACACTTCCACACTCCACTCACACATCTACTCCCACTACCTGTTTGGGCGCCGGCGCGCTCATTTGCATGAAATAAGATGGAAATGGAGCCCTTATTTATGCCAACAGAAATGGAGTGTGTTATTAAGGGCACTATTGTGCAAAAGAGACGGTGGCGGTAAGAATACATTACAGAGGCTATTTCTGGAGTGGCTCGAGTCACGCAGAGGGTAATGCTTTACAGGTCCCTGATGACTTCTACAGTCTGGGCGCCAACGCTCTGGATGGGCTGTGTGTATGTTTATGTACATTTTGTGTGTGAATGTGTGTGTTTTTGTTTATGCCGGTGTTTGATTGTTTGTGTCTGTGTGCATTTATCTACAGTACCTGCAGTGTGTGTGTGTGTGTGTGTGTGTGTGTGTGTGTGTGTGTGTGTGTGTGTGTGTGTGTGTGTGTGTGTGTGTGTGAGGCTGCATACTTGCTCACGCCTGGTGAATATGATTCTAGGAGATGATCATTTGTATATTGCCTGGTGATGGATGGCTTTCCTGTGATTGACAGGTCTCCATTCATCCAGACTTCATTGTAAGACTGTTTGTGTTGTGCAGGCCGCTGAGGAGGGAGGTAGAGCTCCGTTTCTGTCAGTCAGGCATTGATACTGCAAAGTTCAGTGGGTCATTTTTGTTTTTATAAGAGGCTAAAACGGGAGGAAGAAAAAGATTTTGGGGAAACTGTTGCCCATTATTTTGTTTCATTTATTTATACCCTAAAGTATAAGCGGGTGTTTTTGAAGTGGAATGAAGGTTTAAGAAAATGAATCCACTAAAAAAGAAAATGTGTCTAAATTCAGCCTGCAATAGCAGCAGCTTCACAAACTAAATATTTAGAATTCATGTATTTTGGACATTGCTGTGCTCTTCATCACATTTTGTCTTGCCAAGACCTGCTTCAGTTTCCTAAGTAAAATACCTGTGGGAATTCTCTCAGTCAGGTGTCCACTCTGTCTGTGTGCATATGTGTGTTTGTGTTCTGATCTCTGTCATATGTACTGAATATAATTCCGTCTGCAGACCTCATCACACACTGCCACACAACTGTGGTAGTTATGCATAGTTCAAGCTTGGAATGACATTATCACAATACTATAACTTCCTAATAAACAGTGCTAATAAATTAGCTTCTTCAGTTTCTTCCAATCACTTTTCATGCTAAAATAATGGCCTGCACATCAGCTATGTGGCAAAATATGTTTAGCCACAGTAGCACTGTGACCTCTGGGTTGGTCAGTCAGTCAGTCCACCGCTTTGGTCCAGACTGACATGTCTCAACAGCTATTGGATGGACTGCTATGAAATTTGATATAGAAATTTATGTTTACCTCTTAATGAACTGTAATTCATAATAATACAAAATAAAGTGAAAACACACACTAATACCCTCAGGTGAGCACTGTAAAAATTGTCATATACTCTCTAGATAACGTATTACATATTAAATCTGAAATGAAGATATACTGTCCTTATATTTGAAAATCTCTTCTCATTCTTATGGCAGCTGCAGCGTGACACTACCTGCCCATGTTGGTAAAACAGACCCTCATTTTCTTGACACATTTACAAACCCCAGTGGACAGCTAGCCCTGTCTCTAATCTGACCTGACCCCAATGACCTTTTGCATCCATCCCAAACCTGAACCTGCTCCACTACTAACCCTTGATTGGCCACTGGGTGACCCATGACCTTTAACCTCATCAGGTTTTGTGTTCCCAGGCTGCCTCTGTGGAGGGAGACCATGCTTGGTGTGTCACTCAACTGTGTGTACGCTACAGCCGCACCCTGACATAAGCATAGGAGAGAGTATAGTAAGAGAGGAAGCTGTGATTCTTTAAATCTGTAATAGTATAACAATGACATTAGGACAATATGATTCTCTTTATCTGCTGTGTGTGTTTTGCTTGTGGATTTAGTTTCTTATTTAGCAGCTTTTAGTGAGTGTCTGTGATGAGGGAATGAGGGAGTGTAGTAAAACAGAAACCAGACTTGTTTGTGACAGCCCTGCCTTCTTTTTTGTTTGTTTGTTCTATTTTTTTGTTGTTGAAATAGAGTTTATTAGCATGTGAGTGGCAGCCTAGGAGCGCGTCTCATCTGTTGTCTAGAAGGGTGGCCATTTTGAGAACTGGATGTTAAAATAGGAGTATAAAAAACTTGCCTATTAACTGGAAATTCCCCCTCCCAGGGCTAAATTGGTGTAAATAGTATTGTTCCCCTCTCTCTGTCAAAGATATATGGAATGTCGTTTCGCTGATGGCTTCAGTAAATGCTCCAGCCAGGCAGGCGTACAGATATAACAAATCTGCTCCAACACTGCATCTAACCACTGGGCTGTGTAACTGGCCCCATACAACATTTGTCATGTGATATGTGTCTGTCTGTGTGCGTGCGTGCGTGCGTGCGTGCGTGTGTGTGGGTGGGGGGGGGGGGGGGGGGTTCCCCTGTAGGCCTCCCTCCCCCTCCACAAGCCTTCTGGAGCTGGAAAAAAAACACTTAAAACAAGCACAGAGAAAAAAAAAAA
>JBBMJY010000025.1:20344257-20389128 GCA_037833715.1 Toxotes lorentzi | reverse complement strand
GTGTGTGTGTGTGTGTGTGTGTGTGTGTGTGTGTGTGTGTGTGTGTGTGTGTGTGTGTGTGTGTGTGTGTCAGTGTTTATGGCTCTTTTGGAGTATCTGAAATGTCTGGCTGTAGTTTTAAATGCCTCTGGCTTCAGCTAAATAAGACGTCTCGGTGGATGTGCGAGACTGTGGCTGCGTAGGTGTAAAACCATTGTGCATTTCTTTTTTGCTTTCTTACAATATGTTTTCTCAGAATTATCTCTTTTTCTAATCCCACATCCCATCCACCCACCCACCTACACACACACTCACACACACCACCACCATCTCTGTTGACAGGGTAAATTGTATGAAAAGCTTTTAAGGCAATTAGTGGATTGAGCTGGAGTCTTTCTTCCCATTCGCACTGTTCATTAGCAGCTCCTCCAGTCTCTGATATTACCATCACTCCAAGCTGGCATCAACACCACTCACTTCTTGTGTGTGCATGTGTGTGCAGATGTGTCTCTGCATGTCTGTCTGTGTGTATTTTACACATCTCTTCATTGAGGCACAATTTCAAAGCACACAATTGTCAGAAAATAGATCCTGTTGTTCTGACAATTTTAATCCATTTCAATAAAAGCACAAGAGAGGAAAACCCAATGAGACACACAAAAACATCATTATCGTTATGGCCATCATTGCATTTCTTGCTTGCTTATTTCTTTAGTAGCCATTTATTTTTTCTGAAAAATGATCACAGCGATTAACGTCTATCTATCTATCTTCTATCTGTTAGCCTCCCTCTTCACCTAGTTTTACCCATTAGAAATGAAGTGAGATGGGTTTTAAACACATCAGCATCCAGAGTCGTGTGAGTGTGTGATGTCATTACACCTTGTTGTGGTGTGTTCACTGTGTGCGTTAACTGTAAATGACTGTAAATGAGTGAGTAAAGCATCACTCTCTGTACTTTCTTACTTCTGAAGCTTATCTGATGCTCTCAGCCCCAATTGTTCCTACTAAATACATATGTCTTTAAAAACAGGTCACAAATATAATTTAATTTTTTAAAGAAGTCTAAATAATTTCTTAAAACAGCGGGGCACTGTTTTTAGCAAGCACGCCTCGAACAGTAGTTAACACTACATTATATTTGTTGGGGTCTATTTTGAGGTGTACTAATGAGTATTTGCTTTAGCAGGATGGGGTGTGCTTGACTGGTTCAAAATAAGCTGTACTGTCCATGTTCATTGTAATGAAGGAACATATGAGCCAGTGCACCTCTGTGAATCACTGATGGGCTTTTAATACTTCATGGAAAACAATGGAGGTACAGAGGAATAAGACAGGCTTTGGGTACACAGACAATACTTGCTGGTAGGATCAGTTCTTTGTTGGTTTTGGTCTTTTCATGGGATTTGTTGACAATAAGAAAAATATAGAATATTTTCAGATTTACACTTTAATTCAAACTGGATTTAATGCAATAAGAAATTTTGAATGGGACACAATGTCAGTATGCAACACAGTCCACTCAGATGCTTCGGAACAATTCAGGTCCAGTGTCACCTGAAGAAATAACTCTGCTGGGTCTCAAAAGAGCATGATGCGCCCAGTCATCAGGGGAAGATGCCCAGATTGACCCACAACTTCCACAATCACATCAGATCTCCACAGAGGAGCACACAGCCCTCAGGCCACCTCAAAGCAAATCAAAACACACACAACTTAAAGGACATCAAGGTTTATTGGGCACTCAAAATACAACTAAAGGCCTCATCTTGAAACTTCTGGAAAAACTGAAAATGGTTGAGGGACAACATGAAAAAAATCTTTGAGAATGACACCACTACCCTTATAGACTGGAGTGACAACGGTCTGTTCTCCTTCTACTCAGTCATCAACCCCAGGCCTGAGGCTCATACAGCCATATTCAGTGTTAACTATGAACTATTGTCTTTACAGTGGGAATACAAGTTGATCCAAAAAAGATATTGAGTACTCAGTGGCAGCTAACCTGAAAGCTTCCCAAAGATGACTTGGGATGTCAGGATGGTACCACCTCTTTGTCACAAACTTCTCTCAAGTTTCAGGGCTCCTGTACAAAAAGGGAGGCAACTTTTGTTAGACCCTGGAGTGTCAGGATACCTTTTGAAACCCTGAGGAGGAGTTGTCTGGTCTCCTAGAAATGTGAGAAACATGCAAACTTTGACCTCCCCTTTGTGGTGTACATGGACACCAGTGACATAAGCCTTGGAGCTGTGCTTTCCAAGCCATCTGGACTGGCACATAGCAGCAGGAGTCATAACATAGCAGAATGCAACTACTTAGTGACTGGAAAGGGGTGTTAAGCTATCGCATGGGTCTTGGAGAGGTGCGAATATTACCTGGAGGGAAGATCTTTCACTGCAGTCACGGACCACTTAGCTTAACTGTGGATCTTTAAGACCCAGAGACCAGGTGCATGGCTGACCAGGTGGCCCTGCAGCCTGACTGTGGAGTGCCGGAAAGGCAAATACAACACTGTCCCGAATGCCTTGTCCAGAGTTCCACATGGAGATCACTGCTACCATTAGCCTACCATCAGCAGGTACCACCCCACTGTCAGTCAAAGGGAGAAATCTACCCGTTTCAATTGACCATCTCTGTAGAGCACAACTGTTCATTTAGCGTCTATACCAGTTTTTAGTGGACGTGGGAGATGTCACATTAAGTGATTCCACTCGATACACATCCTAGAGCACAAGGTTGAGTACTAGATCTGCCTCTTAAAACGATCTACCAGGTCCTCATACCATAAGAGTCTCCACTCACAGCTGCTGCAGATGCTCCATGAAGACCCTCTGGCTCATCACCTTGGCAGGCATAAGATCTACAAGAGGTTGCAGTCTCTAGTATATTGGCCTAAAATGAGCATGGATGACAAGACCTATGTCCAACACTGCCAAGCGTGTTGATACAGATTTGAGAGCTGCAAGGTTACAGCCTAGACTGGTCAACTATGGCAGTGGAGGACACTGGAGAGGACAGGAGGATTGTGCACATATCCTGCTTGAAACCCTGTTACCCACAGCAAAGGAAGAAGATTTTTGAGAGAAAAAAAATGCTTTCTCAATATTTTTTCCAAGGAAAGTGAGGATGAAGAATTCCTCGGTTTTCCCCTTGAACTCACCAACTTCTTCTGCTTCAACCGGGACTGGGGACTGGGGAAACACACAGCTACAGCCTGCAGTAAAACAAACGTACATTTAATGGAGCTGAAGAGGAAGGCGCAAGCCTGTCCTGCTTCCTAATTACCGCAAGGAGGCACGTATTGTAGCCTAGTAGTGAGTGAGTGAGTAAATGAATGAATGTACACAAAGTGAGTTATTTTCTAGATCAGTGAGAGAAAATAAGATACAGACTGTGTTATGAATGTGTCATAGATTCAAATGACAGTTGTGTTCTCCGCTGTTACTTTCAGGTACATGGAATATACGTGTCTCGGGTCATTTAATGTCGTAAGCATAGTTTTGTTCATGTAGATTAGAATCTGAATTATTTTGCAGTTTTTAGATAAATAGAATTGACTCTGTTTATCTAGTCTTTAGTCGACTGTCTTTTCTCTGAAAAGGAGACAGTCTCATAGGTTGCATTATATAACAAATCAAAGACGTTTGAAACAAGTTTTTTGTTTGAATTTGAATTTTCTGTGGATGTCTCATTTATATCTGTATATCTGTCTGCTCTTTCCTCAGCTCTGTTAACTGTGTGTGTGTGTGTGTGTGTGTGTGTGTGTGTGTGTGTGTGTGTGTGTGTGTGTATTTGTGAGAGAGAGTTAATTATGTGGAACACTAGAGCATCACTAGCTTTGAAGAGGGGAGAACCAAGAACCGTACATTATTGATGAGTGACACACATTGCCAACATAGTCACAAATACAAACACACACGCTCATTTATGTCCACATGCGCTCAACCTCAAATGTGTGCACATGAACATATAAATACTATACATATTTGGCAGTGATCCTTCCTTCAGCCCCAGAGTATTTGATAGCAGCTGCTGGCATGCTTCCAGTACCCGCTATACATTAGGCTACCAACATCTCTCTCTCTCTCTCTCTGGTCCATATGGGACTGTCATTGGCCCAGTACGCTACATTATTTAGCAGACAGAGTATTTGATCCCACAGTTAGAAGTGATCTCAGTCCATCATTAATGCTGAATTGGGCTGGAACAAGAGCATTCTTTCATTACTGTATTATTCTCACACACAAACATGCATGCTCACGCACACATTATGTCCTTATTATGATTTTCTGTGTAAGAATCCCTAAATTAATCATAACATGTTTATTTCCTCTGTCTGTCTGTCTGTGCTGGTTTGGTTAAGGCAACAAAACAGATTTTTGTCTCCAGCGAATCTTCACAAATTAAAACCAGAGCTTCAGTTTTGTTGCTTACAATGTGTCACCTTAGCTGTTTCTTCCTGCAGAGTGAAAATCTGGAATTTTTTTTTTTGCCACTGTAAATTCCCATTTCCAAATTTTCTTTCAACGCTGCGCTCATGACTATATGGATTGTTTTAGCCTCCTTCAGTGCAATATTTTGGTTTTACAGTCTGCAACTTGGCTTTATTGATTCACGCTCAAGCTTCTCATCATCGCCTTTTTTAGCAGTGGTAGGCATTTGATTTTGGCAAAAGAGGTCATAAACTAACTGTACACTACCTCTGTACACTATCACCAGCTGACAGACAAAGTTAGCAATTAGATAGTGAAGCATTTAGCAGCTGAAGAGCCTGACATTTCCCTCAGGAGTTGGTGGAGACCAAAACAAAGCTAAAAATAGAAGTATTAGACTGAAAGTTGCTCAGTAGCCAGAAACCCAACTTAGTATTAAATTTGTAGCCATTTGCTAATACAATCACCATATTCTTTTATACAGTGATGAAATGTCAAGTTTTGTTGTTTTTACAGCTTCATCTGCCTTCAAGTGGCCAAAAATCTTAAAAATTTCTCAGTATATAAACACAGTGGTTTCATAGATAGTTTAACAGTACTATAGGTTTAAGCCATGGTCATCATATTTCATCATCGTATTTCAGCTCTGTTTCTGAAAAATCATGTTTTTTGACTTGTTGGATGCCAAAAAATGCAGCACAATACCCATTAGTCTCAGCTCCTGTTTCCATGGAGAAACAAATCTGATGTGTGTCAAATTCAAAATGCTTTGAATTTCAGCAGGGATCTTATTCAAACTGTTTAATGTTTAAACAGTGTGTCATCCATAGCTTCCGCATGACATTAGCACTGTACGCTACAAAGTTTTAAGCTTAGTGACTGAATATTTCTTACCCTAATGCAGGAATAGTTAACTTCTCTCCATGTGTATTTAAAATCCCTTTTGACTTTTTATCAAGGAACCTGATATTTTATAATGCATTTGCTTCTGTTTTGTATTGATGAGTCAACCAGGAGTTTCATGTCCCTCCAAGCCTTGGAAATGCTCCGGTTAGCTAATGATTCAGCAGAAAATGAATATGACTTTTACTCCTAGATGTCTGAAATAACTCCTGCCACTCTGCATCTCCATTGTGTACAAGAAGAAGGAGAAGAAAGACAGTCACATCCCCAAAAATCTGCTGTGAGAATGTGATCATCTCCCTCTTTATAACATGTTTTCACAAATGTTAAACAGCTTCCTAAAACAAGGTAATGGTCTGTAATATAACGATAATATTGTCTATAATCTCAAAAATATCACTAGAATGCACTCACAGGTCTTTATTTGAAGTGAAATGAGCTGAGAAGTACTGAACAGTCACTCTTGGTTATATTTTTCTGAACTGTCGCAGCTTTCAGCTCCAGTTCAGTAGCTGCTCACCCAGTCATTGCAGACTGGGGAAACATTGTTTTTTATGGAGGCATATTATGCTTTTATTGGGGTCAAGGGTCAAGCGCGTATACTCTAAGCTCTGGCTGCAGATCAATATTGTGTAGAACTGTGCAGAACACTCCAGGGAGCACAAATATTGAATAATGAATATGCGTAAATCTCATGTCACACTATATCCCTGTCTCACACACTGTGTGTACACACACTCATTGCCACATGCTGAGACTGAAATATACACACGAGGAACTGTAACTAGTAACAATAACACTATATGGATCATTTCCCAGTTCAGCTCAGGGACTCATATTGGTGATACTGACCCTTTTCCTTCAGCAGCCAGATTTCACTTTACACTCCCCCTTCCCTCCTTCATTACCACCCATTGGCTTTTTATGAATTTTAAAACAAAAGACCTTAAACCACCAAATGCCTCCAAAAGCTACAACACTTAAATGTGATTTGAGTTTTATTATTTTGGATATTAGCTTTTTCCTCGGAGAAATCCGCTTTAGCTGCTAATAAACCCACTCCTCTGTTATGTAACGCCGTGATGAAACGTCCATGCAAAACACAAACGGAGGATGATTTAAAGGTGCTCCGTGTCCCATGTCTAAACATCATTATACCATTAATAGTGATACCCTGGTGCAATTACTGTAAACAAATGAGGCCATGGGCTAGATGATTGGTAGTCTGTATCTCACTTCATCTTTCAGGGAAACACATAGCAGTTGCTCGTGTTAACAGTTATTTTTCCACAGGGAAGAAAGCCTTTGAGTGTGATACACCAGTGTTATTGTCTGTATTGGTAGTCCTCAAAATTTAAACAAGCTATGGAGTAGAAGGTTAACTCATGTAAATGTGAAACACTGAACAATATTAAACACTCATCTGTAATTAATAGAAATATTTCAAGTATGGTGGCTGGGGACTGTAGCTCACTCAAGACACAGATTCATTCACCACCGCTGCAGAATAAGAGGGCACAACAAGATAATGTAATTAAAAGAGTTCCAGTCGAACCTCAAACAACGGAAAACATGATGAAGAGAATGTGATGGAAATATGACATTTATGTTTGATCCACGTATTCATCTGAGGAAGGTTGCAGTCTCCACAGTCTGTTGTTTTCCTCCATTGCAATTTTTAGTCTCTTCGGTTGAGTGGAAGCTTGAGTGACATATAATTCAGATGTTTCACTTACGTCTCGATTTATTTGCTGTGTCTATTTCCATTGCTCTTTGTCACATTTTATGGACAATGGAAACACTGTGTGACGGTCTTGTTTGTTTAGGTAATTGCAGACGTATCTCTAATTCAATGTGGCAATCATTTATTGATATGAAAATACGAGCTGTATCATGTCATGAGGGGTGGGAAGCAAAGCAAATTCCTTATATGGGCTGACACACATAACAGCAGGAGATAAAGAAAACTCACTAAGGCTGATATGATCCTTTAATCCTTTACCCTCAGCTGTAGCCTTTGCCCCATAGCAAGGACAAAATCCCTCTCCTCCTCTCTACCTTTCCACTCTCTATTGCCATGATGACATTATGTTTGTGTGTGTGTGTGTGTGTGTGTGTGTGTGTGTGTGTGTGTGTGTGTGTGTGTGTGTGTTACACAACTATACAGCTCCTTTTGACTTGCTGAAAAAAGAGACTGACTTCTGAGGGCCCTGTGGTGCGTCTGAAGTCCTCTGAGCTGCTGACCTCCTCACATCCAGAGCTGCTTGGTGGATGAGACGCCTTTGGATTCTCCCTCTCTCCCTCTCTTTCTCTCTCTCTCTCCCTCTCTCTCTCTTTACCCTTTTGTTTCAAAACAAGACTGAAGCTGAGCATTGTGGAGGGTATTTAATGCCCCTCACTCTCTGTCTTTGTCTTATGCTCTTTTTATCGCCTGCCTATCTCTCATTCTCTCTTGCTGTCACCCATCTCACTAAATCAGGGTGACATGACCAGTCCTGGGTTGCTATGGCGACAGTCCCACTGGTATGGCGGCAGTGGCGATGGTAGCATTCAACGGGTCCGCGTGTGTGCTTGCAGGTGTGTATTTCTGTGTTCTCAGGGGTATGAGTTGCCAAGTGCCGATGGTGTGTGCAGTTATGTGTGTTCATATACCAGTATATGTGTGATTAAGTGTCTGCGTATGTGTGTGTGAATGAGTGTGTGTGTTTGTGTGTGTTTAGGTGTATGTGCAGGCGTGTTGCGTTGGGGCTTCCAGATGTTCTATGGCCCCAGTGCCTCCTGCCAGCTGCTCCACCCCCAAAACACACAAACACACACACACACACACACACACACACACACACACACACACACACACACACACACACTCCTTTTAATTAAGAGCCCTGTGCCATGGTGGGCGACTCAATGGGGGCATGATGGCACACACACCATATACACAGACACACTCACAAGAAATGTGTGTGTGTGAGAGTGTCTGTTCGTGTTTTTTTGTGTGTGTTTGAGTGTGTGTGGGGAGATGATCCACTGGTGTTGCCCTTGAAGCCCTGTGGTGGAGATAGTGGTGGTGCTGGTAGGCAAACAAGCAGCTCATCAGGCCTGTGTGTCTAATCCACACTCTCCACCAGGCACCACAGGCACAGCTACTGACACTAACAGACTCTTTCTGTTCAGCGGGCGTTGAGAGGGGGAGGAAGGAGGAGGGAGGTGGGACAGCAGGAAGAGCAGGACGAGCAGGAGAAGCAGGCAGGTTTTGGTTGGATGAGGGTAAGAGAGAGGAGGTGGAGGTGGAGGAGAAGTGGGAATTTTGATATAGTTTAGATCAGAAGGTTGATCCAGTCAGTAAGGAGGAGGAACGTGAGTGGAGAGGGAATGACACAGGAGCTGTGATGATGGCGTGTGTAGTTGTGCGCATGACTTGTGTGTTCAGTGTATACTTGGTTAGAGTGTACAGCCATACATTCTCACAGTAAAAACGCAATGACACCACTGTGCTCACTCTCTGGGTGCCAACACAAAGCAGTGCAGGCTCATCCAGCAAACACTGTCCCGGCTCAGCCTTTGGGATACAGAGCAATGTCATCAGGTACCATGATGTGTTGGCCAGTCAAATTAATGTAACTACACATGCCTGAGAATTCTTAGTTTACCTGGCTGTGGTCTGAAAGAATGATAAAATAATAGACTCTGCAATAACTTTCCAGAGTTGTAAAATCTTGTCTCATAGTTTTATAAACCACTCTCTGCTTTAACATCTGACAACTCATGGATTTACTACTCAAAGCAGCCTTCTTGGATCGAATTTTATTTGTCTCAACTCTTACCTGAAACTTGTTTTGTTCTGTTTTTTGGTGTGAATGTGTGGTTAGAGTGAACTGCGTTGGAAAACTGTTGAAATTTCACTGAGAATTTCTTAAATGGGAGGCAGGAGGCACCAGGTACCATAAATAGAAAATGCTTTGCGAACACTGTGGTTCCATCTTACAACAAACGTTACCATTCACATTCTGGGTTTGAACGTGCCCACTTAAAGGGCAGAAGTCACATGATAAATCCATTATGACAGAAATCATAGCCAATGAGTAAGAGTAATTGTGGAGAAACTGATTGGTGGGTAAATATGCAGATAAGTGTGTTAGTGTGCAGAGAATTTTTTCTTTTCATCTCTCCTGTGATTCCACATCTTTGTCCACTGTTCTTAAATTAATGCAGATTCACAGTAATCTCACTCCACGTCCAGTCATTTTATATATAAACAGCTAAAAAACATGAAAAAGTAAAACTTGAACTGAATTTATGATGCTACATCCTAAACACATCATACATGATGCTGCTGCCGTTTGTGCCTCATCCACCGTGGATGACGACCTGTGAGTGTGCATAGGATATTTTAAAGCCATGGCTTAGAACGACAGACTGAAATACAGACAGCATGAGCTGGCACTAAAGAGGAATAACACGGAACATGTATAACACAAATGTTGAAAGGCTCTCCATGTTTTCCTGTTTCTGGTTGTGTAATATATGTAATGTTGAGTTCAGATCTAAAGGAGGGGATTTAAAGTGACCAAGGGCTTAAAGTAGAAAGTTAAATGTTCATTGTTCTTAAATTGATTTTCGACTTGTCCTACCCCTCCCTGTATGCTCCTCTTTATTATGCCCTCAGTCTTTCTTCTTTAATGTTTGTCTTGCTCTCATCTGGATTTACTATCACATAGTCCTGCTGGTCTTCATGTTCCTTATTATCTGGTTCGTTTTCTGTTTTTCCCTCTGGTCTCTTTTTAGCATCAACCATCCCTCTAAGTTCCCTGCTCTCTCTGTTATTGTCTCTCCTTTCTCTCTCTCTCTCTCCCTCTCCCTCCTCTGCTCTGTCATCTCCTCTCCTCTTCTTCCTAACACACCCGGACACGACAGAACACCATGGATAGTTAATAATTCTCTAATTTCCGCTCTTCACGGCGTGTAGAAGGTGTCGCAGATAACCTGATTTATCAGACGGCTATTAGAATGTGAATCAGGGGTATTAAAGCAATGGACATTAACGTGCACATTGTTTAAACAACGCCACGGGACTAATGGATTTCAAAATGAATTTGTCAACACCGTTCCCCGTGAATATAATTAGTCAAATGAGAGCAAAGCAGTGGAGGAGACCAGAGGAGGAGTTGGGAAGTAGTTTAGCAGGAAGATCTACACAGACACTGCAGCAGGCAGCTATGAGGAATTTAATGGATGGAGAAATGTACAGTGGGTCCTGCGACTGTGATGTGTGTGGAGTGATGCTGATGGAGATGAATGAGATTACCAGTGGATGTGTCAAATACTGAGAGAAAAATCCCCTCCTTTTCCCCTGAGGGTTCTCCATTTTATGAAAAATAAACAACTTATTAGACATGCTGAATGATGCCAACTGTACATCACTGGAGCCGTTCCATTAAGTTCTGGGACTGTCATTTTATATTGTTGCCAGTACTTTGATTTTTTCAAGCGTCAGAATGAATAAATGGTTTCATGCAGCAGGCAGTGGATGGTAGTTTGCAGAGCAAGTCAGCACATTTCTCCGTGGCACGTACGAATAACAAATATAACACAGGAGCATCACAGGAAGTAAATAGTCCACAGATTACAAATGAAGCAGTGATTATGAACTTTGTTTTCATCTAAGTGACTAAAAACTAAACACAATAGTAGTTTTCATGACATATAAGAGTTTAACAGTGCACACCTCTTTGAATTCTGACAAACTTTGTGTTTGTAGCATTTATGTTTTCCTCTTTAAATACTGACTCTTTATGTGAGCATGACATGCCTGAGCTCTAATCTTCACTGATTCAGGATGGATGATGTCTAGAACTGGCAGGTCACTTTTCTGCCACACTGCTTCTATGGCTGAAGTCATGATTCAGTAATTTGCTGCGCCAGTGCCAGAACGGCGTTACAGATCACACTGCTTCACTTTCGTGCTCTGCTGGCTCTACCTCCGTGGATCTGTCTGTGCATGTAGGCGTGCGGCACTGCTCCGATTTTTCACTTGTTTTAAATAACAAGAAATTTCAAGTCATGCAAACCCACTGATTGACAGCAAATGTTTTAACTTGCGGGTAAAATTTTGCAGATGAATTTCAGAAGGAACAACAGTAAAGTAACAGCTGAGAGCACGCTGAGACCCACACACTGTGGAAACACAGAAGATATTTCTCTAAACTGGAGATTTCCATTGATGGAAGCGTTTCAGACCTGCAATGAACTTAGGTCCCAACACACACACAAACAAGACACACACACACACACAAACTTCCTCTGCCACCTCCAGCTTCGTGCCTGGGTCTATCGCAGGAGGAGAGCTGGCCGCTGGGCAGACAGGGCAGCGGGGTGTGGTGAGAGGGGGGGTGAATGGGTGCTGCTTGAATACTAATGCCCCACTTTAGAAGTCAACCTTTTCTCCATCCCCTCTGCTCTGTCCCCGTCTCTCTCTGCATCTTTACCTCACTGTCATTTCCCTTCAGTCTCCTCTCGTCTGCCTTCTGTTTTTAAATCTTTTTTCTCACCTCCTCCACTCCTCCTAAAACTCCTTTTCATCTTTCTCCTCTTTCCTTCCAGCTTGTCTTCTCGTCCACTTCACTCCTGCTCTGTCCTCCTTTCCTCCCCACGCCAAGCTTTCCATCACCCACACTCCCTCTCCACCGTTCTATCCAACTTTCCACCATCTATCACTCATCTGTCTTCTCCCCGTGATCTTTCTCTTTGCCTTTCACTTTTTAAGCACCCCCCCACACACACATCTTGACAAAGCCAGCTAATTACAGGCAAGTGTCCACTCCAGCTCTTCTTAAATGCCGAGCTGATTAATGAGACGGAGGTGTAGGGCCAGGAAGTATCACCCTTGGCGGGTGATGAAACACACCCCTGTCTCCCTGTAGCTCTCTCTCACACATACACACCTTTCCTTTTCTTTTTCACACTTGCAAACACAAATTATCAGCCATGTGCAGCTTCATTACAGAAATATTGGTATCAGTGTCATATGGCTTACCTAAGCTCCCATGCTTCTGTCCTACTCCTCCGTTTAGTCTCTGAGGTAGCTTGTTGACTTTTGCTTTTTTTTTTTTTGTACAGTAACTCCTGCAGAGGAGAGCTAAGTGACGAGAGCCAGCCACGGGGCCCCAGGTGTAGCGAGGGCCTCCTCTGAAGTAATGTCGGTTCATTTTCTCAGAGGCAGCTCAGGCACGACTCACTGTCGGCTCAAAATGGCCTCCGACACATCTCTGTGTCTGATTTGTGTGTGTGTTTGACCCTGAGGACCGACGTGAATGCTGCAGGAGCAAGGAGATAGAGTGCAGCTGCTGCTGCTGAATGCTGACACACATGCAGAGCAGCGAACACGAACGCACACACGCACACACACGCTCACACACACACACAATCACAATCTAGACTGGGTCAGCCAGGTTCAAAGCATTTGTATTCATGGAAGGTTTTGCATTGGCTCCACCACCTACAGTGTTCCATCTAACTGTGGGACGTGGCTTTCTACTTTCACACTCAGAAGACCTTGGACTGTGTTGGAGTGTGTTTATGGCTGTATTTATGGCAGTATGGTGCTACCTGAGTGAATGCACTAGACTGAATGCATTTTTCCACTCAGATCATCCTTATAAATACTTGAGGGTGCAGTATTTTGATGCTCAAATTGACCCTTGTGACACACCAGCTCTGAGCGTCATGCTGTGCACATGTCAGGCCGGATCCCAGACATCACAGACATCTCTTCATTGTAGAGAAACATGGACAAGCACATGTGTGTATATATACACACTCATCCAACCGAGCGAGATGTCACACATACATGGAAACCACAACCCATATCTAATTTACCCTTCATAGGAAAAATACTTGAGATAATTGTCAACCATAAACTTTACATGTATTTACATAATGGTTTTGAAAAATTCCAATCAAGATGTCACCCCAACCACTGTACTGAAACACCTCCAGTCCTTAATGACCTTCAACTGAACAGTGACTCAGAGTCACAAAATTTCTAGTCTGGTATTATTAGATCCCACCACTGCTTTTGACACAGGTCATCACACCATTTCTATCCTGTCCTCCTTTAATAAAATTACTTTGAAGCAGGTCAGCATGTCCTGTGGAGTACCACAAAGATCAATACTTAGCCCCATTCTGTTCAGTCCATACATGCCGCTATAAAGCCAGATTTAAAAGAAAAGAATGAATTACTTATGTGTTAATATTTCATAGGAAAACTACTTTGAGTAAATTAATGACTGGATGTGCTAAAATTATTTTCCAAATTTGTCTAAATCATCTTGCAAAATTAATTGAAAACTAAGGTGACAGTGTATGGCAGCCATAATGAAAAACAGGTAAACATTGCACGTCCTAATACCTTATTTGTTAAGACTATTAGAAAGGCCAGAAAACTAGATGTTGTCTTGAACTCAGATCTATTATTTAGCATTATTAATGCTATATTTTAGCAAATTTCATACTAATCCATGTATTGTTTTCTTCAGCAGATTAGACTATAGTCACAGTCTTTTCTCAGGCCAACCAATGGCAATGACAGCTCTTCATCCAAAGTGCAGTCTCAAGTTTATTAGTGCAGTCTCAAGAATTATGAACCTATTAAGTCCCATTCTAAAATTCCTGGATTTGTTATCAGTAACTTGTGACTCAGGTGTGCTGACTTTTTCTCAGGTCAACGCAAAAACATGAGGAAGCAGCATTTTGTCACTGTGGCATACATACCTCGAACAGCCTCACTGATGGAGCTGCCCAAATCCGACCATGTTCAAAACTAAACTTAAAAACTACCTGTTCTCTGCTGCCTGTAACTTAATCCTTGTCCCTGGTTTGATTTTGCAATTGTTTACATTTTTTAATATCTTGTCTGATTTATTTTGTTATGCATTTTCTAAAGCACTTTGGACTGCTGCTGAATATGACACACTTTTGCCTTTAATCTTATCACAGTGATTGTCAACAGACCTCATCCGATCAATGCTACTGGTGTCACACACTTGTACTAGTCTGAGGGGGGTTTTGGGGCAGACATTATGGTTCCAGTGATCCTTCCCCTCCCTCTATCCCTCATTCTTTGTTCCTCCCTCCATCCTTTGCTCACTTGTTACTTTTTTCTCTCCTGAGCCGTTTGACGTTAATTCCCAAAGATTTCTCCATCTCAAACTTGCCGAAGTGACGGTGTCACCTTTTAAACGCTGACTTGACTGTGTGATTGCCTTTGTGTTGGAGGTTGACACGCTCACATAGAAGCACAAGAAGATGCGCGAACGCAAAGGCGTCTTTCTTATAATTGAGTTGAAACAAAGATGAACTCTTAATAAAGAAGGCTCCTTTGCCTCCTCTAGACAAGCAATTCTTTTGACATAACAGCAGTGAGCCACTGTTTTTACAACTGCATTCATGTACTGAATAGAAGCTTAGAGATTCTGACCTAAAAAAAGACAAACAGTGGAGCAAAAGACATGGTGTTGTAGCAGAGGATGTGGGCGAATCTCCTGAGTTCACTGATGATGAAGTTTAGGAACTAAAAAGGAAACCGCTGCAGCATGAGGGGGGGGGTTTGGAAAAGATAGTTGACACTTGAAAACTTTAATGAGTCAATTCCATATGAAGGAACTATGTGAGATCATTGTGTAGAATCAGTCAACATATCTCTTTAAATCAGAGTATGCCAAACCTGCTCAGCACACTTGCTTGGCCTTGTGTTCAGTGTGGAAATCCAACTTGGAAAGTTGGCCACAGAGCTCTTCCTCTTGTTCCCTTAAGAAATTAGAAATCTATAAAAACAACACAACTTTGTGATTGTCAATAAAAAATACTCAGTATCAACTGGTGCTACTTTCTCTACCATTTTCCTACACCAAACCACAGTTGCATCTAGACTGTGTAACGTTTTTCTAATATTTTTATATGAAATGTGCTCCAAAATAGTGGAGAGGTGCTTTCAAAGGCTTCTGTGACCCAGACTAACTGAACATCCTGGCAGCAGTGCAGACATATTCCTTTCTGAAGTTTCTGAGAGGGTAATACCCTTCTAACCAATCAGCTTAGATGACAAGGATGTAGGTGAAGGGCTGGGTGGAGCATCACGGAGCAGGGAGATGGAGGGCTGGGATAGTTTGCTTCCAAGTCTCATGCTATCTCTAGCTTGAGTTCCTGAACTTGTATATTGTAGCCTTAGCCCTGAACCTTATCTCAGTGGATGGAGTTTTTTCAGTTCGATTTTTGCTCTTTCTCTTCGCTCACCTTGCTTATTGGTGGTGCATTCCAACAAACACAACTGGCTGTGTCCTTGGGTCGGCTGTTAGCAAGGTTTTAGTCTTGAAGCTCTTTCCTTTCAGGTGAAAAGAGGATACTGGTGACACCATTTGTCAGGCAGCACATGCCTGTCTGTTTCCTTCCCAGAACAACAGTGGAGCTGGCAATGACAAGAACTGCAGCAGTGCATAGGGACTTTAGCTGTGCAAATTATGAGAAAACTGGGTGGAAATACACAGAGAAAAATAGAATTTTAAACAAATTATCTGCAAAATACAAAATGAAACACACAAAAGAGAAGAATTAACAAGATTTTGTCCAGACATGATGCAGAAACCTGAAGAAGCCTGAAACGTTATTGCATAGGAAGAACTGTGTCCAGTGTGGTGGACGAGGAGAGAATAAAGCATCAGTGGTTATGTAGAGGACGTGGCAGGCTGACCTGGCGTGGCATGGCACAGCATGGCATGGCAGGCTCCAATGAGGCTTCACCCACCCAGGGCTCCATCCCGCCTGAGCTCAACACAATCAGGCCTCGACAGTGAAACCGACTTCAGGTTACCATGACAACACGGAGGCACTGCCTGCATGGGACAAAGGCTGGCAGGTCCCGTGTGTGTGTGTCTGTGTGTGTGTGATTGAAGGAGAGAGAGTGAGTGATGTGTGGCAGAGCAGGCGCGGCCCTCCTGGGGCCCTCATTCGTTTGTCGCTCGCTGAGACCACAGGAGCCCTGATGCAGCAGAGATGGAGGAGGAGGAGGAGGTGGTGGTGGTTGGGGTGAGGACAGGGGGAGGATGGGAAGGGGGTAAGTGAAAGAAAGGCAACTGATGTGGAAAGAGAGGACGGTAAAAAGATGCAGAAAGAATAAGAAATGGAAAGGGTGGCAGAATAAATGGAATGAAATTTGTGGGAACTAGAGATTATTCTGTGCCCATTTGTTCATTCACTCATCCATCAGTCATGTGCTGCGTCTCACACAGCAGAGGCTGGATCTCGCTTTAAAAACTAAACTTCACCATTAAAATTTGGCAAACTAATTACACCTATTAGCAGGGCGCTCAAAATGCAAAATTTTAATAACCTGTCTTCCACACCGAAAGTTCAAATGACTTGAAACAGCACCGCTTCCATAACCACAGAAAGTAGTGAAACAATGGCAGGTCTGAATGCACCTTCTTACTGCTGCAAAACATTAAAAATGAGAAATTGATCCACTCACCTAGAATCAACTATCCGAAGCATTTTGATGGCACAGAAACTTATGCAAGACTTTTATTCATTGATTTTGTTTCCCCCTCTGCTTCTATTAAGACAATAACAACTACAATTAGACTTTACATTTTGGCTGACAGACTCATCTCAGACTACATCTTTATCATCTTGATTTTAATGTCGTCAGATGGGTTGTGGACGTCCTCACTTGATGTCAGAGGGTCAAAGTAAACTGTGTCGAACTTATGTCTAAGCAGAATTTGTCCTCTAATGGCTTCCCACATGGTTGTGCTCTTCATTCTCTACACCAGTGACTGTAGAGGACACTACATGGACAGGACAATCTGAAATTTGCAGATAACATAGTTGTTGACAGTCTGCTTCATGGAAATCACTCATCGCATGAGGCTGTGGTCTGAAAATATCTAAAACCGAGGATATGGTTATTGGCTCCAGAAAATCATCACCTCTGTGTAGAACTGTAGGAGCCTTGGTCCACAAATTGAGCTTTGAGCTGATGTGATTTTTTTCGTGGATTGATTGGTGTAGTAATTTGAATTTCTGAAATTAGAACCAACTGGGCAACAAGTAAAATCACTGGTGAGCAGCAGCCTCCTCTGTCTGTCTCTGTTACGTCACATTTTTGTTGCGTTTTTGATAAAACTAACTTTTTCTTTTCTATCTTTTTTCAGGTGTCGATCACACAAATGAGGACCTGAAGAAAAACTTTGTAAGTAAAATTGAAATAACTGATCTCTACCAAATCGGATTAAAACTGTGCTATAAAATATCATCATTCCAATTATCTCAAACAGATCTCTGATTCAGTTGTCCTTTCACGAGATTATGTTCAGGCACCGGTAGTGTTTCATTAGAGGGAAATCTTTATATTGACTTTCTCTTTAACTGCCCAACTTCTTCATTACTTAAAACCTTGGACAACAAGTTTCATATAGTGATAAAGCAGTTTTATTTTTTTAGGCTGGTGTTGCACTGGCTGGCCATAAAGCATATGTGGAGTGCCAGTGTTGTTTGCTCCTGCCTTGTCATTTATAATCCTATAGGCAGTTTGAGGCATGCAGGCCAACTTGTACTTTGTCAGAGCAGATTGCCTGGCATGGATAAGCCTGACTGGAGAGAGAGAGAGCGAGAGAGAGAGAGAGAGAGCGAGAGAGAGAGAGAGATACATAATTGCTCTTGTTCAGTTTGCTGCCAAGACATCCTCCTCCCGTTATGCCTATATACACTGACAAACAAGTCATTCTAACATGTTCACTTTTACGAGGCGCACACATAAACCACACACGCACACAGACACGGATCTTGTCCGTGACAGTGATTGCCATCAGTCAGAAGAAATATGATGACAGCCTACTGTAATTCAAGTGCCAGTATCAGGAGTTTTTCATGGGATTCCTTCATTTCCTGTCGTGCCATTCAGATGTTTTGTGCTGGGAGTTACGTTGTCTTACACAAGTGCTTCATTTGTCTTCTGTCTGGCTTACAGGAAGCCCTCGCCAGTTTTGACCTGTGTGCCTCACACGGTCTGTCTCATGATCCCATGCCCATCAGAGACGAGGAGAACAGGTAATAAATACACTGTTGTCCTTTTCTTTCTTTTGCTGGGAGACTTATTCAATTGACCCATTCATTTAACCTATACATTAACAACAGTGTAATGAACAGGTTAAACTCCAACCACCCTGGTTAGTTCTCATTCTAAAAGCCTTTTCTCTTGTAAGGTTAAAAAGGAAAATAAATCATAAATCTTCTATCTTGATTGTCTGCAGTAAGCATGTAGGCTGATGAGCCAAACACCGTTGGCTTTTCAGAGCCAACAGTGTTTCATGTTTAGTTTTACACTGCTATACAATAACAAGGCCTTTTCATCATTACCATTAACTGGTGAAGATGCAGATTTTTTTTTCTTTTTTTTTTTTTTGGCTTTTACTTGGTTCATGTTTTAAAATGAATCAGCTGGAGCATTTTCTCCTAACTCATGGAGCTAACATTAGCTCAGTTAGGTAGCTAGAGCTAATAAAAATATGTCAGAAAAAGTAATCATTTCAGCCGAAAAATTGAAGGTTGCTGAGTAGGAATGCTTTTGCTCACCCTCTTCTGAAAATTACTATCAATTTTGAGTGCCGTGCAAGAACAACGAACAGCTACAGTAACTAAGGGGGATGGTCAATTAGCACACCAAAGGATATTGCCTTTACAGTGTAACATCACAATGTTGTAAAAAACAGATCTTGAAAATGTTGCATCTATAAGCAGTTGCATATGTCAGGTGTGAGAAATAAATGTATTTTTTTTATTGCTGTGTATGAACAGGTTTTCAGCAGCAGAATGTTTCCTTGGTTTGAGTTTCAGTTTGTGGTATCCTGTGTTTGTTTGTACCAGTCTTACATTGGGGATGTACTGTGTGAAATTGTCTGTCCAGGCTTAGTCTGGGTACATGCTCAGGTCAGTCAAAAAAAAAAAAAAAAAAGATCTCACATCTGTGCATATTCTCTCACAGTATGTGGCTAACATCTTATTCCCTCTCTGTTTCAGTCACGGGACCCGGTGTGCAGGGGAAGTTGCCATGGAGGCCAACAACTCCTACTGCGGTGTGGGCATTGCCTTCAACGCCAGGATTGGAGGTGAGGAAAACAATACAGCCTCATAGAGACAGTGGGAGGCACTGCGTTGTGGGTGTGTTGCACTGGCCGAGACATTCAAAAATTCAAAAACATTTGTTAGAGCTCACTGAGACAACATTTATTACAATATCATAAAAATCAAATCTATCATCCCTGAATATATTTGTCGTATGTGTTGCGTCCTGGTCGTCTGTGAAGGCCTGGCCCAGTCAGTGTTGGTTATGTGTGTGGTTGTAAATTCTAGCTGAAAATAGCTTCATTGACTGTATTTGAAACTTAGAAGTTTCATGGGAGAAAATGAAAGCTATATATCTCTAAGAAAGTCTTTAAGAGCTGTGGTTGCATGCAATGAGAAATATTTCTTGAAAAATAAAAAGGCTGTGAGAGCATATCATTTATAGATAAGAAAATGGAGATATTGTGCATTTTGTGTGTGTGCATAGCTTTGTCTGAGTGTATACGACAGACTACAAAGTGACTGGCTGCTATCAAGACATACTAACCTTGTTTAGAAGTTTGGGTTTTTTTTGTGTGAGTTTCAGTAATAGCTTTTTTAGTGTTGGTTGTAACACTGGATGAATGAACCGAATACACAAGATTTTCTGTTATGAAATCAAAGGTTTTATAGGATACACTAAGGGCGCCATAAAGCACAAATAACAAGGGGCATGATTGAGTCTGAGTAAGAAACATTCCCACAGCGCTCAGATCTGAATGCCTCAAAATCAATTTCATACAGTGGTATCATCAGCATGAAGCACGGACAATAAAAAGAGGAATCCCTCGGTTGAACTCTGACATTTGAACCCTGCTCTGTGATCTTTAACCCTTAACCTCCCCTCATCTGTCAGAGGCTGGTGAGGGCTTCTTTCAGAACTGAAAAAAAAGTGGGGGAAAAAAAACAGTTCGTGAAGAAAGACCATGAATTTATTTCCACAGTTAGTCTTAATTTCACCTTGCTGAGTCTATTTTATCCCGACTCATAAACAGAGTCTAGCACACAGGAGATGAAAGGGCAGGACCCAAATGAAAGATGCATGTTGAACTACTGGGTGCTGTTGAGACCTGTGCTCGCTGTCTGACAATGAGGGATGACTGAGCTGAGTTTTTACCTCTGTGTCTACCTTCACTCTGGAAATGTGCTCACAAATCTCAGAGCATTTATATTTTAAAGTAACCTTGTTAGATTTGTAGTTTTTGACTGTGATGAATCAGAGAAAGAAAGAAAGCAAATAAAGCCCAGTGAATCAGCTTCAAACATATTTTCATGTATTCCAAGCAGATTCTAAAAGACAATTAGAAGAAGACCACATCACTGAAGTTAACATATAATTCTGTAACCAATTAACCTGTGTTCCTGTTGGTATCAATTTCTTTTGATTAATCTTTCAAGAAAGCCTCAACAAACCTATTTCACACACACCTCTTTTCAACAGATCCATAGTCAGTGTAGCATCATTGCAGCGTTGCCACTCTCTTGGTGTTGAGGCAACTATAGTCTCCGCTGAAGGTCTGCTTCCTGCTGAAAGCAGCTACAGCCTGAACCTTTCTTTTTTATTACAACTCTTCTTCTCCACAGCAGTAGTGGACTGACAAAATGTTACATAATGTGAAGTAATCCACAGTTCCACCCATGTATTATGTGCATACTGTATATTGAGATGCTAATTTGGCTGCCATTCTCAACTTTGATAAGTATACCAAGGCAGAGTGATGCCCTCTAGGCTCCCTGGAGGCAAATAGAAGAAAATACTTACCTCAGCTTTCTCTGCCTGTGGTTATTCTGTCAGCCACTGATGTCAAAATATAACATTGCATGTCAACCTAGGCTACTACAGCCACCGTCAAATTGCAAGCATTGCAAGCAATATTGCCACACCAATGTGTTGTAGGTCTGCATGAAAATAGTTGAATATAACCAAATGACCTCCTAAGATGTTCAAGCTCCTCCTGGGTTTTTTTTTTTAATTATGTTCTACTGTTAATACATTTGTCACTGATTTTTTTAGTACATTTGTGTCTTATTTTCTTAATTTCCCCCCTTTGGAATTTGTGTCAATGTGTATATTGAATTGCAGATTAAGATTTATAGAAGGTGTCTAACCAATCAAATGGTGGCCTGTTTGCAATATCCAAGCAAACAGTAATTTGTATTCCAGGTAATTGATGAATGACTGGTGAACTTCATGACACCTTTCGACAATAACCAGCAGAGTTTTAGAGTCTATAATAGTTTATGTTAGATGCTTTTTAAAAGGGCTCATGGTGACTGATAATCCAGAAAAATCAAAAGCCATTATGTTCCAGAATGTGAAAGGTAATTAGTAACAGTCAGCCTGACCAACGAGCCTGAATAGACTCCTTTTTAGCAAACATTTGTTTGCTTGAGAAGAAACTAATTAATATAGAATTCAGTGCTTTTACTGAACAGCTGATAGTGGCTAGGTTACTGAAATCACATTGACTTACATTCTCACAAAAAAAAGCTTAAATGAACCTGGATTCCTTTCAACATTTTAATTTCAGCAACCAGTGATTTAGCAAATGCGGAGAAATAAAAATATGGCAGAGGGACAGCCAGAGACAGAGACAGTCAGTGAGAGAAAACACAGATATAGAAAAGGAGCAGACAAAAACAAACAGGGAGGAAAAAAGAGGAGACACACACAGATAGAATAACAAAAACACAGCTGCTGTAAGTGTGCTTACAATATGTTTGTGCTGCACATTCACCTCGGGTATTGTGTCACTGTGTAGATACTGTATACATTTTTGTAGGTGGGATATCACATTACCTTTTTACAAAATTAAAAACAGGATCCTCGTGTCTGTGTTCAAGCAGCACCAGGATACAAACTGCTCCCTCTGTATTTTTATTTGGAGTTTAAATGTGAGTTTCATTTTTACGCCAGCCTCCTTCTGAACTCTGATCTCTGTGACCTTTTCGATCCGACCAGGTATCCGCTTGTTGAACGGCTCTGTCACTGATGCCATGGAGGCCACAGCTCTGACCTTCAACATCCACTTCATCGACATCTACGTCTGCAGTTGGGGCCCGCGGGACGACGGGGCCGAGATGGACGGGCCGCACAGCCTGACAGAGCAAGCCCTCTGGCTAGGAATTCACAAGGCACAGCTTTCATCTCTAAGTTCACACTCGTGCTGTCTGTGGAGCTGAGACTGGAGGGACAAAATAATGAGCATTTGGATTATCTAGCCAGATTTAGATGCAAATTCTTTATATTTTTTTAAGATCTTATAAAACAGATGTCCATGCTAAGTGGTGCATTATTAGTTCAGACATAAATCAGGAGCTAAGTCCTGAAACTGAAACTGATCCTTTGAACTAATATTTGTTCTGCAGCACAATGCTTGCTTTCTGTGTGAATGAATTTAGTGCACAAGTTGTAGCAGCTGCAAGCTTTGTGTTTGACCAGTGAGTTAATGTTCTACACTGCTAACTGCTCCGTCCCTGGGCCATCCCACAGTGCATTTTTACTTCATGGGGGCCATTAATTAAGACAGTGGGACCAAAATTTAGAGATTTAGTCTTGACGTTGGAATATATATCTGGGATTACGTCTTTGCGACCTTTTCAACCAAACTTGTTGGAACCTGTAGTCTTTGTGGAGACCAAAGCCCCTAATGAGGTTAGACATCATTTCTGAGGTTCTGCTTAAGGTTAGGGCAAGGCTGTCTACAATAAATGGATGTCAGTGCAATATCCTAACTTTTGTGTGTAAGATTGAAAAAGAGGGAGAGAGAAGCAGCAGGTGCATATCCACTGGAGGGGATGAGAATATAGAACGTGGGTTTTATTGATACAATTATTTCATGGGTCACTGATCTACAGTGCTAGTCATTACTGTAAACGTCCATGGTCAGAGTTCAGGTAGGAATGTGGTAAGTAGAGGACTGTAGTGCCTAAAGAGGCCTGTGAAGCCCCTACACTGTGATATATAAATATTCAAAACCTGTTCACTTACAATTTTTCGGATAGCAGTTATGATCAAAATGAACAAATTGTGTAAATGAACATTGACTTTGACGTGCGTCTTGTGAAAACAGGTTGATTATGTTGCCCTGGACCTGTTTGTCTCTCACCTTTAGTTTATTTCTCGGGTTTTTACAGTTGCCTAAAGTTCCTTTGGTTGTTTGGAGTTGCACTGACAATGAAAATGTCTTTTTTACTGCTGCTGTGATTATTGTTTTGTGGCTTAAGGTTTCTTTGGTTCTGGCTTTGTTTGTTGGACTTGATGCTTGTAAAAGTACATCACGGGTGAAATGAAAACTGAGAGGATACTGTAGACTACTCCCACTGTCTTTCATTTGTATGCTGTGAAAAACCACAGATTTCAGCACATCAAAACAGCTGAAGAGAATGAACATTGAAATAATAGTTTTTCCTCAAACCACAAAGTTTCTCTTGGCCACTTGCCCAATACTAAATCATTCTTGAAATACTGTTTCAATTTCTTTCTTTTTTATATTGAAGAATAGATGTTTTTCACTTTTCCACATAATGTAAATACATATTATTTATTAGTATTTCATATATGAAACTGCTGACCGCGGAGTCTTCATGAAATCCACTTTTCAGTTTGAAGTCACTATGTTTGTGTTTTCAGGGTCGAGGTGGGAAGGGCAGCATCTTTGTTTGGGCGGCAGGTAACGGTGGAATGCAACATGACCACTGCGGCGCAGACGGTTATGTTAACTCTATCTACAACATTGCCATCGGTGCTGCCACTCATACAGGGAAGCCTGCCTACTTCGGTGAGCCCTGCCCCGGGGTGATGGCCGTCACTCTGACAGGGGCAGACGTGGGAGGCTCTCTACCTCTGGTGAGTGTGCATGTACCGTCTAACACATCTAACAACAACGTTTATCATTAATGAGTGCATACATATGTGTGTGTGTGTTTGTGTGTGTGTGTGTGTGTGTGTGTGTGTGTGCAAGCAGCCCTGCTCTTTGACTCCTGTGAGCTGTGAGAAGCCTGTTAAAGAGCAGCCACTGGTGTGATATTTTTAGAGGCCTGCCAAATGACCTAGGTGACTGCTGGGCACACACACATAAACACACACACACACACACACGTACACACAGAAGCAAACGAGTGTTAATTGGAGGTAAAGCATGGCTGTAGTGGCTGAGAAAGGGAGAGGAGGAAGTCGAGGTGTTGATAGCGGAGGTAACAGTGAAAAGCCAGGAAAAAAAACGCAGTGCCAACTCCAGGGCTACAGAAACAGAAAAGCCAATTTTATCAGTGTGATATCACCTTTGTCTGCTGGGACGTCTGCCCTTTTCCACCTCACATGAGGAGGTGGTCAAACCAGACACAGGTTGTTTTTTTTTAATTATCATCACTGTAAAGTTGTGTTGACATGTTCTAATGACAGAAAAAAAAAACTGCTGAAATGCACCTCAGCTGAGTAGTTGTGTAGAACAGCTTACTTGGACCCATCTTTTTACGCTGTATACTGACACAACATCTACATACTTGTAACATATTTTAATTTTGAATTTGATTTCTGGTTTCTCCAGGTCACTGTGACCAACATTGGGGGTGGCTGTGTCACTCACTTTCCAGGAACATCCAGTGCTGCTCCAATCGCTGCAGGAATTCTGGCTCTTGTCTTGGAAGTAAAGTGAGTGTCTACCTCACCAGCGGTACCACACACTATTGACACTACAGTAAACCAATAACTGTGATACTTTGTTGATTTCTGTAGGGATTCACTGTGTTGCTCAAGGACACTCCTTGTGGTGTTTATTTGATTTCATGTTATAGTTGTGAGTGTGGATTGGTTCTATTTTGTGTCAGTGGTTGGAATTGTTAGCCCATTTGCTCACTTTTACAAAAAGGTTGTATCCCTCCTTAACACCTGCGCAGAGATTTGTCATCTCTGCACAGGACAACAATGTCAGAAGTCATTTTCCCCTCAGCCTTTCACAGCCGTTAATATGTGTTGTTGCCAGAAAATCTGAAAACTTAAACTCTATTTGTTCTGGGAGCACAGCTCCCTCTTCTGGTTTTGTGCAGGAAAGTAGTTTTGCTTTCTGACGTAAAACAATACAAAGCTAACTTGGTGGCATATAAGCTAAAATTCTTTTGTACTTTGTGTTAAATGCCAATTAGTAAATGTTAGCATGCTAAACTATGATGGCGAACCTGGTCAACAGTCCACATGCTAAACTTTAGCTTGTGATACCAGGTTGGAGCATGTTAGCATTTAGCTTAAGACACCACTGTATTTAATTACAACCTTACAGCGCCACTAAGGTTGATATGGACTCTCAGTCCTGCTTCAGTAGCCTTTTACTTCATAGATATGATCTAAAAAAAACCCCCAAAAACAGCATAGTTCCATTTCCAGGACGGGCCCCTCTTCCTGTTTTATGCAGTAAAGCTATGGGCCTTTCTTTTGGAAATCAATCTCTGCAGACTGATTATTTTCCTTTGCAGTTAATCTGTTGATTCTTTTTGCAATTATCAATTAATTGTTTTCTGTATAAAATGTCAAAAAATAATGAAAAATTCCAGTCATTCATCATTTTCCCTGAACTCAAGGTGATGTCTTTAAATAGCTGCTGCTAATTTGCCCACCGAACAGTCCAAAACCCAGAGAAGAGAGCCAATGTTTTACATTTTACTTTATAAATGACTTTAAAAATTACTCACTTATAAAAAGGATTGAAGATCAATTTTCTGTCAGTTGTGTAATCAATTAGTCAAGGAGTTGACTAATTATTTCAGCACTAAAAGAGACGAAAAATAATTTTTACATTAAAATTCTGCACCCTGCATCTCTGAGCTTTTTCCTACCTTGTCTCTCCTCCCCATTTCCCCGTCTCTCTGTTTGTTATTTTAAGACCCACCTTTGATGTAGATCATATTTTCCTTTTCTTTCCCTCTGTCTCTGTCTAAATCTGCAGATATATGTCCTTTGCTCTTTTTTCTTCCTTTCCCTTCTTTGTCTCGCCTGCTACTTCCTGCCATTTCCCAAGCCCCCTTTTTCCTCATCCCTCTTAACTCGCCAGCTGTCGGTGTGGCCTCGGGCCTGGTGTTTTGTGGTGGTATCAACGGCGTCTACGCCTCCTTCATGTTATGGATGGTACTAGAGCCTGGCTTTACTGCTCCAGCTGTCATGCCACAGCGTCTCAGTCTCAGTCGCTTGGCTGTAAAATGGAGCGCGGGTCCCCTGGGCGAGGCGACTCCCAGGACATTACTGTTAAAGGCTTTGTCGTGACCCGCTGCTACTGACTAAACTATATATCACCTCTCTGGCTCAGATCGGCAGCATTCTGCTCACGTCTTTATGGAGCTGGGTTCTCTCTCTCTGTCTGTATATCTTTCTGGGTCTCTCTCTCTCTCTCTTTCTCTGTTTCTCACACTTGCTCATTCTGTGTCTCACTCTTTCTCCCCTCATTTCACACAAAAACACACACTCATATATTCTGCCATTGTCTGTCTTACACACATGCAAACTTTTTTTTTTCCCTGATCCCCATTCATCAGAAACAACCTGCCTCCTATAGAACAACAATAGGCCCCAAAGCATTTGTATCTACAGACATGAGGGTATATTTGATACATACTGTAGTAATTCAGTGAAATGTTTCCAGAATTGCACTTTATTGTCAGTTTTGTTTTGTCTCCAAAACAGCATTTAGACTAGAACACATCAAAATCTCATCATGTTAAAGCAGTGGTTTCCAACCTGGGGGCCAGGACACCCCAGGGGATCCCAGGATTTGATGGGTTATCAGATGAACGCAGGGATAAGACCACACATTTCTTTATTGTTTTATTACCTTTCTCCATGTTTTTTTCTTCTGTTGTGAAATTTCACAACAGAAAAAAAAAATTCAACTCAGAAAAAGCACAGTCTTTGTTAGAACTGCTCATAAGGACATGATCTGTGATGTGGGGCCGTAGAAGACAATGCTTCATTGTGCTGGGAACCACAGGGTTATGTAGACAGTCCCTGGTGTATTGATGAATTCTTTGTGTTTAACGTGATGTCTGATTTTTACCCGTGCTAGCAGCTCTGTAGATGGCAATGTTGGTGAAGATCTCAACAACTACTGACTTTAGTGATCCCGGGACTTTTCATCTAGTGGCACCAGCAAGTCAAATTTTCACTTATACTGAGAAATATCTGCACTATGTGTTTATTGTTAATAAGACAGCATCAGTTGAGCTTACACATCAGACTTATGACCAACGTGCCATTTTAAGTGTCCTCTGTGCACTTTATGTATTTGCACATACCTATAGTTCTGTTGAGATATACAGTATATAGTCTGTTTATTTTTATTTGTCATGTGTGGTTATTAGATTGTGGATTTAATCCCACTGTTTATCACTCTATCATCTCCACGTCCATTTTCTTTATATGCAGCTGCACTCTCCAGGATCGCAGCTTTTCTGTGGTTGTTGAGGAGAAATGCTGTCCTTGTGATCCTTTGGTTTTTTTTTTGTTTGTTTATCATAACAAGTTAGCAAATTGACAACAGTTGTAAAAAGTCCTCATAAGCTACTTCTTGTTCTCACTAGATGTTTTAAGAAACTGCACAGCTGCATTTGGAAGCCAATCAGCTCGGCCTCTTGTTTTTATAATTAATACCAATGGTAGAGAGGGAAGGAAGATGACCTGCAACAGAGGTGTGTGGCAGGACTTGAATCTGGGATAATATGGTATGTGTCTTAACCACCAGGCTGCCAGGACGCCCATTTTCTGTCATTTCCAGTAGAATGTGCTGCTGGCAGCAGTTGAAATTACAGCATACAGTGCTGACACAAAACACTAGAGAGTCTAAATGGACATTCGGTGTGCTGTTGTCTATGTTACAAGAATGGCTTTCAGTGTGTAACCGCCCTAACAGTGTCAGGGGGATCACTGTCTCTCCGTCCCTCTGATGCTGGCCTGTCTATCTGTTTTTCCAAGTGTCTCCATCCATCCGCCGTGACAGCTGCCCAACAAACCATCAGGGTGAATCAATTCTTCACTCATCCACTTTGTCAGTCTTTGTGTCTCGGATTGTTTGTTCACTTTATCACCATGTCAACCTCTCTGTCACTTTATCTCTGTTCCTCTTGTCCATTCATCAGTATGTCTGTCCATTTTCTCGAAAGGACCAGAAGGTCCGGTTTTATTCCCCCTTAAAATTCTTGGATTTGGACACCTTTCTGTCCATCCTTTTCTGCTCCTGAGTTTATTTGGACTGTGAGAGGTGGATTGTCTCCTCCTTCACCCCACTCCTCCTTTCGTGATCAGGTGAACAATTTTCAGCAAGTCCTTTCATTCGATCACAGCAGCAGTGAAAATGTATGAATGATCTGTTAAACTCTTTGAATCTTGGTCAGTTTAACCATTAGTGCTCCATATCTCCATATTGCACTTGCATCATCCAAAGAGACTTAACTTTTTCAATATATGTTATTCTTAAATTATAGGAAATATGTATAGGTAAATACGATGCATTATCTTTATATACCCAAAGCATTGTGTTCTTATAGTAATGAACACAAAGTGATCAAATACAGTATTAATATCATTATTAATACTTTATATTAGATCATCTACAGTTTGACCATTTCAGCGTAGGGCTTTAAATGGCATGAAACCCATGTTGTGTGTCTGTATCTGTACTCCTAAACTAAATATTTCTATAATATAATAATTCATTTTCTCCCCTTCTCCCACTTTCTCTGCCAGAATACATTGAATGAATAAGATGAAATAATGTTCATAATGTGCTCTGTGGGGAGCTGACTAGTAATCAGCTGGTAATCTCAGTGAGGAGAGACACATGGAAAAGTGAAGAGCTAGGCTATGTGACTGATATTGGCTGATATTAACATACCTCTCTAGCTTTATTAGGCATTTTCAGATATACAGTGGGGTCCAAAAGTGTGAGACCACTTTCCTGTGAAAGGAGAAGTGGTCTCACACTTCTGGACCGTAGTGTATATCTAGTTAATCTGCTCCCTAACGTCACAGTCACAGTCACAGTCACAGTCACAGTCATTCAGACGTTTCTGTCGTTCATTAACTGCTTCTTGCAATGGAGGTGAAGTGACTGTTGCTATCAATGACATAACTGACACGAAATAAATATTTCACATTAACACCATATTTCAGTATTTCATCTGTATTGCATATGCATACATGCATATACACACAAGTGCAATACAGTATGTTTAAGGGCTGTGTACATATTCAACATAATAATGTACATTATTCATACACAACGACTGTTGCACAGACACACCTAGAGAATGCACAAAGTTTGAATGTGCACAAGGATTTTGGACACACACATACAAATGGTAGAAGTGCATAACTTTCTTTCAGTGAGTCATGCATACACACATTCATGCATTTGAAGTGTATATTCAGGTCCCACAACTCATCTTTTTGTGAGTTATAAACTTTCAGAAACTGGCGTCGACATATACGCACACACAGGCACACAGAAATAAACACTCAAATACAGACATCTAGATACAAGCTGTCCATGGTCTCACAATCATACAGACACACACACACACTTGTATGTGTACATGTACTCATTAGCTACAGAAATCAGGGCTACGCTGGTGGAGTGTATTTAAAGGAGATTGCAGGCATGCAGTTATTGGACTTGGCCTAATTGATAAACCCATTAGTAACACTTGTTCAGATAACATGGGAGGAATCTCAGTCTGCTCACAGTCGCACCAAATGGGTTCACTTAGGCTTAGAGTGCAGCACATTAAGAGAAGATTACAGAGCGATGTGGAGCGTCTAACCAGTCCACGCCTCGCTACTGTGAGATTAATAGAGACAAACTAAGGACATAGATGGTGGGAACATTGGACTCTGACACTCCACAGGGTGGGGACACTCTGTGTGTGTGTGTGTTGTACAGCAGTGGGTGTGATGTGTGTCTGCACAAGCGTTTTTGTATGTTTTTCTGTGTGTGTGCTCATCTGCACGTTTTTTTGTGTGGTTATGACGCAGTGGATGATTGGCCCTCTTGTGGGAATATATGTATATGTGTGTGTGTGTTTGCTCCTGCCGCGTGTGTTTGACTCTGTGTGGGTGGATCTGTGCTACTCTGTAAATATAACCACATGTGTGTTAGTTTCCCTGCCTTTCAACTAAAGCTGCGATGTGGCTCAGCAGAAGATCTTAATGCGAAGTGTCCAAGCAGAAGATGTGCTGCCTGGGATAAGGCAGTGGGGTTTAAACTGCTGTTTGTCTTGTACCAACACATTATACCCTGCTGACTAACAAGCTTGACTGTTAGTGATATCTCCTTCAGTTACTGTTAAAAGAAAAAGAAAAGAAGAAAATTGAACATGCTGAGCTCCAGTAAAGCAAGCATCAGAATGAATGTAAATGCCTCAATCTCTTCTGGCTGCAAATATGTTTATTATACATGATGGGTTGAAGCCTATTACTGATTTTTGAGGTGTAGCTGATGAGAGTTCATTTTTTGGCTACTCCTCATGTTTTAAATTGGACCTTTTCAAGCCAATAAATTACAGATATGTAATGTTTCTTGTGTTTTGTTTCAGATCATTTTTTTAACCATGCTAATGGTGTGCATGGTCTGTTCAGCACTTCATCCATTCTGTCTCCAGTATCTGGTATTGTGCAGTAGTTTTAGGAAAGTTTCACCATTTTGGTCCACATTGAAATATCTACTATTTACATTTCTCTGCTCTACATTTATATACATTTCTCTGACTATTTTTTTTATACAGACATTCATGGTGCCCAGTGGGTGAATCTTACTGACTCTGGTGATCCCCTGACGTTTCACCTACTGGCACCATGATGTTGACATTTGACATTCTGAGTGGATTATATCAAAAACTATGGGATGGATTGCTATGCCGTGTGGTACACATATTGGTGCCCCTTCAGGATGAAGTATAATACCTGTGTAATTCCTTAACTTAGTTAGAGCCACCATGATTTAATGATTTGAAATTTATACTTGTCCGATATGTTTCCTCATGACTACATACCTGCAAAGCTAAGGGTATACCCATCAGCCTCAGCTGGACTTTGTATTTAGGACTAATTTAGCAAATGTTGCTGAATGATGTTAATACACTAAACTGAGAAGATGAAAATGGCAAACAATAAAACCACTAAACATCAGCATGTTCTCATTGTGATTATTAGCATGCTGATATTTAGCATTTAGCTCAAAAGAGTTCACCCCAAAGAACTGCTAGCATGACTGTAAAGCTTTAGTCTTGGGCTCTTGAGTTGAAGCTAATGACGGCTAATATTGTGTGCTGTCATCAGTTCTAAATGATGAAGTTAAAAAAATGTCACATTAGAATGATCTTGAAGTAGTTGTGATTCTTATGTCAGATATTTCCACCTGTCTTTACTACTTTCAGTGTAAGCAAACACACAGTATATTGTGGTAAAAAGAATTATGTGGCTTTTGCTCCCTATGGAATTCCATTTTCAATGTTTGTTTACAAAAAAAAAAAAAAGTTGAGTGTTATTCCTCTAAACGATCGGGAGCTGACAGTGTTTTCCTCTGGGCCCTGATCCCTCTCTCTTTCTTCACCCCTCCATCTTTCTGTCCCCTCGATTGCCCATCTCTCACGCTCTCTCCCCTGGGCTGGACACTTTGTCCTTGTGCTCCCTGTCTCCTCCTCCTCCTCCTCCTCCTCCTCCTCCTCCTCGTCCTGCTCCTCCTCTCTGCCTGGGCCCAGTGTGAGTGATAAATTATTCGTGGGCCATGCTCTGAGGGCTCAGGGCTGCTCATTCCTGCACACAGAGGACTAGCATTGATCCGGCCTGTGGTTCAACTTAATTGGAAACCCAGTTACACCGGCTACAGACATACCCCGACACACGCATACACAGCGCACACACACACACGCACGCAAACATGCACTTCCAGGCATGCAATCCATACGTGTATATGTGCATAGATATTACAGACGGCAACATAATTACACAACACACACAGAGATACACGATCCCCACATGCATTCATGCATTAAAATGTTACAGAATTAACATCTGCCCAAGTATCAGCTACAGTGTGTGTGTGTTTTATGATTTAGGATTGCACACATACAAACTGCAGTACATAATACAGCATTGTACACACTTGGACACACAGCTACTGTATGCTCGTACAAAAAGACACACACACACTCAGAAATCCCGACAAGTGCATGATCTGACACACAAGGACCAGTAGACAGACAGACACACACACACACACACACACACACACACACACACACACACTTTATAGTCACTAAACCTGCATTCTAAGCAGCACTAAAGAGGAGTAACAGTCCACAGTGGAGCAATATGGAGGCCCAGGGTTATCGATTGGACTGAGACACTGACTATCATACAGCTAATAGATTACATCAGACACATCGGAGCAGCCCAGTCAATGAGGCCTGATCCTATTAACTGGGGATTTGTAAACAGTTGTGTGCTCACTGTGACGGCCACTGTGCTGCTTTGTGAGCCTTGGCAAGGGGATGAAGGCTGTAAGGATCTGGAGGAGGCTCATATATTGTTCCACTGTGCCCGTGCAGCCCAGATGTGTTTCATGTGTGCGCTGGACAACATGCTTTAATTTTGTCGTTGTTGAAACAGTGGTGTCAGTTCCCTCTTCTATTCCTAGTGTTTCTGTTCATCCCTCAGAGGAAGTCACTGACAGCTTTCACACAGTAAGATAATCCATGACAGGCAACGTGACTCCTTCTCTAGGCTTTGTTAAAATTTTAAGTGTTAGTATCATTGTATGTTAGTGTTGCATTACTTTATCTTTAGCTTATAATAAGTCACTTAACAATCACAGGAAGTCAGTCCAGCGTCCTCTTAGAAACATTTCAGGGTAAGGGCTTCTTTAAACCAGCATCCCCTTTCAGTGGAGTCACTGTGATCAGAGGATTTCGTTGCAGAGGTGAAGTAAATCAGTGTGAATTTTTATACTGCGTTCAACTTTCACTTCTGAATTCACACCACTGATCAATAGCGACCCATCTTGATATTGCTGACCTATGAGGGTAAGGGCGTTTATCACAGCAGACATTTTGGCTTGTCATTGTAGGAAAAGCGCCGGTGGAACTGATAACATTTGCAATTGTTCTGTCCTGTTCAAGGTTCCCAGTGAGCCGTGACAATGTGACAATGAGTCACAATGCAGAATACCAGGACCCTCAAACTGAAGCAGCTAACTGGAATTCAGTCATTATTCGTTTCTGCTTTTCCCACTGTGACGAGTCAAAGTATGAAAAAGGCCTAAGGAAAACCGGTGAAGAAATGATGATGCCGGTGTGCCTGCTCTGCAAAAGAGGCATCTTGCGTGGTCAGCAGGAGGAGTTGGTGGTACAAATACATATCTTTAAAAGAAAAACACTATGCTAGCAACAGGCTAGCAACACCATGTTCGTGGCTAGTAGTTTGCCACTAAACCCTTGCAAGGAGTGACTGTGTCATCAAACGTTCACCCTCACCTATTTTGCAAAGACACATGGAGGAATTCAGCTGTGCCACATTATGGTGTGACCTGGACATGAAGCTGAAAGCCCCTTTTAAACGAATACTGTGTGTTATTATTGTAACCATTTGTATTGAAGACTGTAGTGAAACCATATAAATCTGACACTGCAGAGCAAAATAAGAGCCACTTCTATGTGAAAGAAACCTCACATGTTAACAGCTCAGTTCATCTAAGGTCCATTATAGCACCATGGTAGATGCTGGTCGTGGGGTTTCTCAGATTAATTTTGTGGCCTAGACCTATTCATGTCCTTTCAGGGGCTGTGTGGCAAAGAAGAGTGAAAACAGTAAAAACACAGAGAGAGAGAGAGAGATAGCACTAAACTGGTTTCTCAGCCAACATTGTGTTTTTAAGAGCAAAACGACTTTTCCAAAATAAATAGATCTGTGTCACGGACTGCTAGGAGAGAGAAAAGCCCTCGGTTCAATAATTAATTCCCAAGTCGAGGGTTTTGGAGAGCCGCTGATTGGGCTGATTTTTTTTTTTATTCTGTTATGATACAAAGGAGGCCGTTTGAAGTAATTTGTCCCAGAGAGAGCGGCTTGGAATACCATACATGCTTTGATTTAGCAAAGCAAATTTAATTTTGTTTGCTTTATGCAAACCAGCCGGGGCCGCGGGGCTTTCTCTGATTCCACCAGAGGGGTGATGGTGGTGGTGGTGGTACTGATGATGGAGGTGGGGGAGTGCACACAACAGAATCACGCTGCTGCTGCTAATATATAATACAGAACGCACACTCATACACACAGACACATGCAGTGAGCAGCAACAGTTCAAAAGTACAAAGCCTATCCCCTCCCTATGCACACACACAAACACACTCCAATCCCTTTGAAATCAAAGCTTAAAATAATTGTTTGTGTGTTGTGTTTTGTTTCATTCTATCTGTCTATTATTAGTGTTACTGGTATTATTCCTATCATGTTGTTTTAGCTGCCTGCTCTCACTGCTTGCCGGGGTTTTGTTTTATGCTGCTAATGAAAGCTTCTCTCCTCACTTTTGTTCTGCTTCGATTTTTCCAATACGTGAATGGAATACATCTGTTTATATCTGTGCCTGATATTTCCCGAGATGCCTAACACCCAACAGCACAATAATGAAGAGGCCACTTGTGAATTAATGTTTTTTTTCCACTGGCTTTTCTTCACATCTTTGTGCAGATATTTGCCGTACAGTAAAACTATGAAGCATGATGAATTGCAGTTATGTCATTAGTGATAGGGGAAGCTAGGTTTAACTGCGTAGTACACCTTTAATTACCTTTGTTTTGTTCTCACGTGTTGGAGAAATGACTGTCCGTGCACAGATGTTGTGGCAGACAGTGGAGGCATTTCTCCTCAGAAACAGAAAAAAAGCTGTTCAGAATGGGTGGCCAAGCGGTTTTCTTAGACTCCATTCAAGTCATTTTCTTAGGGAACAATAATGAGTGGATAAAGCTGAAAAACCCAATTTCCTTTATGCTTTTTATATCCTGAAAAAGCCCTCGTTGACGACCCTTTGGTCTTTTGTTACAGAAAACTGAGCTAATATCCTCCAGCTCTCTGCGCAGTTTAAAGGTCTTAATTGGATTCCATTAGTATATTGCTTGACATGACACTTGAGTCTGCTCTATTAGAATTCCCCTGCCTGGGATTAAAAAGAAGACTTTTTCTGCATTCGACTCTCTAGGCTCTTTTGTTAAAGTCTCAAATATGCTTTGTTGGATTCACTGTTTTTTAGTGACACCATTATTAGAACCTTAAGCTTGACTTAAACAGGTGCTTTTATGTCTAGAGGACCTGCTGTAAAAGGTATGGCTGTGTCTCATCTCAGCAGTTTATGTATCAATAAATTTTAGCATTAATGCAGTATAAGCTTTACATGCATGGCCGATAGAATGTGTTGTAAGCTCCATAAAACAGTCCTCCAGCCTCCTTCTCAAAACGGGAGCTTGTGTTGAGCTCCCTGCGGGTTTCTTTTCAGAGTATCAGGCAGAGTTGAAGTCTTTCCTCTGTGGTTTCACTTGGTGTAGAACACGGGCTGAAGGAAGGATGCGTTTGATGATATTCTGTTTTATGTCTCTTGCCCCAGTCCTGAGCTGACGTGGAGGGATGTTCAGCATCTGATCGCCAAGACAGCAAAGATCCCCGACCCCAAAGAGCCTGGGTGGAACATCAACGCGGCAGGATACCATGTTCACCATAGGTATTGTGACACATCCATCCCCTTTCTGCCCATTTTTTAAAACTAAGCTTACATGTAAACATATTGGTGTATTAATCAATCAATTTAAACATCAGTAGTTCTGTTCTTTAAAGGCAAATTGAGCTACCGTGCTTGGTTGAAAACCTTGATCACTTGTTGCTGTGCCTATCTAAACAATATGCGCCTATCAAGTTTAGTTGTTTCTCTTTAGAGCAATAATTCATCTCTCTTTCTTGCTGAAAGTTACTTCAGATAAAAAGATTGATACCACTGTCTGAGGTCTGGTAAACATAAGACTTGTTACCATAAGGTTTGTCTGGCTAGACAGCAAAGCGTTCAGCAGTTCCCAGCTCCCATCCAAGAAATAGTCCGGTACATAACCCTCTGTATAACTTGTCAGCTAGCTGTTCCCCCTGTTTACAATCATTGTGCTAAGCTAAACTAAGCAGCAGCTGGATGGAGCCCATATATTTAGAGTACATGAGATGAGAGTTTTATTGATCTCATCTAACTCTGGGCAAGAAAACAAGCATGTGTATTTCCCATGACGTCAAATTATTTCTTTAAGGTAGGAAAGAGGTTTTCAGAGTCTTCACTACTGGTACTGTTCATTGTTGCCTATGTTATATATTGGTTATTATGCTGTAGTAAATAATTCTAGGCGTTGACCCAAAAAAAGTTTGGGGTTGACCCCAAAAAAGAGGAATATGGTTAATGCCATATTTGACTTGAGTAAAACAGCAAAACTTGTCTGTAGTCAACATGGGGATACAGTGGCTTTGGTTATGAAATATATGATTACAGTAATTATACAAGGTATATGATCTCTAACTTGGATAATTTCAGGTGAATTAAATAGCCTGTTTAAACCACTTTAAGGTTTCTGGATTTTGAGCCTCTGTAACACAAAACTGGTCCATTTTTAAAATGAATATTTTTTACAGTGAAATAAGCCCAAATTCACTGAGAGTAATGGTTGTACACATAAAGCTGGAGGAATGAGGTGTTACATATGACAGTTTAACCAGGTAAGCAGTGTGATCATCAGGCATCTTCCACTGTCCACCACTGTCATTTCCGCATGCACACACACACACCTACACACACTTCTCATACAAAGTGCTTCAACCACAAAAAGCAGCAGTCTGTTTTATGACAGTTGAGACAGGTGATCTTGTCCAGGGAGGAGTGTCATTGTAATCCTCTAATGTTATTATCACACCCACAGCGTGTCTGAGTGTCTGTACCTGCTATGATTTATACAGACAGAGGCTGGAGGAAATGGAGCTTCTCGCTCTCACTGTATGAAGCATGAATCTGAGAGGGAGGGAGAGAGAGAGAGGGAGTCCTCCTCCAGACATCGTATAAACGCTTTTACAATGCTTTTACAATGCTTTTACAGTGTCAGCCAGGCGATGACATATTGGTAATCAGTCATAGCGTTTGTGATATTTTACCTCTGCTCTCTGTCTCAGTCACCTTAAAATTTCCTCCCTTCGTCCCGGCTCTGTCTCTCTGTCCTCACTTCTTTTTTTAGTTTCTTTTCCTGTCCCTCCACTCCCTTTCTTTTCCCTTTTCTCGCTATTTATTCCCTCTCACTGCCTTCCTATTCCTCTCCTCCATCCCCTCTTTCGCAGCATGCCGTGTCATAAAATAGATTGTAATTACTGTGTTGCTGTGAGAAGAATGGATTAATTAAAATATAATGATGCCGATCACACCAGCGGGTGTCTGTTGAAATCTGTCCATTTAGGGGCTGTGGCAGAGGACTTGTAATGCCCTGATCATACTGCAGCGGCCACGCTAATTATGAAGAATGGTTTATTGCATGGATGAGGACGGATGGACTCGACAGTGCAATGAGCACAGGGTCACTTACCATCAATGAGGTTGTTACAATACATTAAAGATTAGATATGATATCTGTAATGAGAGGATCCATGTTTAAGAAAATGGAAGGTAACACTGCCAGAATGCATAGTTTGAGGTTAGCTAAGAAGAGACTTTTTTTTTTTATTTGAGGTCCAGAGAACATGAAGGCACCTCTCTGAAAAAATGTAAAAAATGTACATTATTCTACACCTACTGCCAGCAGACATAATTGTGAATACAAGGTCATTTCCTAGAAATGGCCTCTGTCAAACAGGAAGTGAGAAATTTAAGGTTTCTGGCTGTTAGTTTGGGAAAGAAATAAAGAGGAAAACAAAAAAGTTAGGGTGAGCAGTGATAGCCTGATTTGCCAAGCGCATAAAGAAAAGGGAGCCCCCTACCAACAAGAAAAGAAAATCTAAGAAAAAACAGAAGTTTTTGCAACAGTTTCAGTTACAGAAGAAAAGAAGTATAAGTGTTCTTGACAATGAACTAATGAATCTCTTTGTATGTAAGGTCTTGATCTGGAAAGTAACTATTAACTGTGGTGAAGTAGAAGCATGGAGTAACTTAAAATGGAAATACCCCAGTACTCCAAGTACCTTAAAATTGAATTGAAGTACAGTACTTGAGTAAATGTACTTACTTACTTTACTGTCACTGGGCTGGTATTATTCTACAGTATACTGAAAATAAAAATATACAACTGCTTCCAACAAAAACTACACAGTGGGAAACAATACAACCCAATAACACACCATGCAAGATTTTTTATGGCCCAAAATATTGGATTTGAAGCTACACATTATTACGCCAACATATATTACAGTACAGAATTTGGTAGAAAAAGAAATCATGCTAATTTCTTCCAGGTCAAAGAATATTTTTCTTATTGTCAGCAAACCCCCTGAATACAACAGAACAACAACAGGTTAGTCCGTCTTTCTGTAATGACCAACTTTGCTACGATGTCTGTGGCAACCTACTGTAGACGCTGTGACAGCGTAGTGTAGTAGTGTAGTAGTGTAGTTTAGTGTAGTTTTTAGCGAACATTACTCAAACAGGGAAAATAATTGAGGACTGAGGATTAATGCACATTTGGTTCTCCATTGAGTATTTACAGCAGCAAGGATAGTGTGCTGTGTGTGGGACTGACTCTAAATAACCTACATGGTAATTAGTCATTAAAAGTTACACAGTCTCTCTTTAAATGAGAAAAATCAATGGAAGTCTCGTGTATAACCTCTTTAAAAGTTTCACAGGGAGCGTGTGTGAATTGAGGACAGATGGTTGCAGTGAAAGCAGTAACTCCATGGCTTTGTAAAAGCTGAAGGAAAAATAGCTGCCTTATAGATGCTGGATGGGTTGGCATTGATGTGTGTGTGTGTGTGTGTGTGTGTGTGTGTGTGTGTGTGTGTGTGTGTGTGTGTGTGTGTGTGTTTTTGAGGATTTAAGGGGCTGTTGGGTGGGTTCCCATCTGTTTGACCTCCATGTAGACCAGGAGCTTTCGAAAAACTCTCATGTTGGTGAGCGACCCCACCCTCTACCTCTCCACCCTCTGCTCCCACCACCATGACGACTATAAACATGTCAGCCACCACACGCCAGAGCAATCTGCAATCAGATTTACTGTGCATGAAATATGGTGGTGCTTTTATTGGTCCAAAGACTTGTCACTCATAATTTATAGGCTGTTGCCAGGCCGGCTGTGATGTCAGCGAGCTCCCAGTACCCTCGGGAGAATCAGAAGGGAGAGAGAGTAAAATCGATAGGGGCGAGGAGTGGTGGTTGGGTGGGGGATAAAGATATAAGAGGACAGAAAATTTGTGTGTGTGAGAGAGGAGAGAGAAAGGGAATGAGGGAGAGAAGGTATTGGAGATGGGTGAAAAGAGGAAAAAAAAAATAACACGCATCCATCGTGTTCCTCTCTGTGGTGAGTTTATCAGGTTGAGGGAGTGAAAGTGTCAGTTTTTTCCAGGGCCTGTATAAATGGATCTCCCTCTCCTTTCCTCTCCTCTCTTCTCCCTGTCCTCTCCTCTCCTGCGGCATTGCTCTGCATCCTTTGAACACTGACACCTATTGATCACATGGTCGGCAGAGGAAAAAAAAAATTAATCTGCGATTCACATCTCCACTTGAAGCCTCTCTGACCCAGAAATAGAAAGTGGAGAGTCTGGTGTTAGCGGCTTTGCACCAGAGGGATGGCGTACGGGGAAGAAGCAGAACGTCCAAACAGGCTTAATTTCATTTAATCTCTTTTGATAGCATAGGTGAAACTACAGTAATTATCCTGTGGGAGATTTAGATAGAAAATAACAGCGGTGGAATAGATCAAAGGAACACTGCCCTCGCTGCAAAGACAAAGTGAATATCAAGGAGAATGCATGAGTGGTGAAACGATATCTTAAAAAAAAAAAACTGGTATGGCATTAAAAAACGAGATAAGATTCAATCCCTCTTTTGAAAAATGATACTCAGTTCACAGAGAACTATTAGAATGTTTACATTTGCGGCATTTTGTTCCATATCAAAATAATTAATTGCCTCCATTTTCAAATTAAAAGTACATTACAACACAATTAAGGATGCAAATGAGTCTGGGCCTGTCGCGAGGAGCCAGGAAAAGTGAAAGAGTGACTGTGTTGATGTATGAGGGTTTGCGTGTTTTTTTGTGTATTAGGTGTGTCGCAATGGATCATTGTGCGTGACTGTGTATGTGTGTTTGAATGCAAAAAAAAGTGTCTTGCTGCTGTTATTGAAGAGGAAGACTCAGTGTTGAAATTACATCAGCATAGGGAAATAAATCAGAGCTCTGCAGTAATAAACAACCGAGTAATTAGGTCATTTTCCTTCAGTAACTGATGGACCAGAGGAGCAGATACTATGTTATTCCTATTGTGTTAAAGGCTTCTCTCACAGGTTAAAAAAAACATCTCACGACAAAAACACAACACGCAGTTTTACACACACATATTTCTCTATCTGTTCCTTCCTTCCAGGGGCTCTGACCTCCAACAAGCCAGTTCCATGAAAGATGTCTACATCTCTCTAGAAACCAGGGACAGTAAAACATAATTTTGTAATAACCTTCCCTCTTTGGAGGGAAAACAGATATAAAAGTATATAGCCTGTGGTTTACTGTGAGTCCCCCTCACCCAGCCTGGCAGCAGCACGCGGGGCTGATGGATGCCGGGCGTCGGCCGACTTTTAATTGCTCGTAAATTTTTGATCCAGGGAAATCGCCACATTCTCTTTGTCCCCCCAGCGACATGGGTGACGGAGCTGCTCAGGAGGGAATAAAAGAGCCTCAGTGAGGAACACAGAGAGGATAGGAGGTAGAGAGGATACAGAGAGACACAGTTATAAAGATACAGAACCACATCATCAGGTGCTCCATAGCATATATAGAGCACTTGTGTGTGCATTAAGGTCTATTAGCTAATATCAGTATGGCCCTGTCAGTGTGATGCACATCTGATGAGATGAATGTTCCTCTTTGAAGACATAAATACAGTCAAAAAGCAATAACACCTTTCACAGCATGATCTTATTTTATCTAAATTACATTTAAATTTTTCATTTAAGTGGCCAATGATATTTATACATGTGTTCTTAACTCAGGCAGTAATTTGATCTTTGATCTTTGCCAGTTGACAGGAAAATCAACCTGTCTATTGCAATTCTCGCCTGTCTTAGATAGACAGGCGTTGTAGAAATGACATTTGTATACCACTGATTTGCAACAGCAGATACACTTTGTAAGAAATACATAATGTAGTGATTACATTTTTTTCTCTCAGCGTAATAAGTATTATTAATTAAGATATCTAAGATATCTGACAAGTCACAGCATGTTGATACTGAACGTTAACTGACAGCATACTTCTTTTTGTTTTCTGTTCTAAGTGACCAAAAGTTGTCACTATGGTTGTCTCAACACATCCTGTTATGTGTGTTGAGACTGAGCACAAATCAAAAATTACTGGCATACATACAATACAAAAATGAAATACCCAGTCAGTGTAAAGACATAGACAGGGGTAGATACTATGTGCAGGGAAACATTTCAAAGATTGAGTTCCAATTTAAACTTGAGCACAAACATTTTTTCAACTTTTTCGAATCCCTTCACTTTTTTCACTCTTTATGTTGCAGCCTGATGCTAAAATCAATTAAATTAGTTTCTTCCCTAAAAGGGAAAAACTGAAATATCATACAAGTATTCAGACCCTTTGCTATGTTTAGCTCAGGTGACTCCCATTTCTTTTGATCATCTCTGAGATTTTTCTACGTCGTGATTGCAGTCCACCTACATGATTTGGAAACACACTTAAGTTCTCACAGCTGACAATGCAAACTTGAAGGAACTGCCTCTCCGCAGTGAAAAACACAGGAAAGCTGCTTGGAGTTTGCAAAAAATAATTTAAAGGATGACTGTGAGAAACAAGATTCTTTGGTCTGAGGACTCCAAGAAGCCTCAGTTCTATACCTCATGTCTGGAGGAAACCAGGCACTGATTATCACCTGCCTAATAGCATCCCAACAAGCTGTTTTTCAGCGGCAGGGGCTGGGAAACTGGTAAAGGTTGAGGGAAATCAAAAGTACAGATACATCCTTAGTGAAAACCTGGTCCAGAGTGCTCAGAACCTCAGACTGGGCTCAAGGTTCACCTTCCAACAGGACAATGACCCTAAGCACAGAGTCAAAACAACTCTGGGAATGTCCTTGAGTGACCCAGCCAGAGCCCGGGTCACTGAACCCAATTGAACATCTCTGGAGAGACCTGAAAATGGCTGTCCACGACGGTCCCCATCCACCATCCACAGAGCTTGAGAGGATCTGCAGTGAAGTATGGCAGAAAATCCCTAAATCCAGGGTGCAAAGCTCATACCCAAGAAGACTCGAGGCTGTAATCGCTGCCAAAGATGCTTCAACTAAGTACTGAGTAAAGCGTCTGAATACTTACATCAACATTGTATTTCAGTTCTTGCAAAAAATTATAAAATTCTGTTTTGCTGTGTCATTATGAAGTATTAGTTATAGATTGATGGTGAAAAAGGAATTTAAGCTATTTTAGCATAAAGCTGCAACATAAAATGTATATAGTGAACCCTCTGAATGCACAGTATGTGCAGGGGTACATTGCTTTTAGATTATTTTATAACATAAACATAAAGTAATTCTCCTGTTCACTTCGTGAATGTCTCAGCAGAGGATAAAGTTGCCATGAGAAAGTTTCATAGTCTGAGAAATGTGTCTCATGTTGTCCAGTGTTTTGGTGTCTAAATTGCCTTAATCATATCAAATATAGTATTCAAAGTGGATTTTCCAGATCATATTGCATCTTCAGCTGCTAACATGTAGCAATATGACCACATCACTACAATACTTGTTTTTTGTTTGTTTGTTTTTTTTGAACACCTGAACCCCCAAACGCGTATGACTCAGAGGCAGCATTAAATCAGGTAAGGCCTGAGGATAATAAGAGATTCAAATGGGGTTTTATGTTAAGCCCTGAAATCAGAGGACACACTGCTAAAACATTCAAGATGAAAATATTCATTTGTTGTTTGTTGTTGTTGTTGTAATGTGTTCAGTCTAAGTCATTTGCTTATTAATAGAATAGTCAATCAGACTCATTTTTAAAATGTAAGTTAATTCCAAACATTCCCTGGTTTTAGTTTTCCAAATGTGAGGATTTGCTGTTTTTTATTTTATTTTTAATTTTTTTAAGTCTTTTTTAAGTAAATATTAATAAATAAATATCTTTGGGTTTTGGACTGTTTGTCAGACAAAATCATGTAATTTAATTGCAATTTAACTGGTAATTGATTGATAAAAAAAGAGAATGATCAGCAGATTAACTGATAATGAAAAATAAGAATTAGTCGCAGCTCTAGGTTCAGTCTGAACTCATATACAGAGAATAAGAGCCTGCTAGCGGAGTCCCCGGAGGCTGTGCAGGGTCTTACTGGACATCTAACAGGGCAACCAACTGACTAACACTGTCATTCGTAGTTCATAGTTCACTGTGAACCTGGAAGCAGCACAAACATGCTGCTCTAGGATCAGCGTTGAAAAACCCATAGTAGTTGACCTCTGTTATGTTTCTGTAAAGAGCATAGAGTAAGGATTGTGTAGCTGTAGGCTGTAGATAGACATTTGATTTTTTAAAACAAGGTGTATCATCAGAGAACAAAATTTCTTACTCCTTTACTCCTCTAGAACCTCACTGCATAAATTGTCCATGTCAAGCACTTACTGTGGCTGTAGACATGAGAGAACCTCTCTCTCAAAGGAAACACTAACAGGGTGAAGAACTGAGGTCCAGTCAGCCACATTTGCATATACTGCTTCTCGTTTTCTTCTTATACTGTGAAACAGTTCCTTTAAGTGCCTGTACTGCGTAAACAGTAATGGAGATAAGATTGAAAAATGGGGTTTAAAAACTGTCTCTGAAGACTTGTGACTGTTGCCAAGCCTAACAGATGCTCATCTGATCAATTTCTTACCCCGTTTGTCTTCCTTCTGAGATGAGAGTAGGAGGAGATAAATATAGGTTTATCCCACCATTTGCTTGTTCGTTGCAGTAAGGTCTGACATCCTGCCGAGGATTTTGATTACTTCCTTTTTCTGTGTCAGACTCCGTCTAGCCTCAGATTTTTATCATTTTTTTTTTAGTGTTTGTGTCTTCTTTTTTTCTTTGTTTGAGGGGGGGGGGGGGGGGGGGGGGGGGGGGGGGGGGGGGGGGGGGGGGGGGGGGGGGGGGGGGGGGGGGGGGGGGG
>JBBMJY010000025.1:20313386-20335540 GCA_037833715.1 Toxotes lorentzi | reverse complement strand
TGTGTGTGTGTGTGTGTGTGTGTGTGTGTGTGTGTGTGTGTGTGTGTGTGTGTGTGTGTGTGTGTGTGTAGGTGTGTAGGTGTGTAGGTGTGTGTGTGTGTGTGTGTTCTGTTCTCCCATCCTGTTGTTAGATCTGACAACCACTAACACGGGCTTGTGGTGACAAAAGGGGGAGTGGGGTGTGTGTGGGGGGGTACTCTCAAGTTCCAGATCCCACCCTGAGTTTGACAAACTGTCTAGAACTGAGGAAAAGCTACACTCTTCTCTTAACTTACACTCTTCACCTCTTTCCTTTCCAGGATTTAAGCAGGCAAGAAGTGTTTTGACACCCCTCTCGAAGGTGGAGTATAGCCTCAGTACTATATACTAATATTCGGTTGCTTTTACAGAAGGCTCCCAAGTTTGTTTTGTTAAGGCCCATTAACATTTCCATGCTCCATTAGGCATTTAGCTGATTGTGTCCTCTCTACTGTCTTACTGTGTGTTGAAGAGTAAATTATTCATTTCAGTTGTTACATTCCCAAAAGACCTGGATATCATTTGATTCAGCAACAGTGTCATTTCAATACCAAAGCTTCATTACTGACCTGACTTCAAGTGGTTATGATGAATATTTACAAAATCAGTGTATCAAATGATAATGTTAAAAAAAAAACGTGACATTGGAGAAGGGGTTGTTCGTACTGATGAACCCATAGAGAATTATCACCCAAGTCTGCAGCTCCCCTTAGCTTCACAGACCTCTGTAGTCAGTTCAAACTCATTGTTATATTGTCCAGACCCAAACTTTACTGTTTTGGTTCACTCTCACTGCGCTCATAATGTTCTTTTAAACCACAGCAGGCAGCTGTTTTCAGAGATAAAAGCTCTAAAAGCCCACTGTACACCACCTGCCCAGCACCAAACAGAAGACAGACAGTTAGAGAGTGAACACTGGACTTAAGTTCACCTGGTGGTCAGAGACAAGACATAATGAAAGCTGATGTTGCTCCATAACTGCTAAAAGTGTAAATAAGCAACTGGCTACTAAGAAGTGCATCATGTCAACTTAAAAGGTTATGATGTGTCAGTGTCGTGTGACTTTTTATTTCACGTTTAGAAACCTGCAATAAAAGGTCACAAAAAAGAAAGAATGAATGAAAAAATAAATAAATATGTAAAATACTGTTCTACAAAATCTATTTTTTCAATTAACAAAAGAAAACAATGTTCTCAAATGTTAAATGTTGCCTGAACACGAGATGTTGCCTAAATAAAATAATTTATGTTACATGGATAATTTTGTATCATATTTAGATCAGGAACTATTTGACTGCAGAATAAAGCCCCTTACTGAGTTCCAGGAACTATGGAGCCAAAACATCTAAACTCAGGAATTAAATCAGGTACCTAGAGCTTTTTTTGTGAATTCCTGTTGGTTTTCCACCACACCAGAAGAACCGTGAGAATTAGGCAAATTGCTCCAATATCAGATTAAAACACAGCAGCATTTTAGACTCGATTTTAACCAGGAGAAAAAAAAAACAACACAGTCATGTGATATTCCCTGTATGTACTGTTAGGCTACTCTGATGTTTGAATAGATGTAATGACTGATAAAGGGCAGACTGTGTACTGTAAATTGAAAAGCAAGTATGATTCCCAAAATGGTTCATGAAATGGTTCCTGTGTCCCTGGAAAAGTTCCTGCTGTGGAAACACATTATAAATAACCTACACTTCAGTTAACAGCCCAACAAAAATCCAACAATCAATGCTTTAGTGTCCTTTCTAAGATTTATAAGATACCTGTAACCTCAGGAGGACCGAGCAAAAACAAACTACAGTTTGACTGGAAAAACAAATCAGTCTTGACAGAATTTTCCCACATTTATCACTATAAATAAAACAGTGTAATCTTGTTTAGAAAATATGACGAGACCAGCCTGGTTTGTTTCCATTTGGTGTGTCTGTGAATTGACTAAAGATCAATAACCTCACGACTCTGTCAGCTCCATAAATCCAGGTGAATATGTGGATCAGTTGCAGTTGAGTGTTTTACGTCTCTGTGTGTGTGTAACACGTCTCGGTGTGTGTGTAAAACGTGTGTGTGTGTTTCTCTGAAGGCGCACAGATGGAAGGGATATGGAATATGTATGTGTGTGTTTGTGTGTGAAATGAGAGAGCCCATACACACCTAATGCATTCTGGCAAGCCATTTCCATTTCATGCAAGACTATAGATCGTCTGACGGCAGCAGTGCCCCCCCACCCCACCCCCACATACCCTCTTTCTGTTGGGGTTGTAAAACTGGCCTTGTGTCTGTGCCCCAGCCAGATAGATTAATTAATTATCCAGACCTTCTCTTTTTCCATTGCTGAGCCAATTACTCTGTGACTGAGCCTGTGGTCTATATACATGTGTTTTAGAAGGGAGAGAGAAAGTGCGTGTATGTGTGTGCAGGGTAATTAAAGATATAGCTCATCCACAGACTAACAATCCCACTATCACTTAATATTAGAGTAGCTATGCAATGATATTGTTTCCCGTGAAAGGAGAGTAGATCCACTGTATGTGTAACAATATGGGTAATTGTTGGCTAATTGAGAGGAAGTGGAGGGTCTTTATGGCTGTGTGTGTGTGTGTGTGTGTGTGTGTGTGTGTGTGTGTGTGTGTGTGTGTGTGTGTGCATGACTGTGTGGGTAGAAGAGAAGACGAGAAAAAAAGTCCTTATGTTGATATGTCTCTTAGGATGAAAGTGGGACGTCTTGGTGGGCCTGTGGTTTTTTTATTGACCCCTGACCTAATATTGTGATTGGTTATTCAGACATGATGGACTTGCTTAGATAAATATGTTATCAAATCTGAATGTTTAGCACTTCACCTCATTCTTGTTATCTTATTCTATTTTAACCTTTGTTTTTTAGTGGAAAATGGCTCAACTGAAAATGTTCCTGTCCTTTGAAAGTCTGAAGTACTATAATACTTGAGTTGTACGCAGAGAGGCAAAATGTTACTGGTAATTTTGTGTGTGTGTGTGTGTGTGTGTGTGTGTGTGTGTGTGTGTGTGTGTGTGTGTGTGTGTGTGTGTGTGTGTGTGGATGTGCATTTGATTGATGTGTCAGCAGATAAACTGGGCTGAATGAGCCGAGTGTGTGTTTTTGTGTGACACACACCAACTCGCCCTGAGGGACAGGGGAATCGGAGCACTGCACCTCCTGCAGGGGGTGCCGTGTCTCCCGGCAGGGGGGTGCAGCAGGCAAACAGAGGGGTGCCTGTACACCCCTCCACCCAAGCCTACACACACACACACACACACACCATACTGCGCTACAAGATTGGTGGAGGGGTTGTAGGGACCCTGTGCTCTTCTAAAACCTCCACTAATGCATAATTCATGTACAAGTAGCAATTTTGATATTTTGCTAGGGGGTTAGAAAAACAGGAGAAATTTCAAAATAAAGTTCCACAACAGCCTGCGCAGTTATACTCCTTATTTCATCTAGGTTGCTACCATGATGAGCTGACAGTGAGTGGTTGGTAACTCTTGCCCAGAGTTTACATAGCTTTAGTTTCTACATCTGGTACTATTTACATCAATATTTTTCAAATGGCCTCCTATACTCTAACTCAGATTTTCTGTTTGGGGTCCTGGAGACTCTGGATCCTTGTTAACAGCTCAATAAACATACATAACATGGTTTTATCATCTTGATACTCCAGGACTTTACCTTATTTTATGAAAATTGCTTATTAGTCACTGATGACGGTTTCAGAAGGAAACATTAAATGACACATTATTTCTGTGAAAGTGAATTTATACATTTTACATTATTTCTTCATTGTCCATATAACATACAACCATAGAAAAGTACATGAAACCACAGTTTTAGTTCTATGATCATTCCTGTATTTTGTCATTTTTGTAAAATGTGTAAGCTCAGTGTTTAGGTAAAGGAAAGTAATACCACTTCACCACTTTTCTGAAGAAAAGAAAAAAATACTTGAGTGAAAAACTGGTTTGTTTTGTGATCATTATTTTATGCACACAGAACCTGAGTCTGTGGGACCCGGAACAACAAGGCAGTAAAGCCAGTGAGAACAAAACACAAGGGTTAATTTGATAAATAATAAACAAACAGCTTATAGGAATATATTTTTATTATATTTATATTATATATAAATTCTCGGTATTGATGCTATATATACTATTTATGCATATTTTCTTTCTATTTTATCTATAGTCAGTGTTGTTTTGCCCACAGCCACTGTGCTTCATTTAAAAACAATAATGCCATATGCCATTAAACAGGCCTGTAATCTAAAGGTGCAATCAGACAATCATCAATCATGTTATAGATTATACTCTATGTGAAATACAGAACTTTTGAACTTGATGTAGCTCCCATGATGAATTCATGTAGCAGATGTCACACCGTTCAGGAAACACATAAAAACAGAATTTGGTTTTGATTGTTACGTTTCTGTTTGCTGTACCACATTTAGTGATGTGGCATCAAAAACTTGTGCCTTTGAAGAAGCAAACAAAAGCTCCTGGTTCAGTGTTTGCCTTGTCCGGAGTGAGAGGAGAGCGCTCGGCACCTGGGAGGGAATCTTTTGCCAAGCTTGTAGTGCAGCCTCATCCCCTCCCCTCTCTCTCTTTCCCCACAAGGGCAGAGACATCTAAAAGGACTGTACCTTGGTGTGCGTCCAACAAAAGCTCTCTGCTGAATTTCATCCTCTTTTGAATTTGTGTTTGAATAACACTCGAGCTACAAATCAAAATATGTTGGACACTGAGAGTGAGGTCATGGGATGTAGATCATTGTGGCTTCCAGAGAAGTCTCCTTGTGTGAGAGACGGGAAGGGTGGCTGCTACTTTGACTGATGGCTGTAGAGACTGAGAGAGCTGTTTGGTACCCATTCTCCTGAGACTAAGTCCATGCCTGTGCCAAACCCCTCATTTTCCCCCCCCTGCAATATATTTCATTAAACTTTTAACTCTTTGCAAGGTAATTCAGTTGACATTTTGAGGCTGTGCTGCTGAAGGCTGCTGAGTGTTTCTCTCTCTGTAATTTTATGTCAGAGAAGATATTTGCCTAATACAGCCCTAAAAATATGTTCCAAAATCGTTTCTCTATAAAAACACACATTCAGAACAGTAAAATGGATGAAACTGTACAACATCCAAACGAACAAAGCTGAGCAGCGCGGCACAGCATTTCACGGTTACAGCCATGCAGGTCCCAGTGGCGCAGATATAATTAAGACCTCTTCTTAATTACTTAATAAGCCTAATTAGTAACATTTCTGAGCCGTGGATTTGGCTGTAGGAGCGATGGAAATCAGACGAATGTTAAGTCTATTTGTTATTTCATTTAAATCCTAATGTTAATGAAATTAGTGCATCATGATATAACAGAAACAAACCACACTGGGATTGACCATAGGGTTAATGCAGTTTTTTATGCTCCTGATAAACATTCAATTAAGTAGTACAAAAGGAGGACAAAATAAAAATAAAAAACTCAAGTAAATATAGTTTTTGTTGACTGCTCTTGTCATTAAGCTTTTATTGTATCCAGTCTTTGTCCATTTTTCATTAATCCATCGCCAGATGTGACGGAGAGGTGTGTGAAACGGACCGGGGGTCTGCTATGTTTTCATCTAAGGCAACTAACTAGGGCAAGCCTACCAATCATGCACTGGAGGTGCTGCTGCATTCTTGGCCACTTAATTAGAAGTTGTTGATACCACAGAAGGTGTCACCAACCTTTTCAGGCACTGAACAGATGGTGTCCCCTCTTTTTGAGGTCCTGCCAGTGCCCACTCTGTGGCTCCTGGGAAAATGACCTAACTCACAGGCAGCTGCTTAGTGCGGCTTGAGTGATTCTTTATAGCCACTTCTTTTGGGGGGGACTTAGCAGGACGTACCACTGCAAACAAGGGGTAAGACTGCCATAGTTAGGTCCCTGGATAGCTGCAAAAATCTGTTTTGGTTGCAGCATTGCAGTTGTTAAAGCTGTGTTTTTAATGGTGTGTGCAACGATGAAGCAAAGACCTCAACCCTGGAGATCTTGATGTCTCAGTGCTAGTTGAGTTTGTGTGCACCTTCCTCTGCTGCTGGCAGATGGTGTGAATATCAACAGAGAAAGGACCCGGGAAGGCGTGCAGAACAAAAAGTGAAAAGGGTTCCTTGACAGTTACAAAGAGGCCCCATGGATAGGTGGGGAGCGGGTGGGGGGGGGGGGGTTGCCGTCATCCTAATGGATAAAAATAAGGAGGGAGTAAGAGTTTGCAAGGGCATTCGCCGTCGAGGAGTGAGAGTGGATGGAGAAAATGCGAGGGCCGCAGATTCGAGTATGTGTGGAGGCGGGGGGTCGGGGGTTTAACATGCTTCGTGCTGCGTGGACAGAAGATCTGCTGTCACTCTGTAGTCGGCTTGGCTCAACCTTCCTCCAACCACGCAGGAGGTGGAGAAAGAACAAGTTGAAAATTGGATGACTGTGTTTTCTGACTAATTGCTTGATATGCATTGCATTGTGTGGGTTTCATCTTAAAGACATTTTAATCTCAGACCTTTTTGCAGTAGTTCTAAAAATCTCAGTCACATTCTTTTAGGAAAATTTGCAAATTCTGTGATTAAACTACTGAAAAATGTCATAAACCACCACAGCTATAAATCCTGTTCTGCACACATTTCTATTTGGAGAAATCACAAGACTCTCGCTGAATGTAGCAGTGCCCTGCTCTCTGAATTCCTTGCTACTGATGATGAGATGCCTGAAAAGCTGGGGAGTCTTTGTGAAAAGCGGCTCAGTGCTGCTGTTTCATTGACATGGCAGGGGACATAAAATCTGTCATTTTCATCATGTTCTGTCGTGGCTAAACCTGTTTCCTGCAGCTTTCTCTATCAGATATATGTCTGTGTGGGTTTATGGCCATGGAGCTTGGGCAGGCCCGATCGATCTGCGGGAGCTATAGCATTTAATAGGTGCACTGCTCTCGCTAAAGGGTGCTGGGTGGGGAGGGTGTATTTAATGACTAAAAGGGGGCAAGGTGGCAAGCCCCGGTCACCAATAGTTTCTGTTTTATGAGAAGTCGGGGTACCAGTTTTCCCCCACACTAAAATATCGTACATGATCTATTGTTAATGCTGGTGTTTTATTGTACTGATGTGCATCCATGTGTTGTGAAGTGTGCGTGTTTGGGTTTTAATGTGTTTATGTTAGCCAAAGTAGTAACGATGAAGAATTATTTTCTTGAAAATACCAGGGCTCCCTCGAGCTTTAAGACACAGATTTCATATTAATAACCCTTATGATATAAGAGTAAGTAAGGTGACACAGAAATATTCCTTAATTAATGCATTAATTTGTGAGTTAATGAACTAATTAGCATAACCAGATACATTTAGTGTAATAGTGATTATGGTCACCATTACATTAAATATACCAGGGACATAAAATAGCTTAAGTGCCTCTTGTTGGTGTTGTTGTTGGTGAATCTGCCAGTGACATACTGAAAAACTGTGTCCTAAAGGTGTCTAAAGGTGTCCTAAAGGATAGGGCTGGTAATATTTAATATTTTTTCTATTGCCAAAAAATTCCATGTGAAGATCAAAACCCACGAAGAATTGGTCTTACCAACAAGTGTTGTCTGTCTAGCCAGAGTCTGATTTACCTTATTCCTCTGTGTCCTAAAGCTCAATTATTGTCCAAGAGCTATTAAAAATACAGCCACACTGTTGCTCACATGTTCAGAGTCATGCTCTTTCATAGAGTCCAGAGTCAGTCCCACATGTACCGTCCTGGTGCCATTAATACTCCCAAGTGCATAAAATGTGGATTACTCCGCTGCTGAAAATAGTTCCAACATATGCATTGCTTACTCCTGTTTGAGTGATGTTTGCTAAAAACCACTGTACCCAACTTTTTTAGGAGATTGCTGAGCCTTAAAAAAAAAAAAAAAAAAAAAAAAAACCAGAGTATACCTGTATTTAAAGATGCATGTCTACAATAGGAAGGAGGACAAACACAAAATGACAAAAATAATACTTTATTGGTTTTGGTCTTAAGGAAAAATGTAGAAAAATGTATTACACCAGCCTCTGCATTCAGACCAACTTAAGCACTGCATGAATAAAAGAAAGCTCTGTCATGTTGTCACTACAACAGAACAAAGTTTTGGTAACAACAGTAAAATTAGTCAGAAAACTACTTTAAACGTAATTTTGGGAGCATTGAAGATCCCAGTTCCTTGTAATCAACTGATTTTGGTGACTTCTAACTCGATTGATTATTAAATAAAAATGCTTCTATCTTGAATAATGTAGAATAAACGCATCTGGAACTTGAATGACCAAATAATATGTTTAGGTTCTTTATTCTTTATGAGGATCCATGTGAAGCGATGTCACTGGTCTAGTCTCCTGCATTCAGCTGTTGTCAGCTGTGTTTTGCTTCAACTCCTCACAGCTTTCTCAAACCCCCTGAATGACCTTGAACTTCAGAGGTGCACCTCAACCCCACACACCCGTCTGCCTAATGCTATTATGCTGGGCCCTACATGCTAAAAGTCATTGGTGGTGATAGTGGCTGATTAGATTGTGTCCATTGATCGTGCGGCGTGCTGTTAGGACGAGGACGACGTGGGCTGCAGCTCCTGCCTCTGCTCCTCACACACACTGACAGTCTGAGACAGAGGAGATGGAGCCCCATGCAGGGCAGCAGATTGAGTTATTGATCAGCTCTCTCCTTTCTCCTGTCTCTGTCTCTCTCTCTGCTCCTCCAAGAGACTCCGTCATCAGGATAATGAATTTCACTTATTGCAGATTAACGGCATAAGGTTTGTATGGTAATAATGGCAGAAATTAGCTCTTTGTCACCCCCTTTGGATTTCCAAAAGGAGGAGGGATGAAGGTTGTTACGGGCCTGTTACTCTGTCTGAGGACTGTGATTTTAACAAGAAGGAAACTAAAAGAGAGAAAGTGCATGAAAATGAAAGATTTGAGGGAGAATTAAGGAGAGACTTATGAGGACTGTGATTTCAGCATCACTGAAGCAGCAAAGGGGAGTTCTGATGCAAGAAATTCAGGTTTGATGGAGGAGAGTGAAGGAGAATTTAAAGAGGGGGAGAAGACTGAGTAGCAGGCTGCTTTGTGGAAAAGAGAGGGCAAAGAGGAAAGATGAGAGCGGATGATTCAAAAGAGACATAAAGAGATTGTCAAGCAGGAGTGGTAAAGTGGATGAGAGAGTGTAAGATAGGCAGTGGTCACACAGTCACCAGGCAGTGATGCCGCTTAAGGGCCGGCCATTGTGTCTCCAGCACCCAGATTGGGGTGGTAAAGAATGAATAATGAGGCTTGATTACAGTCCATGAGATGGCACATTGTTCAGGATCAATCCTCCAGGCAATTACAGGCGGCACAAACAGCAGCCCACAGCCTCAGCCCGGACAGAGCAGGAAGCGATTGTGTCAGAGGACAACATCATCTTCCTCAATGACTTGTTGCCTCCTCGTGTCGGAGACATTAGCACTTACTCTACTCCTGCAGCACATTCAGCCTCCCACGTAAACAGCCTCCAGTTCACACATGTGTGAGGATATACACAAACACATATAATAGTACATAACAGAGTAAATGTTTCCTGCTTGTTTCAGGTATGGCTTTGGATTGTTGGATGCAGGGCTGATGGTGCAGCAGGCTGCACACTTCAACACTGTTGCTCCACAAAGGAAGTGCGCCCAAGAAGTCCCACTTAATCCCACCAGGTAAAAAGCTGCACATGCTGTTATCTGATGTTTATGTAACCCCATACTTTCTAATATTCTATTTTTCATTGCTTTTACTGATTTTGGTTGCGTATAAATTCTAATTTTGTCTTCTTGTACTTTACCTCCTACAACAAAACAGCTTGTCCACAGGGATTAATCCTGTCTATGTATGTGTATTTGCAGTGTATGAGTGTGTAATAAGTATGTGAGAAAGAGGTTTGGCTAGTGACTGACAGATGTGATGATTTTTCATTGGTTAGGATCCTTTCTTCAGGAGGCACAGTCCGTGTGAACATCCAATCAGAGGCCTGTCGTGGGAGGACTAATGAGATCAATACTCTGGAACATGTTCAGGTTTGGCACAAGTTTTTAAACAAAGCCAAATATCATGAACACATAGTACATTTTTTACATTTCTATTATTTCTATTTTTTCTAGGAATAATGGAAAATGTTTTATTTCTTGCCATCGATTCTTAATAAGATATGTGAAAGACATAGTTAAACATTTTGGGAAATATGCTTATTTGCTGCCTTGCCGAGAGTTAGATGGGGGGATCCATATCACTCTGTTACATGTCAAAAGCCGTTAGCTTAGCTTAGCATCAATAGTGGAAACCAGGGGGGAAGCAGCCAGCCTGGCTCCTCTGGAAACTCACGGGAAAGTCACTGTTCCCAGCCAAGAAATAGAAATGGAATATAAAATGTCGAACTACTCTTTTAAATCACACAAATATGAAAGAAAAACTGCAATCAGTTTTCACCTGTGGTATAGGCAGATATTCTCTTACATACTTGTGTTGTGGTTTGGCTGGAAATCTGATCAGTCACCCATGTTCCCCCACTGCCTTTGACAAGATACCAATCAAGAAGTGCATTTAAAACTTAACTTCTGCCAACAACTGTGGAAGCTTGAAGATTTCATACAAATTGTTTCCAGGTTTCTGTGTCATGTGTTTTATCTGAGAATAGAAGAGATAAAAAAGGATCACACTGTGATGTGTGGCTGTGTCATTTGCAGAAAATGGCAAAACTGTGTTTTCATGAGTACAGGCGCATACATGCAAATGTGCTTATGTTTAACTGTGTCAGCAGGCATACGTACTGTATGTGTCAACGTACACGCACATTTGGGTTTGTGTGAGTTATCTATGTTTGTGAGTGTGTGTACTTGTGAAGTAGCGAGGAGAGAGAGAGAGAGTGCGGGAGTGTGTCAGCATGTAAATTGAAAAGGCTTCATCTTTGCAGCTCTGCTCCCTGGCAGAAAGCGTGGGTCAGACCATCGCTGCGAGGTGTGATTGATGGACGTGTTGCCGTGGTAACACGCCGTAAACAGGAGCGGGCTGTCAGTCTTTTTGCAGCTTGGCGGCTCTCTCTGCGATGTGCCATTGTCACACCAGATGTGCTGCTTGTGATGAACAGGGACAGGGAGAGTGTTTACTGGGAGGGAATTGGGGGGGGCACGAGTTTTAGGGGTACATACGCTTATTTAAATCATTTAGCTAATATTCCCCGTCGCCATTTTTATCACCGTGCCTTTTTCTGCTCCGTACGTTTCTTTGTCCTCATCTTTGGGTGGATATGGACAGACTGGTATTTCCATCTGTCTGGCACACATGATATTGCACCAATACGGATTTGGATTTAGCACTTTCACTGCAGCATTTCTAGGGTTACTCTGATCAGGGGTCAGGGGAAAATACATTGTTTGTTCATCCATGTGTCACATGTATCTTCTCATATATCGATAATGAAAACACCAATCCCATATTTTTAAAGGAATAGCTAGATAGTTGAGGAAATTACCTCAGTGATTCCTCTCTCATGGTATGTATGCATAAATATAAATCTATCGCCAGTCACTGGTTAGCTTAGCTTAGCACAAAGACTGGGAATGGGGAAACAGCTACCCTGGCTCTGTGCAAAGTAAAGAAAATCCCTGAAGTTCACTAATTAATACAAAAACCAATGGACACTGTCCAAAGTTAGGGCAAATATATGCAAATATACAAATAAGCATATTTCCCAAAATGTCAAACTATTGCTTTAAAATGTGATTGGTCTGAATGGGTGTTTCTTGACATTTAGGTAAACACTGGACTATTTAATCTTTAAAGTAAGTTTAAAAGAACAAAGGCAAGTCCTTGTTTCACTTCTCTGTCACACTCAATAAACAGAGGATGTGAAACAGTGGTAATGACAAGCTGCAAGAAGACCTGGGTCGTCAATGGAAGATAACATGTTTACGTTGCTCTGTCTCTGTACACCCACCTCCTCCCTTTTGTTTTCCTTCTTGGATAGCCCTCCATCAGTCTCCTTGTTCACACCTGCCTCTTTTTCCATTTCTTGCCACCTGTCTCTCACCAGGTGAGAGTGAGCGTCAGCGCTGTGTGTCGTGGTGACCTCTCCATAAGCCTGGAGTCTCCAGGCGGCACAGTATCATTGCTGTTGGATACGCGACCCCTTGACACCTCCACTGCCGGCCTGAAAAACTGGACCCTGATGACCGTGCACAGCTGGGGTGAGCAGCCGCGAGGCCTCTGGACCCTCCAGGTGAGAGAAGTAAACTGCTGTCATCGGATTTTCATACTTCTTGCTGATCTAGCAGCACCTAGCTGCAGCTTGACTGTACTTTGTGCTCAGTGCTAATTATTATTAATGTTAATTATTAGTGTTTCATTGTTGACATTTTAGCACACTGTTAACATTTAGCTCAAAGTCCAAAGTCTTTTTTTGTTGTTTCTTTACTGTTATACACAGTTTGGCTCCTGTGAAATCTACAAAAAAAAAAGTAAACATTACACTAACATCATACAGTTGTTAACATCTCTAATGCCTTTGATATGACTTTGAATGCACTGATGAATCAACAGTTTAGTCAGTAAAAGTCCTCTGAAATTCAAGATAATAAGTAATCACTAACTTTGCTAGCATACTAAATCTACCCAAAAAATCTTCTTGCCAAAGCTTTTTTACAAATTTTCACATACCCACCTGGAAACCCTATTTCACATACCTTCTCCCATGATATAGAAATGATTTGCTCTGCTTCACATTGTCCTCTTCCAGTAGCTGTGATGTAAAGAAGTTTAAAAATAGCCCAGCCCAGCACAGCTCAGCTTGGTTCAGTTCATTTTGCCACAGCAATGTGAATCATCCTCTACTTTCATCTCCAAGCTTCAGCCAAGCATGGCAATCTTCATTTTCCTCCCCGCGCTCTTCTTTTCCTGTTTTTTTCTTCATAAATGTGCTGATGTTTGATATGGAGGAAGGAGCTAAAATGGAAGGGAAATTAAGACTGGAAGGTTAAGTAACCTTGGCCGGGTTTGACAGACACAATACTGCCGACATCTGATTAGAATCCATACTCACAGACAGTAGCGCACTGAGGTCATTTACTGTATATACGTGTGGGTGGTAGCAGGAGAGGTGTGTGTGTGTGTGTGGGGGGAGGGGGGGGGGGGCTACTCTCACTATGTATGTGTGTGTGTGTGTGTGTGTGTGTGTGCATGCAAATAGGCATCAGTCCTTGTAAACAGTTGGCGGTTTATAAAGAAAAAGCTGTGAAGATGAAAGACACCCGCCCCCTGTCCTCTATCACCTACCTCTTCCTGCAAACACATACACACACACACAGACACACACTCTTTCTCTCTCTCTCTCTCCCTCTCTGTGTCTCTCCCACGTCCTCGTGCAGATTTAGTGTCCCCTCTGTGACCAATTACCAGGACCCGGTGTGTCGCAGAGACAGGGAGGAAACACCATGAAGCCGAGCCACATAACGGCGACAGTGCTCATTACTGGAGGGCCGAGATGAGTCACTGAGATGCGTGCAACGCGAATTAACACTCGCATCTGACGTGCTGCATGCTTTAGCACAACGCTAATCAGCATACACGCATACACACTGATTGCACACAATCACAAATACAGCGCGCTAAACACAAGATGAAGTGTTACAGTGTATGAAGGTAACACACGTCTAAACATGAACATGAAACAAGGTCCAGTACACCCCAGCTGGCTTTTAAATAAATTAAAATCTAGGTCTCAGAAACTACAGACTAAATATCACAGTTCATTCAAAGTTTAAATCTGTACTGTTTCAAAAAATCAAAGTTGCCTCTGACAAGCTGCCACGCCAATTAAATGTTGAAATCGTACGCAGACAGGAACAGAAGATGATAGAAGAGAAACAGAGGACAAACAGGACTAATAGAAAAGACAGAAGGAGGGATGGTAGAGAGTGAAGGGTCAACTATAAAAAGGAAACCCTGGGAAGTGACTTTAACTGGACTATCTGCTGGATCAGTGTTTAAAAACTCAAGGGCAGGAAAGGAGGGGGTGCGCTCTGTGGAGAGTCTATATTGATTTGTCATGATGACAATTGTCAAAAACCACTGTGGTGCTGCTGGAATGAAAGCGGGACTGAAGTGAAAAGGGAGCGAGTGTTATGGCTCGAGGCTCAGCTGACCTTCCAGTGCTGTGAAGGAGACGAGACTGCAGGGCTGGAAACACTCTCTGTCTCTGTCTCTCTCTCTCTCTCTCTCTCTCTCTCTCTCTCTTCTCATATATGCTCTCCTCTGTGCTCGCTCTACCGCCATCTGTGGTGCCTCAGCTCAGCTCAGTGCTTTTGCTGTTGATCAGAGACAATATTGCAGGCAGCGTCGCACAGTATAGAAAGCCAACACACAGCAGTGTAACAGTATGCATTTAAACCAGACGGACATGATTAACTACACGATTTGAGAACAATAACATATAAGCATCAATATCGATGATAACCGTTCATAATAAGATAAAAGTACATCAGATATTACTTTGACCCTGTGTGTCCTTGATCTTTCTTCATTCTGTCACTCTCTCCCATTCAATCTCTAGCTCTCTCTACCTCTTGTTTCTCTTTCACACCTCTTTTTAGCTTCTGTTTACAAATGCATACACATTTTGTCTCTATGTCTCCCTTGTGTCCTCTCTCTTCAAAACCTTTCTTTCCTCATTTAGTGCTAAGAGGTAAAATTCTATGGGAAATAGAAAAATATGACAGTTTATTTAGCATATTTACAGTTATGGGGTTAATTTAAAGGGTCAGTTCACCCAATTTACAAAAGATTTAAAAAGACAGTATTTCCTTACATACCTCTAGTGGTATCTGCAGTTAGTTTTGGTTTTATTTGTCCAGGTTTTGAGATACCATTCTTTGCGATATCCACCACAATACAATGAAGGTAAACAGAATTTGTTTGTGGTGCTCTAAGCACTTGAAAAAATGGTGCAGCAACATGGTTTTCCAGGATCAGCCATGTCAGAGTGTTCTAGAGTAACAGGAACAATGTGTCTGGTTAGAAATGTTCCTGTAAAAATGTTAAAATGCTGTAAGCACCGTATAATAAAAGCTGTTCACCACCATTGTACTGGGATGGAGGCAGAAATCAAAACCTGGACACAATTATCTGCATGGCTGTATCCAGCTATAGAGGAGGGAGAAAAATGTCTCTCTGTAATTTAGGTGAACTGATCCTTTAAGTGAGTGCGTATTTGTATGTAATTCAGCAATATAAAACAGTACATTTTCAAAGAATAGGTTGTGTGTACATGTGGAAATAAAAGCACAAAGATAAATTAAATATAAATACACATCCACATTCCCTCTCCTTTCTACCCCACGTGGCTCCATGCTGCCATGCCCACAGGGAGTTTGTGTGCCTGTGTGTGTGTTAGTGTGTTTGTGTGTATCAGGGTGACAGCGGTCTTTGAGCAGAGACATCTCTGATTCCCAGAGGACTTTGAGACTCAAGATGACTGTGACTAGTGGTGCTGTAGGAATATAATGGCACTATTTAGCCTGCAGCACTGTTGTTATACACACACACACACGCACAGCCACTCTTGCTGGCCATGACTGACAGATCACATATTTACCATCATCTTCCCTGGTGCTTCGACTGGAGTCACTCCTGTTCCTCCCCTCACGCACAGTGACTAACTGATAATAGAATAACCTGCAGATAATTTAAGAACTATGGAGTTTATGATGTGTGTGTAGCTAATAGAAAAATATTACTCCTGTTTTCTGTAGGAAGGTAATAACTTGAACTGAAGCATTTAGATCTGATTCCACACAAGAACACTTGAATATGTTGAGAGATTGTTTCTTATCTTTAGTTTCAGGAAAAAGTAAAATGTAATGGTCTAAACGCTGTCTCAGGGGCTTTTCCACCCTCACAAAAATGACCCTCTGGGGAAAAAAAACACAGCATGTTTGTTGTGGTTTCTTTTATAATTTCATTGTCGTGTTTGAAGATATTGAATATCAGCACACAATATCAGCTGCTGACAGCTGCAGTGTGAAGATATCTGTGTCATATCAAGTTATCAAGTGAAAACCTATCAGCTGATTCCTAAAAGTACTATTTCTATCAGCACATCTGTGAGGATTTATTCCATTAACTGGTTGTTCTACGTTTGTATTATAGTGCCGGTACAGGGTGTGATAGTGCAGGTGGTTACAGTATGAATGAACAACTTACTAATTTCAAAACTAATGCTATTACTTTACTTTTAATAACTGTGAGTGGAATATTGTTACACAGCTTTATCCTGTGTTTTTAATCCAAACTGATATTGAGACAACTAGAAATAATAAAGCTGGATGAGGAATTTAAATCTTTCCGCCTCACGTTAAATGGTGATGGTTTTGATTTATAAATAAAGTTTTTTTACTTTCAGTGGTAATAATATGATTCGGTGCACTGTTTTAACTTACTTCAGGTAAACAAGTGTGTAAAATCATCTCCAGACTTTACTCTAACAGAACCTAACACACAAACTCTCACACAGCATCAAGTTTGGCAGACACACTGTCAAAGCATCCATAGTTGCAACAGTGGAAACACATTCACACGCACATTTGCAAAAGTGTACTTTCACCCACAAACACACACACACACAAACACTCACTCACTCTGGCCCAAGGTGGATTTCTAGAGGTGCATATATTTGCATATATCTGCATGTTTAATGAGTTTTGGGAGATCAAGCGATCCAAGCGGCCCTTTGTGGGTATTTCTTTCGTTTTGTTTTTTTTCTGTGTGTGGGTGTGTGTGTGTGTGTCTGTGTGTGTCTGTGTGTGTGTGGAGGTGGGGTGGGTCTCCATGTAAATATCACCCACTGTGTGTTGGCACCCGTCACAGATGGTCGGGGGCGAGGGCACCCTGTGGGCACAGGATACCTATTTCTGTTTGTCTGCATGCTTTGTGTAAGGCTGGGAGGCAGCGAGAGTGTGACTCTGCTTGTGCACGTGCTTGTGTGTGTGTATGTATGTGTGTGTGTGTGTGTATGTGTGTGTGTGTGTGTGTGTGTGTGTGTGTGTGTGTGTGTGTGTACTTTGCACTGTAGGTATTTGCTTGTGTCATTTAATATGTGCACTTTTGTGGTGTGTTCTTACGTATGTTTGTTGTACTATGCTCATTGGTGTAGTGCATCAGTGTGTGTGTGTGTGCGCATGAGCTGTGATACTGTATGTACCTGTCAGTTTTACTTCTCAGTGTATGTGCTTGTGTTTGTAATTCACTACATATTTGTGTTGTCGGCGTGTGTGTGTGCGTGCGTGTGAACAGAATTTAAATGTCGGTATCAGTTGATTTCTGTGTGTTTGTTCAGTTGTTTGTATTTAAGCATGCTGCAGTGTGTGCGTGCCTGCATGTGCATGTCTCCCAGCATGCAGTGCAGCTATGATGGCCCTGTTTTGGATGATTGATGTGTTGGAAGGAGCAGCGAGGAGCTCAGGTTGGGCCAGAGCTTCAGTCTGACACACTGCTGCTTCCCTGCTGCTTTACATATGTAGACGCAGCAAGACTCCTCCTCCCCTCCCATCTGACACTGCCTCCCTCTCCAACAGCCAGCACTCACAGGTTCCTTCAAGGGTTTTATTTTGTAGTTTCTGTTTATTCCATGAAAGTAAACCGAATATTGCGCTGTTTTCTAGCAACTTCCTGTTTCACATTTTACATCTGATAGTCACCTAGTACAATCGCAGTCTGAGGTGCCCGGGGTTAAAGTAATAAAACAAATGTATTTAGACTTTGACATAAATAGGTTTTGCCTCTGTTTTGCCTCCAGGTCAAGACGAATTGTAATTGTTTTAAACATGAGTCTGGTAGGTGAAGATCACCCGGCAGAAGGTTTCACTTTGTTCGTTGTTTGTGCTTATTGGAGGAATGATTGATACTACACTAGTTTGCACTGGAAGACAGTAACTTAAATTTAATCTACTCAAACACTTATATCAGATTCCACACAAGAACATCTGTTCTAAGACTGTTGTTTATCCTCCTTTTCACTGAAGACTGTGAGGGGCTTTTTTCAACCCTTGCAAAAATGACATTTTAATGAAAACACAGAGCGTCAATGTTGTTTGAACCATTTAAGTGTTATATATAAATGTTCTGAATATCAGCACAAAATATCAGCTACTGGCAGCTGCAGTGCTGAGATATTGGTGTCATTATCAAGTTAAGACATATCAGCTGATTTACAAAATTAGAAAAGACAATACAATTTCAATAGATATAATATTAGTTTTTAATAATAGATCATGTACAGTATTTACCTCTGTACAGTTTATGATAATAATTTATTACAGGTCAGGACAATCAAAAATTATTAAGTTGTGTTTTACTTCTTTTAGGACATGTAAACAAACAAACATACAATAGATAAGGCATGGCAAATGATTCCGATTTGATAAGCAGGGCCAGTTCCTCATGTAGATCCAATTAGTTGCTGTTGGACCCCAAACCTGGCTTAGTCTATCCCAGGAAAAATGTCCATTCACATTTTTGGTAGATCATCAGACTTGATATTTAGATTGAGCTACAGGCGTTTTTTAATGGAGACATTCTGACATGTCACAGGAGGAAGAGCATCATTAATGGTACTTGTGTCACAGCATGGCTGAACAGAAAAAAATGGATGACCACTTAGTAAGAGAAGTTGTTGCTCATTCACTTTTCTTGCCTTCATTTTTCTCAGCCAATCCTGGAATTTGAACCATCAACCAAACAAACACAAATCCTCATTCTTTTCTCTAGTCCGCTCACATTCCTGCAGAAAATGTGTATATGTTTCAAGCCTTATGTAGTTCATTATTAGAGTAGTACATCTCAAATTTAGCATTATTCATCCAAAAAGTTGAGGGACTTAAAATATTAGAATAATCAAAATCAAAGCAACAGACCAATGAGTTTGATTCGTTTCAGTCTCTAATTTGAGTCAAGTTCCAAACGCCTCTGGATCCTACACTTCTCATGATGCAGCCACATCCTTTAAACTCATAGTCCCAGTTTGTAAAACAGGCTTTCTGTTAAAAATCTGAAGTGTCCAAGATTGACATTGAGTTGGACTTGTGATATCACTATTCTCAGACATAAGAAAGCTCCTACAGAGACACAGAAGACATTATACAACTGTTTTCACAGGCTGAGTTTTACTCCTTAGACCTAGTAAACTGACCATGGCACATAAAATCTGTGAAGTTCCCCTTTAAATAAACAAATCATGTAGAAATAAATGCAGAACCACAGAGTAATATCTCAGTATTGCCTAATGTAGTTGTTAGTAATATTTCTTCTGGATTGGAAAGTTGCTTCATTACCGTCTTTTCTAGGTGTTTTCCTTCTTTTGATCTCACTTTTTTCTCGATCATACTTTTCCTCCTCCTCCTGTCTGGCTGTGTCCTGTCCCACCTCTGTATTACTATCTCTTTCTGAACTCCCTTCTCTTCTCAGGCTCATCCTCTATCTCTGGTTCTCACTTTCCTTTCCCTGACACTCATGTGTTTCGATATCCTGCCATCTCTCCCCTATCACTAATCCTCCCAACTCTCTCTGTTTTTTTCCTCTGTACTTTCTCTCTCTGGCTTTGAAATCCTTTCCTTCTCCCCTCTGTTCCTCAGCTTCTGCTAATCCTTTCATTTGCTTTGTCTCTCTTTTGTCTAAAAGTCAGTTTTTCTTTTCTTTATGTCCTGGTTTTGCTCTGCTTGTGGTTCTCAGTTTTTATTCCACTGTAGTTACACCTCATTTTAAGCATGGCAGTAGTGTAATAAATGGTTTATTTCTTCTCTATTATTGGTTATTGACAGACAACTAGAGGCCAATTTATGTGAAGATAAAGTGCACTTATGGTTAACATCATTACCAAACGTGAAAACAGGATATTTTACTGCTACATAAAATTAGACTGTGAAGTTATGGCATTCAAAAACACTATTTATAGATTCCACTGATCCTTGTGTCAGGAGAGAGTAACTTTATGTTAAAATTAACTCCAGCCAAAATAAATACAATCAGGCATCTCAAAATATTTGACTCATGAGGTTTCCCAGCGACAGCGGGGTCGCAGCTCCTAGGAGAGCCATGTCAACTCAGTAGAAAGGCATGCTGGGAGGCTGGGAGGCATGAGAGGCATATCGATCTACCTGTAGCATCCAGCTGTTTGTTTACCAACAACAAATCAATGCAGTGCCTGGCTGGGGGCCGCCATGCCTGGCCTCTGGTCTGCTCAGAGCGCTCACACATACACTCACACACACACACTGGTTTTCAGACCCCTTCACTTTTCATGCACTTCATTGTGTTATAGATTGAATTTTAAATGAATGCCCATCAATCTGCATTCAAAAGTGAAAACATGTTTTTAGAAATTTTTGCAAATCTATTAAAAATCCTAAACTGAAATCTCTTATTTACAAAAGTATTCAGACCCTTTGCTGTAGCACTCCAAATTGTGGTCAAGTCATCAATCTGACCTTTATGCTAAATGGAAGCAGCTTTGAATAAAAGGCATATGACAGCCCCCTTGAAGTTCGTCAAACAGCATTTAAAGAGAGCACAAGGAAAAAGATTTTCTGGTTTGATGAGACAAAAACTGAACCCTTTGGGGAGAACTGGCACTGCTCATCACCTGGATAATACCATCCCTGTGGTGTAGCATGATGGTCCTTGAAGGAAACCTGCTGCACAGTGCACATGACCTGATACTGGGGCAACGGTTAAGCTTTCAGCAGGACAATGACCCAAAGCATACAGCCAAGACAGTGCTGGAGTGGCATCAGAACACGTCTCTGACTGTCCTTGAGTGCCCCAGACAAAGCCCAGACTTAAAGCCCATAGAACATCTGTGGAGAGACCTGAAGATTCAGAGCAGTTCTCAAATGCTTCCCATCCAATCTGACGGAGCTTGAGAGGATATGCCAGGAAGAATGGGACAAACTGCCCAAATCCAGGTGTGCGAAGCTTTAGAGACTTCCACAAGAAGACTTGAAGCTGTAATTTCTCCCAATGGGGCTTTTACAAAGAACTGAATTAAGGGTTTGAAAACTTTTGTAAATGAGACATTTTTAATAAAGTTTCTAACATGTTTGTGCCCCATGCCATTATGAGTTTTTGAGTGTTGATCAATGGGAAAAAAAGGCAGTTTTATCAATTTTCTATTAAATCTACAAAACAATAAAGTGTGTAAAAAAACAGCTAGGCTGGGCAGCTGGTCTGGCAGATGTAGAGAGTTTATATGGTGGAATAAAGGAGTGTTTGTGTCTATAGACGTAGTTGTCTATAGAAGTGAGGTTAACATTTTGCTTTTTAATCTTACAAGTGGGATGAGAATCAGAAGATATGAAATGTACTTACTTTTATATTTTATTTTTCACAAGCAACTTCATCCAAATACTGATTCAGAATTACATTAACAAATATATATCTGACATTACATGATAGATTGTTTCACTTGAGAGGACACATGTTCTGCACTGCACAAATGATATTTTGATATTTGGAGAGCACAGACACTGGTTTGCTGATTATATATTAAACCAAACTATGGACAAGCTTTATTTTTTTATAATATGACTGTCAACTAGCCACAGCTGATGTTTGTTAAAGTAGCAAAACCATCAGTCTGCACTGGGTAAAAACCTGCAGCTTGACCGATGAGTCATTGGTGGTAATGTCAAAATGAAGTCATTTTTTTGTAAGGTGAGGTGTAAAGTCATCCGATTCATGACTCAAGCCTGACTCCATGGCACATGACTTAAGTCCATTAACTGAATGCTGAGGTCAAACTACGTGATATCAGCCCAGGATGGTGGGAAAACCATGAGCGTAAAAAGAACTGCTCTTTTTATCCCACATAATGTGGAAGATGACGGATGCAGCATCTGCAGAGACAAAAGGAATAACATCATTATTTCATTATTTTCACCTTCATCTGCCCAGTTTTACAACAAGTTCAAAGCACACCTTGTGTACACACCTGATGTTGTTGGTGCTGCCAGGTGAACAGTGAAGTTGTTTTTATTTTTACAGCTGACTGAAAATAAAGTTTTTATTTTTTTTATTTATTT
>JBBMJY010000025.1:20275112-20311055 GCA_037833715.1 Toxotes lorentzi | reverse complement strand
CACACACACACACACACACACACACACACACACACACACACACACACACACACACACTCACACACACACACACACACTACTCATTCACAGGTTCTTACAGTGTTGCTGCTCCTCAGTTTTATCCCCAATGACATCATTCTGTAGTAGTTTATCACACTGTGCTCTGAACTTCACCCACAGCCATGACATTGTGATTATTATTTCCAGGCGAGCTCCTATAATATTATGTGAAGAATACATTTAAATACTGTATAATGCCATCAACATATAATTAAGGAAATATTCTTAATATTGGGAAATGGGCTTAATTTTACTGAGAATTAGATGAATAGATCGATACCATTCTTATGTCTGTACCTTATGTCTGTACCTTTAGAAAGCAGAAAAGTTTAGAAAAGAAATGTCAAACTAGTTTAACTGTTGTTCTGATTTAAAGTTAGAATGTATACATATATGTGTCCTATTTTCTAAAAATGTATTAATGTAACTCAGTTATACCTTTTCACCATTTTTTTCACGAGCAAGCATATTTTCAGAAGCTGTGATGTTTATCTGCACACAGTCTCCCTGCTTGTTAAACAGGATGTAGTAGACCCTGCCAGATGCAGCCACATACACTACATGGTTCACCCAAACACTGCACCCATATTTGATTATTAATCATTATCAATCATCATTAATATGCTGCTGTAACCAATAAGCACTACCACTACAAGGAAGACTTTCCAGAAAATTTTGGAACCTGGCTGCAGACATTTGCTCCCATTCAGCCACAAGAGCCTTAGTGAGGTTGTGTACTGATGTTGGCTGATAACGTCTAGGTTGCAGGCAGTATGAGGTTCTAATTCATCCCAAACAGGTTGGATGGATGTGAGGTCAAGGTTCTGTCCAAGCCAGTCAAGTTCTCCATCACCACACAAATGGAAGCACTCTTGTCAAAAATGCTTAGAGTGCTAAGCATTAGTACTTAAAAAAGTACGTGGTCAGTGTATATGTAAGTATTAAGCAGGGAGCTTGTGAATATGAGACTGGGTAAAATACCAGTTCCTGTCCAGAGAGATCTAGTATTACTAGAGGATCTCCAGTTTTTGCTGGAGTAACTTAAATGATTTCTGTCCTGTTCCAGGTCTACCTTGTGATTATTATAGACCACACACATCCCAGTAGGAGCAGAAATTACCAAGCAAATAACGTGTATAGATTTTCTGTGACCCTGTGTCCTCTGTTTAAACCTCTTTACCTCTGTAATTCATTGTAGCAAAAAAAAGGAATACAGCTGCCACTTTATTAGGTACACTTAACCCAAACTAATGCCATCTAATACAACACCCCCGCAAAAAATCCTGACTTCATGCACCACAAACTGTAGCCTCCAAAATGACCATGAAGTTGAATCAACACTTAACATGACAGCCTTCATCACAATGGGATTCATTGCAACTGAACTGAACTAACTGGAAAACTGGGTAGGAAATACAAATATTTATGCCATCCAGAGAAGAGAATATTAGGGCCAAGGCAACAAGTGTGGGAACAACTATAGGGCAATAAATGCTTTACTTATTCCTTGAACTATAACACTTGACATAATACATGTTGAAGGGTCTGGGCATTTTATATAAAGGCAACTGATTGATGATTTTAACATCTATGATTTCCATCCTTTTTAAGACGGGGTGAAATTTCACAAAATTCCCTTTAATTCCCTTTATTTACAATTTAATTTACAGAATCTGTTCACAGACATTTTTATATAGCCAGTTGCATTTGCTGAACAGAAACTGTCATAGTTTTGATGCTGGTAATATTGTAGTGGACATGTTTGCAAATGTAATTGTTTTTAGAGAAAAATTAATCAGCCTTCTACTTAAATTGTTCTCTGCCAGCATCCTCTGTGTTTACTTGAAGCCAGTTACCTTGCAGATACCTCATGGTGAGCTTTACACTCCTGATGTGTAGGATGAAGCTACAGCTCCAACCTGGGTGTCTTTTGTGATCCTGCCTCATCCGTGTGTTTGTGCGTGTTGTGCCGCCTCTGTACGAGTATGTGCCCCCATGTGTGTTTGTTTGGTAGCTGTGCGGCAAGTGAAGGTAAATTGCTGTGATTATGTGGCAGTAATTGAACAGGGATGGTGTGTTTAATTGAGTTGTTGTGTCCTGATGTTTCTCTGTAGTAGCAGGAGCCGCCGCGTTGACAGGTGCCTCGTCTCGCCTCGCTGAGATGAGAGGTTTTTTTTATATATATACTGTCACGTAGGCTTTGTTGTGTCTTTTTTAGTCGCCTTTCTGTGTGTTCTGGCTTAATGGTGTTTGTTCGACTGAGGTATATATGTGTGTGGGTTTTACTGTTTCAGCAGGTAGAGGGAAGTGTGGGGTTTGTGAGATGTTTCCCTGAGCTCTGACAAGTTTTACACAAAATGTTTATAAGGATATATAGTTTCAAATTAATGTGTCTGTTTGTGTGTGTGTTTAACAGTCTGTCAAAGTGTGTATGTATATTCGTGCTTACTTTCATAGTTGTGTGCTTGTGTCTGTGTATTTGTGTGTATCTGTGAATGAGTTTACATTATGAGGGTGTGAGAAGGAAACTGTGCATTTATCCTCTTGTGTTTGTTTCATTTGTGTGAGTTTGTGTGTGTACAAATGACATGTGCATGTGCTCTACGTCCAAAATATGTGAGTGTATGTGTGTATGTGCATGTGGCTCTATCTGATCTGCCTCCTGGGCTCTATGGCCCAAATCAAATGGTAGGAAACATCAATTTCACCATCCCCTCTTCTCATCTCCCTCCCCTCCCCTCTCCTTGTATAATTTCTCCTCTCTTCTTCCTCTCCTCCCCTCCAGCTCCTCTCCTCCTTCTCTCCTCCCTTCCTCGGTGTATTGCTCTCTGCGGAGGTGTGATTACGTTCCTCCTCTGAGCACCAGTGATCTGAGGGTTCAGTGTGTGTATGTATGCGTGTATCTGTGTGTGTGTTTGGTGACTGGTTGGTGATCTGAGCAGCCTGGTGCTGGGTATTGTGCGGCGCAATTCACGGACGACGTCTCCAGATGAATGCCTCCATTCACAATTACAGCCTCTCCATTAGCTGCAGCGCTCACCGCCTTGTTGTTGTCTTTTCTTCTACTCTGCAAAAAAAAAAAAGAAAAAAGAAAAAAAAAGCAATTAAAGCAGGACAAAAACAAGCTAGAGCACAAGCAGTGTACCTGGAAAAAAAAACAGCAAGGGAAGGGGTGTGGAGCGGTGATTCTTCAGCTGGGGTCACTCTACACACTATCTCTGTTTTATTCTCAAGAAAAGCTTCCTGGATTTATTTGAACATTCACACATGGCTGCAATCTTCGCAGTGTTGGATATGTATTTTTGATTTTCCACTTGTACTGAAAGAGAGCTTGTCTTATAGTTGCACCTTTAAAAGGATCTGATTTCATTCACAAACACGCAAAGTCAAGGAAACCCCTCTAAAGAGAAGACATTTTGGCTCTTTGATTTATGGTTAAGGTAAAACATTTGTTGTGTGAGTAATTTTTTTCTTTCACACTTTACAGATCTTTAAAGAGGAAAAGCTGCATGTCCATTTTCAAGTTTGTTTTTTTTGTGTAAAAAATTAGAAAGGCTGAATGAAAATAACAAATGCATTTAATACTAATGCCTGATAAAAACATTTTATTACACAGCAGAATGTTTCTTTTAATTTTATGCTAAAGAAATTATGCAATAAACTGAATTTGACACCTAATTATTAAAGATGTGAGAATGGCATGATTTGCCTGTAAAATAGCTGATCCCCACATCCCAACCTTTCAGAGGTATTTGACCTTCCTGTTTGCTTTACATGTGTACAAGCTAGCATCATGATTGAATGGCCATAGTATGTCAAAGAAATGCCAAGTTCACCACTTTATTTTGTGCCCATGTTACAATAAAAGCCACCACATTTTTTTTACAGTTTGAGTGCTGTATAAAACTTTAACTTAGTACAGCTCAGCCCTCATATGTGTAAAGGCAATTTGAATTCTGCAGGAATGACGGACCCTGCCACTACCACTAAAAATACATTTAATAGCTATCGCTGGGAAAAAAAAAAAACACTTGCAAATACTAACAAATTCAAGTTAGCAAAAGAAACCCTGAAAAACCAGTTTTGAGTTTTTATTCTTTTATTTTTATATTTCCATCTCTTACTCCAGCCTCTGGATGCATTTAGACCTAATACCCATTTTATCCTTGGCAACATTTTAAACATTTGCGAAAAATTTACTTGACATTTGGATAAAAACGTAGCTACTGAGGCAGACAGTGCCAAACAACACTTTAACAGCAGTTCTATGCTTTCTCTTTCTTTACTTCAGAGAGACCCCCGCAGAGCATTGTGTCCATGGGGTCGCGTCACCCTGTCCCTCACAGGGGGGTGTACCAGAGGGACTGTTACCCCCCTCTGGACCTGATTCAATGGGTCTACCAAATGGAAAGAGACAGGAAGGTGCGAGCTGCTGATATCACCGTACCAGCCAGACCCAAGGTACAGTTCTGTAGACTAGAACACACGTTTCACACTTCACACACGCACTGTGATTTACTATTCCAATAAATCACTGGCGCCACCTAATTTCCTATGGATTTCAATTTCCCTCTGGATATATCTGCATTGATCAACTTCAGGTGTAAGGATGTGCCAGGCGTCGCTCACTGTGACACTGAAGAATGGCTCACAGATCCCTACCATACGTGTGTGTGTGTTGTCTTTCTGCGTGTGTGCAGGGGTACGAAAGGGGGATTTGTGCAGATGCAGCATTCCTGTTGTACACTGCCGTCACCATCAAGGCTTTAGGAAACAAATCCTTGAGTCTGAGTAATAACATCTGAAAATGTCAGAATCATACAGACAGAGATAGGGATCAGACAGTTGAATCAAGACTTGAGATATTGTTATTCTGATCATATCTGCTCTTACAATGAGTCTAGGCCTGATTATAAGGAACAATTAAATATCATTCTTGCTTCTCCAACAGTTGTTACTGCTGGAAAAAAAGACTAGGGTATGACTCCCTTTTGAAATTAGAGGGTATTTTGTGATCTACTTAATCATCTCCCAGCTCAGTGTTTGAACTGAAACAAATATAATTCTCTTTCAGACTCAAGATTATCCTCTCACAGTCATCGAAGCCTTCTGTCTGTGTCCTTTATGCTGCATTATCAGGCCAATTACATCTGTAACAAAAGAGTGCCGCTGGACGACAGGTAGCTCTGTTTGTGTGTATGTTGCTGCCTGACATGTCCTTGCAGGGTTACATGGTCCCCGGGCCTGTAGATGAGTTTTGTAGATGAGTTTTGAGCTGGTGTTAGGAGGCAACGACGAGGCCTGACAACGTCTTTACCCCGAGTTCCTCCCCTAGAGGCAGATCTGAATGGATCGTAGAGGCTAGGAGGAGAAATAAATTGGAGAAAAGGATAAATCGATGCTTGACGGAGAGGCAAACAGACCTTCCAACCCCCGGCCCAGACACACACACACATGTACCACAGTGTGGCTTTTTTTCCTTGGGCTGTATTGGATTGGTATGCAGAGCTGAGGAGAGAGACGCTCAGAAAAGACTTGGCCTACAAATGATGTCCTTTGTTTGATCCATTAGGTTGGGGGGGGGTTGGTTGGTGGGTGGATGGGGAGGGTCGTCCCACGGAGACGGTGGAAGGGCTGGGAAACAAACATCTCTGTCTGGGAGCCTCTCTCTCTCTCTCTCTCTCCCCCTCTCTCTCCCTCACTAACAGCTTCTCATCTGAGGGAGGAGAAAGAGATCAGCTCCAGGAAAAGCTGGTTATCATCTGTTTCTGTTGATGAGTTGGAGGGCAGAAAGGATATACTTTCGGTGTGTGCGCATTCCACTGCTTAGATACATGCTAAATTTACCCATCTGAAGCTTTCAGTCTGAAGGATATTTCCTGTTTATTTCCACATGTGTATTATTTATTTATTTATTTACTTTTGTCGTTTGGGCCATTCCCATGTCTAATAATATCTCTGTGCTCACCACGTTAATTCCTGAGAATTGCGAAGACTTTCACACTTATAAAAACACGAGAAATCAGACGGGTTTGCCGTCTCATCATAACCAATAGAAATGATAACTATAACTACAACCCAGTAAATAAGACCCGGAATTATCCTTTAAGACTCACTCGACATTTTCATATTCTTATCCTAAACCTCTCTCGCCTTTTTCTGCTTGTACAGGTGTTGCAAGTCAGATTCACTAAACTCACTTTTCCAGCACAAACTTCCAGCACTGTTGCCTTTAAAGTTGAAATAAAATACATTTCACCGTACCTCTTCTCATGAAATGATTGTAACAATGTGATTTATTCTTGATAGATGAAGTGTATATCTTCTCAAAACTTTATTGATCAATCTCTTCCAGTGTGTGTAAATAGGAATAAAAACAGGAATGAGTCTGAAAACCAAATTATTCCAACTTTACCAGCAACAGTGTATAAGGCTGCCCATTCCTCTCTGTTCTTTGGGCATGCTTAATTCACAAAAGTGTCATAGAAGCTTCATACTGGAGAGTTTGAAGCCCTGTAGTCAAAAATCAGCAGACAAAAATAACAAATTTAGTAGTGTCAGTCATATTAGGGGAGCCAAAAATATGAGAAAATATTACTGTGGTTGCCAACATTGTTTCATCACAGAGTGGAAACACAACTACAGAAAGAACAAATGGTTTGACATGAAGATAGATGCTGAAAAAATGTCTGAAAGTTTGAGACGGTCAAAGTATTGTGACAGTCAGGGATTAACGATAGAATAGACTCCATTATAGGTGATGTTACTGGGCAGCAACCTGCATAAAGACCCTGAGGCGGCTGTGTTTTCTGCTGAATTGTGTAAGTCATCATGGCAAAGCATGTAACACTATTATTATTACATGCCACTACAATATGAAGAAATAGTCCAAAATATACAAAGCTGATGAATGAAAATCTTTGTACATTTGCGTGGCATAATGCTGTCACACTGATATAAAGAACACAATATGAATTTTACAGTTTATTACATTTTTTGCCATACCAGCCATCTGGCTGCTAGGGATGGAAATGTTGGTTATCCCCTGATGTTCAGCTCCACCACCAGGCCAAATTTTTCCACTTATTGTTAACAGGTTCACAAAGATTTCAGGTCATTAAATATGAACTTAAATGACCTATTTCTGGTTTCTGTCCCTTTGTTTTTGAGCTTTTATTTCTCTCTCCAGCTCCAGTTAATATTGTAAGTAGACATGAATTCCATTTATTTTTGGCAACATTTCAAACATTTATGCAAAATTTACCTGACATTTGGAAGGAAACATGGCTAATGAGGCAGACATACAATGCTTTCATAGCTTGTTAGCATGCTGATGCTAGCATTTGTCCCAAAGCAGTGCCTAAGTACAGCCTCACACAGCTGCTAGCATGCTGTAGACTTTTAGCCTTGTTTATTTTTATTTTATCTGTTTCTGTGAGCGGTTTGTGCATGAGGCCTGTTATCAGGTTGATCAGGCAGATTTGTGTCAACTCTAAACCTCAGCCTCACTCCTTATTTGCTCTTAGGCTTTTGCTCCGTCGCTGTTCTTCCTGTCTACATTCCACCGCACTATTTCTATTTCTCTTATTTCAGAGACACACACTATCCTTAGCTCTTCAGCAGCAACAGCATACGTTGCCATTTATTTTGGCTTGGGAGTTCTCTTCTCACTCCATGCCTTTTTATAGTTTTGTCGTTCATACTGTACGCCCCGCTGTGCTTCTATTTTCATGAATGCTGTGAGAAATAATTGAAAGCGCCGTGTACGCTGCCGTCTGTTGCAGTGCTCCCACTTCCTCATGCCTTGTAAATACTGTATCACTGAAACCCCTGCTGTAAGCTGCCGGCTCGGGATTCCTCACAACTCTGAGACGTCAACACTCACTGAAAACTTGAGCCAAGATCAAATCGTAACTGGAGTCTGAACATCGCTCCTGTGGACAGAGCCAGTTTTTGATTGATTTCAAATTCAGCTGTTTGTCCTTGTCTTTTTCCTTGAGAAAACAGAGTTGAATCAGATTTCTCTGAACAGCTCATGTCCTGTGTCTTCTGTGTGAGTGTTTTCTCAAATTTTTTTTCACTCCTAACATCCATAAGGAGGGGGGAAAGGATGTCAAAGGAGTCACAACCCCTGCTGCAAGTGGTGCTGGTGTGAAATGCAACAGACGGAGGACCTCAAGGAGTCTTAACAAGAATGAATAATGTACCACAACAACTATAAATAAAATCACAGCTTTTTAGAATCAGATTAAAGGGCTACTTCACAGATTTATCACATGAATGTCAGAACACCAGTCATGGGGAGTCTTATATAATGTCTTCTGTGGCTCTGGAGGAGCTGTCTGAGAAAATAACCCCCCTTGCAATGTCATCAGATTTGGGGCTGGAGACTTAAATTTTAAGAGAAAGTCAGCGTTACAAACAATGTGACCTTGGACTTGTACAGATGCTTTTACAGTGTTTTCTGACTTTCTATAGACTAAATGATTAAACTATACATCGCTGAAGTAATCACCAGATGAATCGATGATTAAAATAATCAATAGTCTCAGCCCGAAATTCAGTGGTGCAGTGACTCATTAATTATCTTTTGTCATCTTGGGTTTTATTCTCACAAACAGGAAGAGATCTGTGGTTCTGTACTTTCCCACCTTTTATTTGTCTTTTACACCAAATATTTGTTCCATCACCCAGATGTGGAAGATTCCTGGAAACTTAGTGTTGGATAACCAGACCCCAGACAAGCCCCACAAGTCAAGTTTGGCTTCCCAGGTAAACTGCAAATTTAGTAGGTGTTCTAGTAGATGTCCTCTCTCTCTCTCTCTCTCTCTCTCTCTCTCTCTCTCTCTCTGTACTTTAAAGAATTCTGTGACTGTTTATTTTGTTTGTTTTTTTTGTTGTTTTTTTTTGCACAACTAAACCGATGACAGTGAAGGTTGGGAGAGTGAAGGGAAATTATGTAATGTTATGAATAAGATGGGGGGTTGTTCATTCTCATCTCATTCTCATTCTCATGGTGTTTAACACATTTGGAACCAAAATGCCAGTGCGGTTGCTTTTGCATGTGAAATGCGTGAAACTGATTAGGTGTTCAACAGAAAAATAATCAACAACCATTTTGACTATGAATTAATCGTTTGAATGTTTGAATCATTTTTTTTCTTGCCAACATAACCAATATTCCTTGGTTCCAGCTTCTCAGATTTCTTTTTACTATGTGATAGCAAACTCCGGGCTCTGGTCAGACAGAGAAGGCAATTTGAAGATGTCACTTTGGGCATTAGGAAAAGATTCATTCATTATTTTCTGACATTTTACAGATTAATTGATTAAACAATTAATTGAGAAAATAATCAGCAGATTATCTGACACTGAAAATAATTGTTTTATGCGGCCCTATTTGCCTTTCTGTATGCTCCTCATATCGGTCGGTGTAGATTAAGTTTCCTCGTGTCGTGCACTCATCACTCACTTTGTGTCCTGCTGTTACATCAGACAAATGTGCAGAGGTCCACCGCGAGACACACTGCTGTGAAGGAACTTCATGAGACAAAGAGCATCACAGATGATGTGAGCAGAGAGATCAGGTCCTTAACATCGCAGGATGTCGTCACAGTGGAGGTGCAGCAGTCAGACTCCTCAGATCCAGGAGGCAGAAGAACTGTGAGCAGAAAGAGAGGGGAAGGGACGGGGCAGCGGGCAGGGAAGTGAAGGAAGCAAATATGAACCATTGTTAAATAAAGACTGTTCTGTTCCACAGTGCAGCATGCCAACTGATCATGAATTCCATGTATTGTATTTCGACTGTGTGGCCTCAGTGTCAGCAGGGATCATTTATTGTAGATTCCTAACTTTGGCTTTAAAACTCAATTCCTCTCCCAACCACAGGAACACACACAAACATATAAATCCTTCCTGAAAAACAAATAGTCCCAGGAGCAGGTCTCAGCGCTCGTCTCCACTCTTCGTTTGCCTCCAGAAGTTGCAAAGGTTAGTGAAAGATATGTTTGTCTTTTTCCACTTCAGTGAAGGGTGAATTCAGCTCAGTGCAATAAGAAATGGATTACCCATTTATTAAAGGGGCTGTGTCACTCCTCATTGGGCTGGACAAATAACAAATTAATTTCTAGCCGCCTAATTTCTCTCTGTTCTCCACTGAATTTCCGATAACGTTGAATTACCGATCACAGCCATGTGAGCTCCCTCAACTTTTTATCAATTCATTAAAAATGTGCCACAGTGGAGATGCTACAGAGGAAATTCTCCCCCTTTTTTTCCGCATGCTTGCTTTACCACCACAACACTGTATACAAACAGAAACCAAGTGAGGTGTTTCACAGGAATTAGGATATTTAGGATATTAAAAACACCAGAAAGCATTACTACAAACCCTGTTGGAAAATGTTGCTGGGTTAGCATTTTTAAATCGGCCAGAAACTTTTTAGAAGTTCACCTCAGTGTGAAACAAAGATGTAAGAGTAATGGCGCCTTTTTCCCCAGTCAAGTGCAGGTCTGTAGGTAGTGGCGTTTTGTAAAGTAGCAGTAGTGTATTGACAGGGCAGTATTGATGTTTCAATTAGAGCAGCGTTACATAGTGCTGCAGCATGGTAACATGGTGCGTCTCCTGCCATCTGCTCTGCCTCCACGTCTGACGAACGAGGCACGTGGGGCTAATCGAGCCGCACATGAGCGATGGGACCGCAAGATCTGTCACACACACACACACACACGCACACACACTTATCCTATACTACGCACATCCTTATTCAGTAAAATGGGGGGGAACTCCTCAGCCCTGCTGTTTAAACAGCCTTCAGAAAGCTTGTGATTCCTCCCCTTCTCCCTTCACATGTGCCACAGGAGCAGCCACCAGGTTATGTCTCTGACAAGGAAACAGGCAAACGCACCAGATGCACAAGTTAAAAATCTTCTGACGGAAAGACAAAAAAAAAGGAAAAAAAAGGCAACTGCCTCTGCCAGGTTTTCTTGTGCTGGGACGGTCTGAAATAACAGTGCCAAACCACACGAATCAAAGACCTCATTGTGTGGATTACCTCGTTAATCTGTTGATGCCATTAAGTAGTATTGCAGGTGATAATGTGCCAGTTTTTTTTCTCTCTCTTCTCTTATTGGGGAGGTGTAGCGTTAGGTTGGTAATCTGCTTTAAATGCTTTCTGGGGAATGAGACACGCTGAAACTCAGCCAAGAGAGCTCTGCTATCATGAAGAGCTTTCTCTTAATACAGCACACAGAGGGGACTGACTCACCGAGGCTGCCGCACTGATGCCAACAGAAACGAGCTAGTGAGCTACACGCCCCACGCCACTTGTTGAAATATATGACTGTATGAATAATGAAAGATGAGAAAGAAAGTAATACTGCTAAAGCAGTCCCACAATGACATCTATCACAGAAAGGCCTCATTGCTCTTCTTCTTCTTCTTCTTCTGTTTCCTCGTGCAAAAACTCCAAGTTGTGTCTCTTTTGGGGAGTTAACCAAAGCTGTGCTCTGTTCTTGCCTGAGCTCATGGACTTTAGAGGTGAAAGCAGAAAGAGAGAGGGGGAGAGATATAAAGAGACAGAAAGAGAGAAAGACAGAGGGAAAGGGACAGAAAGAGAGGTAATCCTCCCTTTTTTCTGCTCCCTGGGGTGGTCTCTTCATCCAGGGCCTCAAAGAGGGACAGAATACACCTCCCTGCTACAATGGAGGGGACCCACAGGGGCTGTTGCTATCTGTGTGTGTGTGTGTGTGTGTGTGTGTGTGTGTGTGTGTGTGTGTGTGTGTGTGTGTGTGTGGTGGGGGTGCAGCTTTAAGCAGGCCTTTGAGTGGCCTAATTGCATTGGAATACAGCAGTCTGAGAGCTGGCTCAGATCACGGCGGGCTGCTGGAGGGGTTAGAGCCCGCACCTCGACATCCACACTCAGCAAAAGAGCCCCGGCACAATGCACACAATTAATGCTCTCCCTCTCGTTAACTCTCTCCCCACTTTTTGTCCTCTCCTACTTTTCTCTCATTCTCCTCCTTCTCACCCCATATCTTACTCTCTCTCCTCTCGCGCTCTTGTTCCACACTCCCTCCCCTCGGTATGTCGTCACTCACCCACTGTATTAATCCTCCCATACAGCCTGTCAATCTCACCTCTCTTTGATGCACACAACAATTACAGTAAGGATGAAAGGCGTGGGCAGGCTCTTGTTATGTAAGACTTGAAACAGGCCTTAGCAGGGATTTTTGATATCTGAACAGCTAATCTGAAATAAAACCTCGACAACATGACATCTCTGCTGTTAGCTTGCAAGAAATGATCTGTGCTTGATGAAAAAATATTGACTGCTTTGCCTTTTACTATATATATTCACGGGTCTACAGTAACAAAGCAAGTTGCCTCTGAGAAACACAGGATATATTCTGAAGATACATTTTTATTTTTATTTTCACTGCTTGGGGTTTTTGGTTTTGTATGTGCTCATCTATAATCCAGGAGGTAGATGCAAAACAAAGAGTTATCCATTTAGTGAGGATTGCTCCCTGAAGGTGAGACTGTAATACACCCATAATGCTCCAACAGGGATGTTTTGTGTCTTTGTGGCAGTAAGGACTGCGTTTTTAAGATCTTACTTTAAAAAAAAAATACTTATTTGGATTTTATATCTTATAGTAATAGCCCAGACATGTTTTAAAATCCTCAGCTTGGAATAATAATTTGGTTCCTCCAGACAAAAAAGTTCTCTTACACTGTTAAAAGTTCTTTAAATCATACCTAAACCTTCTCCCTCACTGAACAATATGAATATGAACACTTCAACATCTCAGCACAAGATCCTACTTCACTTCACGAGTCCATTCTCAGTGTATGTGCACTGGAGACTCTAGTTTTCACATCATGGTTGTGTAAAGTTGTGTGTTGGACCGTGATTGGCTCCAAACTGGTTGTGGTGTCACAAAATCCTGTTCACACACAGGCGTCTCATACTGAGATTTAAGGTGAGCACAGAGAAACTTTCCCTCTTCAGGAGACGAATGTGAAAACAACCTTTCAGTGTAAAACTCACAGTGAAGATCAAACATCCAAGTCAACAAACTATAAGCAAAACACATTTCCTATTTTCCAGCAGTCTTTGTAAAAATCCCTGTTAAGGGATTGAGACCACAAGTTACTGTATCTTCCCTCTACAGTGGACGCTTCATTATATGGGTTAATATAGTCACAGAGACAGATCCCAGTCTCTCTCCTCCAGTCTGGATCAAACTGTCATTGCCTTTAAATGGGACTCAGTGGACTGTGTGTGTGGACCATTCAACGATTTTAAAAACATATCATATTTAACCATCCCCTCCTTTGATTTTCTTTATTACACGAGCCGTGTCTTAATAAAATCTAATTATTTCCGCTCACAGGACGCTTTCTGGTGAGAAATTGGCAGAGGGATGTGAGCTGATGTATGGGGAGACAGTTGCCTAATTAGAGCGTTAGAAATTGAATCTTTACAGCACACGGGTCATATAATTATCCTACTGTTAATTTAACGCTTACATTCTCTGCTGTTCATTTTTATTCCCTTAAATATAGTTTGGCAGCAGCCCCTCAGTGCTCGGCACTGGGTTGTTACAGTACGAGAGGAGGCAGCATGGCCCCTAACACTGGCCCCTCTGAGTGACTGAATAACTGAGGACCCTGCAGTCCAAATAACAAGGCTCGCATCATTTATGCATTGTTAAGCCATGTAATTGAAGCGAGCCATAGTTTGCATATTACACCATTAAAATAATGTGCTTTGCGTTTCTCCCAACACGACTATTTAAGCCTGTGTGGCGATGTGGTAATTCCTTGAATTACAACCTAATTACCACAATGTTCTTTTGATTTGGCCGATTTCAATGTTACGCCACAATAATGTTCAATATTACCAGAATGAATTACTGAACCGTGCCTGGAAACTTTTCCTCATATGACTTAAATCCTGGCGGCTTCATGTGCTGTCAGTGCAGCTGGATTCACATCCATAAAGGATTATTAGCCTATGAAATGAGATCCATTAAAGGCCCAATCAGTAACACTTAATTGAAGAGCTGGAGTTATACATGGAATATGAGCATTTTGTGTGAGTCTCAACTGATTCTATAGGCCTGGTTTATTTCACTGTTTACACATTTTATTAATGTAAACAAACCAACAACATCAGAAAACATTACTGACTTATAATTACTATAGTTTACTATTGTTTGTATTGTTTTTCTTGCTGTAAAATACATCCCTGTTAATCACAAATGATAGTAATATCTTTTATTTAACATTTTGCTATGTTTTGGGGGGAAAAATATGTTTGGATACACAATGTGCCTTTAAAGGATGAATGTAACATTTAATATACAGTTTGACGGGCATTCATTTACTATAAGATACCTACATTATATTCAGATATTTTATTGGTCTGTGTGAGCAACATCTGTGGTTGAGAATGTCTTTATTCGGCCTCTGAGGCAGCATCAGGACAAACAGAAAAGCTGTACCTTAAATCGGTGTGTGAAATCTAAATCCGGAGAACATTTTATAATTAGCACTTTGCCCTTTGTTACATGCCACTGTATTGTTCACAGACCTCAGTCTCTTCACATGACATGTGTCCTCGTGTGAACTTCTGGAATAAATTAACACTGATAACAATGATTTGTGAGTGTGCATATTCACTATGTCGACTTTTCTGTTTTCACTGCACAGTTTGAATATTTTGGGTGAAAATATTTCTTTAATAACAGCTTTTTTTATTGCCTTTTAATTTTACTCCGAGGTCCACGTTATTAAAGAAAATGTTTAATTACAGTTTCAGTGATTTGCATAGTTTAGAAGTTATAAATTGTGGATATTGAAGAACTGTCTGCATTGATTTATAGGTTTAATTTGTGGGCAGTATGTATTACTTTATTTCTGGTGAATTGAATTGTTATGGGCTTTAGACTAACTAAAAGTGCCTTTTAATTGCATATATACAGTAGGAATTATTAATGCCTTCTAATATTCGGAATTAAGGAAGAAGTTAGAAAGTTGAAACATACTTCTGTTACATGCTGAAATATGCATTTGAAGTTTTGTTTGTAATTTCTTTTTCACACATTTTGCTTTATCTCACTGGAGTGTGAGGAGCAGCTTTGAGGACGGACATAATCTCTCTCATCTTTTTCACTTTTTCTAGTCCTTTCTCCCTCTCAGGGCCCTGTGCTCTTTACTCCTCCCTCCTTTATCCCTGCGAAGGCTTTGTCCCCACAGCAGAGAGCCTCTCTAAATAGAGGCCTTTAGATAGTCCAGGAACGGGGTTGGGTGGGGGTGGTGGGGCAGCAGCGACGCGCCTGCTGTTGTTTCATTTACCTCTCCCTATGGCAACCAGCAGCAGTCGGCCAGGAATGTCCCCTCTCTGGACAAAGTCCTGGTCCCTGAAGCTGACACCGGGGGGACGACAGCTGGGACGGGATGGAAACCTGCCCTCCCTACCCTGGACTGGAGGCCTGAGTCTAGACTTAATCCTCCTCTTCACTTGTGTCTGTCCTCACTTTAGTGGATGATGAGCCGCCAGTGAGGTTTTCACACACTATTAACTCTAAAATAGTTGTATATAAGAGCAGAAAATCATTTCTAAATCTCTGGGTGATGTAAAGAATCCTGGGAGGCTCTCAGCACTGTGGCACCACGCTCTAATGGCCCCACATAGATTCTTTACAGTGCTGTAAACAGCCATTTAGGAGCACACAAAATCCTTCAAACTACATTTGTTAAAGGAACATTTAGGGAAGTAGATAGCTTATTTTTGTGTTTAAAAAAATATATATCAATGAATCTTTCTTTGTCATTCATGATATAGAAGCTCAGCTTCAGTCCAGGGACCCTCCTTTTTCTGTGTGAAGCCACTCCTCCTGAGACAGAGTTGTAAAATTTACTTTACAGCCTAGTTGGACACAAAAGTTGATTTGTTTACTTTATAGGCTGTTAAAAGTTTTTAAGTCAAGACGTGTGAAAGATGTCTACATTTACAACACTTGACTGGAAAAAAATAAACTAATCTACACTTTTACAAGCTTTCACTGGTGTTTGATCATTCTGGCTTTACCAGCCAGATTCAGATCCATACACACTAAGAGGAACATAATAGACTTTACACACTGACGCCCACTGTCAGTGTCAGTTTTTCAAATGATAAATTGCTCCATTTAAACCAAAGGTAAAACTTTAACCTGCATGTTCTAAAGACAGATCAGGTGCAAACAGGAGGAGGAGGCTGCATGTCAACACATGAGGTCCAGCACTGTCCATTTCACCTAGCCTACAATTTCATCAAGTTTACTGACGTTTTACTACAAGAAAGACTTTCAGATAAAATCAGTGTGATTGAAACGCGACTGAGCGTTTTCCTTTATCATGTATCTCTGTTTAGAAAACAAAATATACGTGGTTTTATTCCTCCTACAAATTCATCACATGCCTTACATCTCAAAAACATAGAGAAGTTTACAGGACAGTCTGTGTTTTCTCTGCCGTTATTTCAGCACGACTGTTGTTTTAAAACCGGTTTGAATAAATTAGATTTCAAATGATTTTGTTATTTTATTTCACAAATACAAATACATTGGCTTAAAAATATGAAGGTTTGTATTAGTTCAAAGGAATGGTTGATTGATAGACTATGTAAGGATTCAGAAATTAAAAAAAAAATGCATCAGTAATTCATACACACAAAACCCTGCACAAATAACACACTCGGATTAATATGCATACACCTACAACGTTTTAGCAGAAATGTTGCGACACTGCAGGACTCCTAAAAACACTCAGCTGTCGTTTTCTGTCAGATAGGTCCAGTATGTGACCTGTTATATTGTGCGTATTCAGATCACATGAATATGCTTCTGTGTAATCTGAAATATACCTCTCTTTACTGCAATGAAAGACTTGACATTGTCTAATCATATCAGGATGTTGCGGGCACGTTTCCAATAACAGTATGTAATATCACCAACGTGCGCATTATAACAGTCAACAATTCACAGCAGAGTTAGTCTTAAATACTTAAATAAACATTTAGACGTCCTGCACACCGCAGCTTTTGCATTAATCTTTCCAACAGAGGAAATCCTGATCGCCTGGAACTAGACTACCTACAGCCTGAGTCTTGATAGAGCATGATTATCAAAGTAAATCAACTGTATCTTACAGTTGCACTGCTGATCCCGGTGCTCCGTCTCCCCATGCTGCACTCCGGCTCTCCGCTTCCACGGGAGCCTCAACTCGCACCTCTCCAACAAAGAGAGTAGTGTTTGTTGAGACTTCCCCGCAGCCAATGGTTGCGCCGTTGCCCTTGGTAACCACGTCCATCATCTTTTGACACCCAATGAGCGGCGGGGGCGGGGCGGAGTCCAGGTGCGCCTCGGCGTACACTTGGCAGAGCGCCTGGGAGCCGCCTGTGGGCAGGAGAGGATCTGTCAAATGCGAGGTTCCTTTAATAAGAGCGACCAGTCCGGCTCCGAGAGTCATGGCGACCGCAGCGTCTAACCACTACAACATCCTCACCTCCAGCGCATCCATCGTGCACTCGGAGCCCGGCAGCATGCAGCAAGCCACGGCGTACCGGGACGCACAGAGCCTGTTGCAGAGTGACTACCCGCTGCAGAGCAACAGCCACACGCTCAGCCACGCACACCAGTGGATCACGGCGCTGTCCCACGGAGAGGGAGCCCCGTGGTCCTCCAGCCCGCTCGGCGCAGAGCAGGACATCAAACCCGCGGTACAGGGCTCCCGGGACGAGATGCACAACTCCAGCAGCAACCTGCAGCACCAGTCGCGACCGCCCCACCTGGTGCACCAGACGCACGGGAACCACCACGACGGCCGGGCGTGGAGAACCACCACCGCGGCGCACATACCAAGCATGGCGACGACGAACGGCCAAAGCCTTATTTACTCCCAGCCGGGCTTCAGCGTGAACGGGCTGATCCCGAGCAGCGGGCAGGGGATGCACCACCACAACCTAAGAGACAGTCATGAAGACCACCACAGTCCGCACCTCAGCGAACACGGGCACCCTCCGTCCCAGCATCAGCACCAGCACCGGCCGCAGAGCCACCACGACCACTCGGACGAGGATACGCCGACTTCGGACGACCTGGAGCAGTTCGCCAAGCAGTTCAAACAGCGGAGGATCAAGCTGGGCTTCACGCAGGCGGACGTGGGACTCGCCCTGGGGACCCTGTACGGAAATGTGTTTTCCCAAACCACCATATGCAGGTTTGAGGCCCTGCAGCTCAGCTTCAAAAACATGTGCAAGCTGAAACCTCTGTTGAACAAGTGGCTGGAGGAGGCGGACTCCACCTCGGGCAGCCCGACCAGCCTGGACAAAATCGCGGCGCAGGGAAGGAAAAGGAAAAAACGGACTTCAATCGAGGTAAGCGTAAAGGGAGCTTTGGAGAGCCATTTTTTGAAGTGCCCTAAACCGGCAGCGTCGGAAATAATCACCCTGGCGGACAGTCTGCACCTGGAGAAAGAAGTGGTGAGGGTTTGGTTTTGTAACAGGAGACAGAAGGAGAAACGCATGACCCCTCCCGGAGGAGCTCTGCCGGGGAGCGAGGATGTGTACGGGGACACGCCGCCGCACCACGGGGTCCAGACCCCGGTCCAATGAACTCTACTGGACCGCTGCTCCAGGACTTGTTTATCCTTTTTTATTTATCCCCAAGGTTATATATAAATCACTGGACTATGAAACGATATAGTGGGTGTTTTATGTATAATAGATTGCAGTGAGTACTTACACAATATCTGCAGTGAATATCTGAGAAATGGAAAATGAATGAGGGGAGGACAGGACATTTTTTCCTCTCCCAGAGCTAAAGGAACATAAGCCTGTGTTGTGTTCTCCGAGGATACATGCCCAGCACTGTGACTCCAGTCGACGCAGTTTCAAGGTGTAGCCCCTATTGTGTATTGAAATCATACTTGACGAAAAAAACAAGAGCGAGGGGGGAAGGATGGTAACCTGGTTTTAGACGAAAAGCATCGCTGAATGGTTTCCATTCGCCACTTTTATATCAGATTCAACACATTTTTCCTGTGCGTAAAAGGGAAAGCAAAAGCAGAGGCGTTTAGTTTTGTAGTTCTAAATTGTGCGTCCAGCAGTGATGGGTGGGCGGGTGGCGCAGTGGGGTCAAAGGAGCTGCGTTAATGGAGTAAACTGGAGGCCAGTAAAGGCTGCAGCCTCAGTCCAGTGGAGTCCAGCTGAGGGTGAGCATCGCCCGAGTCCCATCTGTCAGCCAGGCAGCACAGAGCCGCTCTGCATTAAATACACTGCTGGGAAACTGCAGGCCATTCCGCTCTTATTTATTCTGTGAGGACTGTGGTCAGGATTTAGTTATGAACACAGATTATTATTATTATTATTATTATTAGCCGACATGTGTGCAGCTCACTGGCTGAACTCTTCAGTAATTGGCCTGAGTGCAGTGATGTGGTAAATAAACAGTGTATGACCTCTATCATAAGTCAAACAGCAGTATGAACAAAAAGTCCTTTATATTTTTCAGTTAAACAGGCGTTAAATTATATTATTTTACCCCTCAGAGAATCTCCCAGCTCCAGGAAAGGCTCCGTGGCGATTGAATGGATTATCTGGCACTTTTCCACAGGATGGGCTATAGATATATAGATATCTACAAAAATATATGTCACCAACTCTCACGGAACATTTGGATCCACTTTTGTAAATATTGTATAACTTTCAAAGTCATGGCTTCATCCCTTCTTTCTTTCTTTCTTTCTTTCTTTCTTTCTTTCTTTCTTTCTTTCTTTCTTTCTTTCTTTCTTTCTTTCTTCACTGGGGCACTTTTTTGGATTGATGTTTTTTTTTTAATCCAGTTTTCATCCATAGCCTACCTTCTGCCTTGTATTTGTGTGCTATTGAACGTTCATTTTGTTGCCGAAGTTCAGCTCGTTTGCGGTTTAATAATTTCATGTGGCGTTTTTTTATTTTGACTCTAAAGATTTTTTTTAATTCATATGAAATGAATTTCATTTATTTAAATTGTGCAGGGAGATCTGTTTTGCCATTTTATATCTGCTCTGAAATTATATCAGATTTTGTTTCCAATCAAAATACAGCGCTTTAAGGACTGAATTCAGATTAATCCATAACATTATTGTCGTCCACAAATGAATCAGACCTAGAAAAGATAAAAGCAGCGATTACCATCATGATCAGTGTGTTTGAAAAGAAAGAAAAACAATAACAAGGCCTTTAAATTTATTCCCAAAAATTGCAGCATATGATCAAAATTATTAATATTATTATCAATATTATTATTGTTATTATTATTATTATTATTATTATAAGGAGTTATTTGAATTTGTTTGTCAGCTCGTTACCATACATTTCATTTCAGCCATTTTGTTCATCTTCGTCTGAGTTGCTTTATTATGGGGGTTGGGGGTTGGGGGGGGGTGTTCGTAAACCTTTTATTTTATTTTTTTAATTTTGTTAATGAGATTGTAATTTATTTTACGATGGTTTTTACAGATGACACAAAGTGCGAGATATAGGCCTATATGAAAGGACACCGGGACGGCTTTTGTTTTGTAGGGAAGACGGGAGACATATTTTATATTTTTCAGCGGGGCTGCCACAGCCTGGACCGTCACAGCTAAATGTATATACATCTTTTCTCCGTACAGTAATTTGCTTTTTGTTTTATGCAAAGACAGATATCCAGGGATGTTTTCTCTCTCTCTCTCTCTTTCTCATATGGGAACAGCTTTTCTTTCTCCCCTCCTGATTTGTGTTCCCCCTGCAGAAAACAACAAGCAGAAACGATCATGGCATTGAAATCTTTCCTCGGTAGCTTTAAGGAATCGATCCAAGTCATAATTCACTGGAGATTCAAGTTGTGGGACGTAGACCTGTAGCAATCCGACGCAGTTTTCTTGTTGTTTTGTTTAATTGCTTGTTAAACCAGTCGTTTTTTCTGGTTGTTTTTTTTTTTTTTGTTTTTGTTTTTTTTGTTTTTTTGGGGGGGGTGGGGGGGGGGTTAGGCTCTGTCCTATTCACTGGATGAACTTGGGGTAAATATAAAGCAGAGGTGATAAATGCCTGCGGGTGTTTCATCACTTGATACATGAACAACGGACTTGCACATTTTTAAATGATGGGGTTGATATTAAACAGCTTTTTTCCAACGTCGAGGCTAAATGTATTTTTTCCCCCTCTTTGAATTCAGCAAAGCAAAATGCTGCAGCAGTGAGTTCACTATCTGCTTTGACAGCTGTGCTGTTAAGAATACGTTTCTTGCTTTCAGCCCATTTGTTTGGGTTGAATTAAAGGTTGAGAGAAACTCTGGCCTGATGAATGGAAGATTATGAGCCGATGATGTGTTGTTTCTGCCCCAGGCTGCTTTTCAATGGACTGGCTTTGGCTGGAAAACCACAGCTTCCATATAGAGTTAAAGTAGGGGTTCTCAAAATGGGGTCCGAAGACCCATAGTGGTCCACAGAAGGGCTGCCCCAGTATGGGCACTTTCTCTCTTGCATACTCTAAGTATTGGAAATTAAAAAAAAAAAAAAAAAAAAGAACCTTCCTGAAATCGTCTAAAGCAAAGATTATAAGCGTTTTAAAATGTGTTACAATCCTTAAAATCCACAAAGTTGCAGGGTGTGTTTTTTTTCTGTTTTCTTCCTTTAAGATGCAAAAAACAAAGTTTTTTTTATATTTATAACCTTAAAAAGATAAAAACTTGCACTGTTTTTGGATCTTTCTTGGCTGTAACTCTCTTCTCACCTGAGCTAAAGGAGTCGGAGGCCTACAAAGTGATGGTTAATGAAACAACCCGGACTTTGAACGCATCATGGGCTTTGAGATTTAAATAACTGCTTCCTGTTTTTCAACAAAACGCATTGGATTTTATTTATTTTTAGTCCCTGATATAGCTGCTGTCTTCATAACAGAAAGTCCTGGATCAATAGATTAAAAAATGCTCTTCAGAGGAAAAAAATCCATTCTAATATTTCTATAGGGACTCACTGTACAGTCACAGTGGCATTGACAGTGGTGACCCTGGTGGTATTTGCCCATTCCCTATAGTATTTAATTTCTCCACAATATTCCCATAGGAACGTGTGGTGTGATATTATGTATGAGCCTCTTTCCAAGATCTACTTCATTTTATTTTGAAACAGGCAGCCAAAAATGCAAAAGTTGCTATTTCCTCCAGTTTTAACTGCAGCACTGTGAAAATGTGTTGCCCTCTGTGTGGTTGTCATAATAATATTAATTGTTCTCCATTTCACTCCACAAGCTGCCAGCTCCTGTGAGAAAGGATGAGCCTATAGATGAGCTGAAAGTCAGATTTACACGCCTCAGCACGATCAGCCAAATGAGCAGGATCAATGTGGAATCGATAGCTGATTGCTCATTGATGACAAATTAACCTGATCATAAAAAAGTGATTTTTTTTATTATTATTATTTCATATATAGGTTTAATTAAACAGCACGCTACTTACTGTCTATTGAAATGAATCGTCATTTCCTGTGGGGATTTTACATCATGTGATTAACTAACCATGTCTGTACTTATTGACGTTCTTTATTTATCTTTTTTTTTCCTACTTAGGACAAAACCAAACAGTGACATAAACCGTAACACCTTCCCCCCGTGAATAAAAAACAGGATTAGAGAACACGGTTTCTGATCCAGAGGTGAATTTGCAGTGACCTTATTGGACCTGATGGTGTTCGCAATCATCTCTAACAATTTTCATTTACCTCGAAAGGGGGACGAACAGCACAGCTGATGTTATCCCTCCTCACTACAGAAGCTGTTACCTCTCACTGTAACAGCATCGTTTTCACACGCTGCTCTGTCGATGCTGCAGCGGGAAATAAAACGTGTCCCTCCCCGCACCATCGCGGCCGGTTGACCTGCCATTTGGACGCCTGGCCTGAGACGACACCCTGAAATAAAGCCCGCTCCGTCTCCCTGATCCCTCCAGTGGACTTTTGTGGAGCCCAGTAATAAAAAAAAAAAAAAGAAGTGCGCCCTCGTGCCCTTCATCCGCTCTCTAGCAGATGCAATTAATAGCGCGTCGCGTTAATTACACCTTCCTTTTTATTTAGGTGACTTCAAATTTCCCATTAGGCTCCCAGGGAGGAACAAACCTCCACTGTTGTGCTGCTGACTGAGCTGTGGAGAGGCAGTGATGTGTGGGGGATAGTCGGTGCTCTAGCGCCATCTAGCGACACCAGCGCGACCCGAGGGTGAGTCCAAGCTGTCATGATTCTCTCGTCTGTGGGGACTGGGTCAGAAATGAAGAGGATTCTCAAATCTCTGCTAAATCATTAAGTTATGATGGAAATATGTAATGTCAGAGTACAGTCTGCGGTCCGTTGGAGTTCTGCTTTGGGAGAGTTGAAGCACAGAGATTTAGTAATGATTTAATAAATGGTTAAAAAAAAAGACAATGGAGGCCTTCACAACATGGTTAGCTAGTATTAAAGGTATATACTAGGATATAGATTAAAAGATCATCAAAACATACTGTCCATAGACACCATAGGTCTTTGAAGAAGTAAATCACTTACTCATACTTAACTGACACAGTCCACTGTCAGTCCTTGTAGGAAACATTACAGAGCTGTCTAATTGGAAAAAATGTTTTTATATTTTCATATTAATTTCTTTGTTGATATTGGTTTACTTGACACAACAACTGCCTTGACAGTTAATCAAATTAGCTCACATAAAAGTAGATGTTCAACAATCAGTAATTATTCTCCTTAATAAATAAAATGAAATGCAGTTCATTTTATTGCACGTTTGTTTTCATGGATGGTGAAGATTTAAACTTGAGAAAGTAAACATTTCACATATAATATGAACATGAACATTTTAAAAGATGAACTATTGTGATAAATAATCAACTACAGGTCTTGTAAAATTTGAGAAATCAAACAGTATTCAGTTGTAAATATTCACTGACTCTGTTTATCATCCTGAGTTTACGGATTTACCTACTAACCACTGTACTGTCACTGAAGAATAATTTCAACACTGAATAACATTAGATTTATCATAACTGCATTTTGCTGCTTTTCTTAGTTTGACATTGCTGTAAATTGAATATTGTAAATTGAATGTAAGTTTCTGGTCGAGCGGTAAGCCTTTTTCTCAAAGAACATTCAGACATGCCACAGTCAGAACTAATGATGCCTGAATTCCATTTAGCTGCTTCAGGGTCAGGGTTGTGGCACTGTCATGGCTCACTGGGACACTGGAATAGAACAGAGCCATTGTTAATGTTATTAATAAGGCCTGTGCTTTTCCTACAATGATAACTACGACAAGTAAACATTTCTGCTGTGAAAAAAGCCAGTTGAAGACATCACCATTAAAAATGTTAACTACTTTGTCACGTTTTAATAAACTAAACAATTAATTTTTAAAAAAAGTTTTTAAAAAAATCAGTAGATGGATGATGAAAAGAATAATACTTGCTGCCCTAAATCAATAACCATACAGCTGTTATAGGAGTAAGATGATCACACTAACCCATACACTGGTTGTATAGTTGTTTAGTTTTTTTTAAACCAAACTTCATATCTCAGCTTCGCTGATTTGTGCCTATTGTTGCAAGTTGCCCAAATGAAAATCAGCTGCTAAATGTGAAAGGACATCTCAGCCTGTAAGGCCTGTTCATGCAAGCTGGCAACCTCATGCAGGGTGTCAGCTCGAACTGTTTGAAGTGTCTTTTACACATATTTTTATCAGGTTAGCAGGATTACTCTGTACTCTTTCCCGCTCGTCTCCCTATCAAGCCTCAAAAGGCGTCATCTGTGAGTAAACCTATTTATTTTCATGCTGTTGATCGACAACGCTGCTTTTTTTTTTTTTTTTCCAGTGACCAGTGTCTCCAGCGAAGGGTAATGAAGTGGGACGTACAGTGTACTTCCTGGTGTCAAGACGTGGGTAAACAAGCAGTGCTGACTCAGCACCTTTAGCCCTGTCACTAAATGAAAACACTGTGTTTGTAATTAGCAGATTCACTGACTTGTTAGTAAAAATGACAAATTAAAGCGTAATTACAACAACAAGTAGATACATTTCGATCTGTCCTCAAGAAATAACATTAATACTTAATCTTACTGTGATCACACAGTGTCATTTAACATTGTGTGTAACTACATAATGTTTCAGTATGATTTCCTGGGGTCTAATTAATTTTGAAAATGAATGTTATTGTGACTAACTTTATTTACCCCCCAGAGATATTAATCTAATGTCTTGGTACAAAGTTTCCCTGTCAAACATCATGTCCATCTCTGAATCGTGTGAAGATGAATCCGCCTTCTGTATCAATCACTCGTTCAGTCTGTCTTCCTCTCTTTGCTCACACCACCCATCCCCCACTCCTCCTCCTCCTCCTCCCCCCGAGCACACAGATAACAGTGATACAAGCTCACGACCTGAACATAATTCCACCATTTGACATTGTTGTTCTTCAATCTCACTCAGATGCATCACAGCTAATTACACTTTGCACACTTAAGTACACAAATGCGTGTGTGCGTTCATTTGTAAACGAGTTATTGTTTAATTATAACTTCACATGAACTTTGCTGATCAGTGGGGCGAAACGTGTCTCCCCCTCAGCACATAATTATTCAGCCTATAATTGCTCGGCCTGTTTGTGAAACATGCGCATCTCTCAGCAAGGCCGTCTGTGCCAGATCCTCTTTGAGGAGGCCCAGGAGCCTCTGAATGTCTCTGTTTATGGCTGCTGAGAGATCAGGAGGCTTTAGATGGACACCAGTCAGGAGAGCTTACAGGTAAGGTAAAAAAAAAAAAAAAAAATGTTTTCCCAGTGTGGTGCTGCTTCAAGTTAAAGTGCACATGTAACACCTGAGGCAGTGTTCCTTATCAAACATGACCAAAATGATATATTTTTTAACATTAATCTCCCCTAAATTTCTCACAGGAAAAAATAATCCCAATTTCAGGTCCGCTTACTCGCTAACTCAATACCCCATTACTCATTTCCACACTGAGGCCATAACCTTTAATGAGGGGTCACGAGAAGACTTTGCTTCATTTTAAGGGGTCACAAGCCAAAGAGGTTGAAAAACCTCTGGTCTAGAACACATTTCCAGAAGATATATCCTCTGCCTTTAACAAAGAAAACAACCTTTAACTGCAAGAACAGGCAAAGACTCGCTGTAACAGGAAACAGTGGGTTTTAGAAGATATCTGGTCTTAATTTTGAGAAACACTAGCTCTAGATCTGCACCACTAACATTATCCCAGGGTTACGAAATTTGTCTCAACTGTGGTATCACTTGTTTACAGTAATTACAGCAAAGTATCACATTTCGACAGTGTGTACAAATGAAAACTGTTATCCTCGTGGATTTAGACGTGGCTAAAGAAGCATTGCATCCCTGCTGCTTCAGAAACCTACCTATGGATTACAGTATTTGGATGGATTTAAGAAACTCAGTGCTGACATTCTCCACATCCTTAAAAAACAAAACAAAAATAATAAGCTTTAGACTCAGCAGTGTGAGGACTGACAGGGATGTCTTCATTATTGGAGACTAAGGTGGGAAACTAGAGAAGGAACACCAAGCCACATAATGAGGGGTATCACAGTGAGGCCTCCCTCAGGCAGGTCTGAGGCCTGTCGAGGCCCAGCCTGAGGAGGGCTCAGAAGAGGCAGACCACAGCACTCTGCAGACACTCTGCATGTGTCTCACTGAAGATAAGACTATCACTACTCTGGCCAGGTGCTGCCATATTTGTCAAGGTATGATAATGTGTCATTTATGTGGTTTGCAGATAGAGAAAGAGAAGGAAAGAAGGTATGGTGCAACCTTTTAACAGCCCCCTAACCCTCCCTTTTGATTTTAATGGTGGATTTATAACTCAAGAACAATATTTCCATCCATACATTCCCCCCGCAGATCCATCAAGCAACGTCTGTAAGCTCCTGAAAGACAAATAAAAAGCTGAACTAATTGCTGTGGATCCCCCTCGGATATATCAGCCTCATAGAGTAGCATGACAGCGAGAAATCAAGCCGTAGCGCAGAGCGGAAAGCCTCCGTGAATCACGTTGCATCCGTACTCACACACAGAGCAGCAGAGGCAGCAGCGGTGGTGGTGGTGGTTGGTTGGCTGAGGAATAATCATTGGGGAGGCAGTCCAAATTAATACTTCAGCCGAGGCCGCCTCGTTCTCAGTCATTAGGGCACATTACAGGGCCACAATATACATCATTAAACCAGGCATAAACAATTCATTAAAAGGCCGTTAAGAAGACAAGCTAATGTCACTTCTCCCTGTGGTATTAATAGACTGTAAAATAGCAGAGAGTTAAGGCATAAAGGATCATTCCACCTCTACTATCCAGTCAGTCATCCTGACTGAATAGACGACCCTACTTTTCTCCCAGTCATACTTAGAGTCTACTACGAAGCCTCAGCATGACACAATAGCACAATTTGTTTTGACAGTGATGGTGTGCTGTTCACTGAAGCTGGAGAATTAAGGAAAATGGTATATTAGCAAGTTAATGCATTTGTAGCAATGTAGGCACTTTGTTCTACTCTCAGGTTCCTTATAATATCCAGGACGGTGAGAATTAAAGGAGCCACACAGAGACAACTGCTCTGTAGTCGGTCATCACCCTTCAGTTTATTTAAAATCTGGTGAAAGTGAAGCACCCGGTTTCATCATGGCAGAGGCACAATCCTTTCACACAACAGTGGCTTTCACACGACAGCACAGGGAGCATCACTGCAAGTCCTACCATTGGCACAAAGGCTGACCACACACCCAGACATGGGAGAAGAGAGGATGCATACTGCATGATAGGAAAGCAGGGTCGTCCCAGTCACTCGAGGTGGTGAGCAAATGCAACACAAATACTGGAAAGTGTTGAACCAAACTACTTCAGTGGTCGTACTGTAACCATCTGAGGATGGGGTTTGTTTTTAAATAGTCTAGATTAATTGATTCATTGTGTTGCTGTTGTCTTTTAAGAAGTAATTATTTTTAAAATATTCTTGAAATTACTAATGCCTGGGTTTTTTGGAGACCAGGCAAATGTGATGTATGCACTTATTGGCTTTTCGTAAACCAGCTATAATAAAACTGCTATCAGATTCAATAATCTGATTTCCACTCACTGAAGTAATACAACTATCAGCCAGAACATTAAAACTGGTAACTGGTTTCAATGTTGTAAAATATCAAGTTCAGTATAAATGCAGTTTTAATGGGACAGTGCAACATTTTGGGGCTTTTCCTAAAAACCCATTATTAAACTGGAACATTGATATGTTGGATTTCAGGGGCATCCTGTACTATGACCAGTCTGTCAGGACTTTAGCCTAGTTTAGCACAAAGGAGGAGAGTAGCTGTCACGACCATTGTGAAGCTTTTAGAGAAGTCCTATTATGTGTCATTTGTAGAACATCCAGAAAAAAAAATACTGAGGACATGACTTCAGTGTCCTCAGAGGTGCTGCTGCGCTAGTGCTCACCATCAGAAATGAAAACAAATATGCTTCAAAGCTAACTTATATACACAGGCTAAAAGCAGCAAGCGGGCGTTGTTCTCGGTAGAGTTCAGAACATATTCTGCTAGCTAACCCCACTGTATGACCACAACATCTGCGCTGCTACATTCAGTCACTGTTGGAGGTGCTACTTGTTAATCGGGGAAGCATTTTTTGGTTTGTTTGTTTGTTTTACTCAGGACTCTCAAGTCTCACGCTGAAGGCGGTGACAGTGAGGCTTTTCGGTCTTTTGTTACGCACTCCCGCCACACATTGTATTTCTCACGCTGAAAAAAAAATACCGGTAAATTTTTCTGGGGCGCCGTTGCTATGGAACCGGGAGGAATCGAGCACGGAGTCGAGCCTGTCACTTACCTGTCAATCAAAAAATTATATTAAAACATTATTAATGAAAGTCTTATGTCACTCATGCCTGCATTCAAAACTTGAGAGCCCTGGTTCTACTGTTGATGGAGCTAGCTAACAACCCCCCTCCCATTCTTTGTACTAACTTAGGCTAAAGATGTACCATTCTTTGTGCTAATTCTAAGTGTAGGATGTACTACTGTTCTTTGTGCTAAGCTAGGCTAAAGAGGTCCTCCACTCTCTGTGCTAAGCTTAGGCTAGACCTGCTAAATGCAATGAGCTGAAATTGCTATCATTCCTCTCATTTGACTTTGGGTAAGAAAACAAAACACTGACTTCCTGAAATGTATATTACTGTTTATGTTTATAAGGATAATGAATTTAAATAACAGTTTTATCACACAGGGAAGTATAAATAAATATTATTTTGCATATTAATTAACATGGCTGATTTACAATATATGGCATATAAACTGGTCAAATATAGTAGTGGGACTAATGACCAGGTTTCTGCGTATTACTTTGGTTGTAGGGCGTAAAAGCAAAGCACTTCACTACAATCTATATATACCACATGGACATCACACCACATTCAAACGGAGTATAAGGCACAAATATTGACTAACAGCATGTGCTTTTCAAGCACTTCTTCCACATTTCAACTGTGGCCTTATATATTACAAAAATTAAATAATTAGGTACAGGAATATATTCGTCACAATCATACAATTACTGCAACATTCAACACCCAATAAGTAATAGTTTTTCCTTTGTCTCAGTTACTTCAGTGCTCACTGATCATTTGTGTCGTGTGTTTGTTGTTGTCAAGAGCAACACCTATGGTAACCTCAAAGCTGACTTACTCTGGTGTGTTGTGCTGGTTTCTGGAGTAAAATATAGGTTAAAAAAAATAAAAGCAGATGAACTATATAACCCCTGAGTTTCAGGACAAATGCTGAGATCACATAGGGTATAAACACCGTGTCATTGTAACATATTATACTCAGCTTAATTCACAGTACTCCTTCTCATCAGCATAAATTTCTTGTGTTAGGTAAGTACAGGAGAAGGTAACTGTAGACAAGGAGCAGAGACAAACGGCTCAGTCTAGACTATTAATGAAGGAATCTCTGTTTGTGTTTCTGTCTGCCTTTCGATTTTCTCAACCACCGCTCATCCAGCCAATTCCAGACTTTATGGGTGTATTGCTGAGGACCAATGTCGAGTGTGAAGTTGTTGGGATGATGCTCCCAAGAAAGCTACAAGCTGGACTAACGCAGGTTAAGCAATCAGCCCATCGACAGGCACATGTTGAATGGGCACTGCACTAGTGTAAATAACAACACGGAAAACATCCAGCATGATGAAAGCATTATGGAACTCCTGACGTTCGAACTTCATCAATTAGCTCTGGAGACAAAACTGTGGAGTCCACATCCTAAAAGCCCAAACACCCCTACCTGCCTTAAAATTAAACAGTCAAAACAATTAACAAAATGAATGGCCTGTATGACCTAACATTCACAATTATCAATCAAATTACCATTAACATTGGCCAGGCCGACTTAAAAACCTGACCTGAACTGCTTTACATGGGGCAGATAAAGTGTTCAGAAGTATCTCACATAACCAAAAACTTGACTCTGAAACACTATTTCAATTAAAGAGCGGATTTAAACAAAAATTACAGTTACACCTAGTCTTTCTCTACAGATCCAAACCAAAAAAAGTCTCAAATTCAGTTTAACCCAAGCTTTGTATGTTTGATTAAAAAGGCACCTACTATGCCACAATCTCCAATTAAAGCTCTTTTCTAATTTATATAATCATTATTATATCCATCTGTAAAGTATGGTGAGAATAATTCCATATACTGCTTTTGAAAACTTTTAAACGGATTTGTTGCATCAGACTTGTCCTGTTGACAGGTTAGACCTGAAATGATTCCTCAATTAATTAACGAGCCAACTGAGAGTAAATAAATTGAAAACTTAAAGATAATTTACTAATTGTTTCTGTCATTTTCTTCAAAAGCAAAGCAAAATATCAGTCACAGGTTTTAGCTTCGTCCAAGTGCCGATTAGCTGCTTTTTTCTGTTTATACCATTGTAAATCGTAGACCTATGGGTTTTAGACTGTTGAGCTGTTACTTTTCACTGGTTTTATTTCAAACCTGCTGTTGATTTGATGCCTTGGGTGTTTCTTTTCTACTTCTGCATTCATAGCATGTGTAAATTAAAACGATTTTTTTTCCAGTTTGGTTTTTCACAGGTTTTCAAACATGCTGTTAGTGAATCTAAGGTGCAAGGACAGTCGATGGTGTACTGCTGCTGTTGCTTCATCTCTACACGAGACCCTTTGTACGATTCTGCCGTCAGCCTGCAGCAACAAATAACTTGTGATGCTTGCATTAAGGTTTGAGTTGGCACGATCCACACAGAGCAGTGTGTGAAATAAGGCTGCGTTCAGTCCTTTGTTTAACCTTTACCTCTGAACACAACAGCATCCGGTGTGATTTCTTATAATGAAATCAAATGGGCTTGACGTTGACAGATGCCGTCAGAATGACCCCCAAGCATTAAACCAGCCCATGTTTACATTCTGACAAGGCACTGAACAAGGCCCTGATCTTCAAATATGTTACCAGCTAACGTGTGACTAACAGATACTAGTTTTTCCCTCACAGTTTCCAATATGGGCATGTTTCACACTTTTTTTGTCCCCTTTTCATTGTCCTAGCAAGATGTTCATGGGAGGACTGTTCACAAATGTTGGTTTGTTTGTGTCTCTTGCATCCAGTAGCAAGGCATATTTTATAGCCTTGTTGTTTCTTGGCAATAAATAAATGGTGATTCATATTCTGGAAAGATGTAGTAGATTTGCAACGACCCTGATTTCAAGTGTCAAAATAATAAAAACAAAAAAGTCTCACGTTCTGTAATACTTCATCTCGAAGTCCGTAGTTGTATGTGTTCAGCCAGTTAGTCCAAAGGAGCTCCTCACCCAGTCCAATGCCTTTATTTACTGACCACTAAAAGATCTTGTGATAGAGAAGCAGGCAGATCTTCAGTCTCCTCCAGCATCTGACCTGACTCGTATTCACTCTGGGGCAGTGTTTGCTGGTGAGCACCTCCCTGCTCTCACTTCCTCTGGACAGTGGAAAATGAAACGTGCCAGGGCTGGGGTCACTGAGTGAAACTCTTCTTGATGGCAACATTAGGGAAGAGGCCACTGAGCTCTTGGACGACCCGCATGTCTACCTGGGAGCAGAAGGAGACGTCCAGGAGGAGAAGTTGACGACAAGCCTGAAGGAGTTTCTTCAGCGAGGCAGCACTAACCAGCCGTGTACCTGTCCGTTAGACGTGTCCAAACAGGGACAAGAAGTTATGTTATAAAAACATCACATAAGAAAAGAAACACAAGGGGAATAATTAGTCCAACACAGTCCAGCCCAAAATAGCATTCTTCACGTTTATTATGTGCTACTCGTGATTTACTTTGCAGCATACACATGAACCAAACTACTGAAGCACAACTGTAAAAGCCAAAGAACTGATAACATCAGCAAATTGTAGCCAGACTGAATTACGCTCGTCATGCTACTGTGCTGTCAAACTCGTCAACTTACGCAAACGGGACCGTAGTGTTAGTGCACAGAAGTTACTGCTGTGGTGAACTGGTGCAACTTTGCTTACTGAGCAATATTTTATTCATATCAATATTAAGCAGATTACTTGGGCTACTATTTGCAGTTAACTTGGGAGCTTCTGAAAAATTCTTAAATGCAAATGTGAGGTTGGGCTTGCCACAGACCCATCCAGTGTAAAGTGATGATTCAGTAATGACCAGCTGAATCACAAATAAATGCAGTCATTCATAATATATTTGAGTCTATTACTGAAATATGCACAACTCTGGTTTTTCATGGCTAAATAATCAGTAAGTGATATGAATAAGTGATAATCATACTAGGTACTATGTACCTTTCACACTGTACTATATCATTCAGCTTTAACTGAATGTGGGAAAAGTATCACATGCAACTGAAAGACTCTAATCTCTTAAACTTAAAACTTAACATTTAATAAAAGGAAAAAATAATTAGCATTTTGCAGGAACATGTACATATGAAGTGCACTTGTCATCGTGCAGAATTATTTCCATGACTCTTTGATGCCGTCCCCTATTCATTGTGATGATGGCCAGGTGTGAAGAACAGTGTTGGCATGTTGCCATTACACATATGGTAATGCATATTTGTGAGGCTCTGATTTTGTTCTCAGAGACTAGCTGCTGTGGGTGCTGCAGTTTACTCTGACATCTGACTATGCGCCGCACTGAAAATGCTCTGCTAAAGTTTATATGAAAAACATATTAACAGCTATAGTTAAATAAGCTGGTCATGACCATGATTAACAAATTATTAATAAATAACAAACTTTTGTGAAGGGGTATCCACATGTGCGTGAGATAAGATCTTACCCAGTATGTCAAGATGCTGCAGTGAGGGGCAGTTGGCAGCCAGCTCCTCGATGTCTGAATCGCAGACGGTGCGGTTGGCGGTGAGGAAGAGTTTGCGCAGGCGTGGAAGACTGCGAGCAAGGTGCTGGAAACACCCTGTGCTGCTCTGCAGTGTGGGACACCAGCCCAGGTCCAACTCCTCCAGCATCCTGAACAACCACATAGCAAAGCAGGAACACTGGGGTGACTCAGTCCACATAGTCACATGTTCAGTGGAATCAGATAGGATCTGCTCTGGATCTATGATCTGCAACAACTCAGCTTTTTCATCATCATAGTGGTATTAATTTAATTAAAGCAATCAAAAAACTGATAATAACTGATGTACTAATTTAAGAAACACAAGGGGATCACTGACAATAATGGCTGCCTTCACTGGTCTCTACACATTTTGCGTTTTTGACATCTCAACTGCTGGATTGCTTCACAGCACAAAGCAGCAGAGGGACACTGCTGATTGAGCACAGACAAAGCAACAGAGTGAACATAAGCAGAAGATAAACATTTATAACGCACAGAACACAACAGCACAACCTACCTGCAGCCAGAGACGAGCTCGGCCAGGCCTCGATCCGTCAGGTTTCTGCAGCGCCACAGGTCCAGTGAGCAGAGTGAGCGACAGCGAGCAGCCAGCATACTGGCCACAACGTCATAGTCCTCGATCTGCAGGAGAGACGGGCAGCAGTTAACACTGATTTACACTCTTTCCAGTGCGTCCAGCTTGTTTGAAGCTTCAAGGAGGAGGGTCAACACCAGCTTGAAAATGAACTATCACAACCTGCAACTCTGCAGCAACCCTCTGAAATGTTGCAGCTGATTCACAGGAGATGATTTATGAAAGTTTAATGTGTTTGTGTAAGCAGCATTATCAAGAGGCAGAGGAGATTCTGTGATGTTTTCTTCAGCTACTATAGATACAACAAAACACCGTCACTGTGTGTGTTTCATACAGTCACAGAATTCAGTATTTTGCTTTGAGGATGCCATGAGGACTAAGAAAATGTCATTTTCCTCTAACTGTCTTTTTTGTGGATTTTGAACAAACTTTTGAAACGTAGTGATAATAAATAGCTGATTAGATGTATTGGCTGGTTTGAGGTGCATAACCTCACTTCCTCAAGAAACAACAAAGCTCTAACAGAGAACATCTCGATCAAAAAAAAAAAAAAAAGAAATTGTCTTTCAAGAAATGATTTGTGCTTGTGAGACTATTATTCTTTGGTGTCAGGTAATGTTGGCCATATTTCATCTTTTCATCCAAAGATGAAAGCAAAGAAATGCAATTTAACAGCCAAACAGCCAGTGCAGGCACCTTACCCACAAAAATGACAGCATGCAGAATATTTCTCTGAGTTAGCACTGGACGCATATTAAAACTTTGGCTGAAAGAGTTGCTGTCATTATGTATTTCCTTTCCATTACAAATGATGACACTTTATGTCTTCAGAGAAAGTACATCAGGGAACTGCGCTGAAATTTTTGGATTTCCTCTCACATCTTCTCATTTGCTACATAATAATTTGCATCAAATATCAATCAATTGGATGGAAACTCAGCTAATGACACAGTGTGTGGTTGAGTTACTGACTCATTTTGTCATCTAAAGAGTGGGTGAGTGAGCAGATTAGACAGCCAGTAAACAATGTGTGTAAGGTGAGTTTTCTTATCTTTTTGAAATGCATTTTAGAAAAATGCATTAAGAGTCACTGGATCTGTCCCACCATTATCGCCATGATACAGTAATCTCTTACTAAAATGTCTCATTCATTAATCTAATTAATCTATGACTATGAAATGCTGTATTTCAATGTCAACAACCCTAACCCATAAATGCCACATACTGTGTAGTGCGTACCATGGTGGACATGTTCATTTAAATGAACAGTTTGACATTTTGGGGAAGAGAGTTACATGAAAGACTGATACCACTCCCTTATCACCCTTTTAAAAATAAGGCTACAGCTACTTTACAAGTGTAAAAGAGGTGTCATGTCCTCAGAGCCAAAAAAAAAAGCAGGTTAAGTACATAACAAAAAAAAAAAAACATAAAATTGTTGTTTTTACACATTAGTTTTTGTACAAAGTAAACAAATGACCTTTAGAGGTGTCAGCAGGTGCATTTCACAGTACAAAAACCAGAAGTACAGATCCAGGGCAGCAGTTTCCCCTGTTCATAGAACTCACCACCAGAAAGAAATGTATTACCTAAAATATATAATACTATTCCTTTAAACACTCATGGTAGCAAATAGCACATTTGTTTATTAAGAACGTAAAGAACCTAACAGCTTCCTTATTTCTGTGAAGTAACATGCAATGTGACAAGGCTGTCTGGTCCTGCTCTCTCTGTGTGTGTGTGTGTGTGTGTGTGTGTGTGTGTGTGTGTGTGTGTGTGTGTGTGTGTGTGTGTGTGTGT
>JBBMJY010000025.1:20246713-20265592 GCA_037833715.1 Toxotes lorentzi | reverse complement strand
GCCTGCGATTGGTACGGACAAGGTGTTGTTTCCAAATGCGCTCATATAGACATATGGGCGCGCACACACACACTAGTTTTTAACTACTTCAGCTTTCACTTACAATATGGGATATCACACCACACAGGGCTGTGCAATACTGCAAACACAGTATAGCCCTGCTAATTTTATCCATAGTTATCCATATAGTTTCATCAAATTTTGAGTCTTCTGGTTTATTTGAGAAAATGAATTATTTTTGCATAATATATAGGTAGCTACCTGATGTTCACCTTTCCAATAAAATCTGGAGTCAGGCATGTGCTGCAGTCACTGTTTTACTTTGGCCAAAATATCCAAAAATATGTCACTGTGAATAGTTAATAGTTTTGTGTTAATACTTCTGTATTTTTGGTAATACTTGACATTCATTATATTTGCCTGTTCGTAACTCTGATTCTCCCACAGTAGAAGTGTTTTTTGTTTGTTTTGTTTTGTTTTGTTTTGCTTTTTTTTTTAAACAAACACCCTCAGATGCACTTGTACAAAATCAGGCTTGTACTGTGTGAGCAGTATCATACATAGTGTGTATGCAACACAGAACTATTGTGCAGCACTACAATTATGCTTTACTGAGGGAATCTCATTCTCTCTGTGTTGTCTTCAGGCGGGAAGCAGCAGCAGATTTGTTTTTTTTTCTTTGAGCTAACTAAAGAAGCAGCTCAATCCACTCATCTTCGTCTGAAAAACCAGAGGAGGACAGTCAGTGCCTGAAGTCATCACAACAGAAGTAGCAGTTAACCACTGTGAATGGACCTGATACCTTAGACACAAGTCAACTTGAATAATAATTCCTACCTGTTGTGGTGTTGAAGGACTCATCCACCCTGACTGGCTGCTGCCTGATGATCAGGTTATCCTGTTCTGCAGAGATAAGAGGAGACTCATCAACAGGGGTCATAGGTGGGGGAGGAGAGGTTACAAAAGCAGAGCCTGGTTCTGGACTGAGAGTTGGTGCTTCTGGCTGATGGTAGTGATGATGGTGGTGGCATTTTTGGTGTTGTTGGTAGAGTTGGCGGTGTTGGCGTTCTTGGCCGTGTGGGCCGTGTCAGCAGGAGGTTCAGGAGAGGAGATGAATGGAGGATAAATGACAGAAGATTCTGGGCTGAGTACTGGCTGTCCCTCTGCTTCATCCAGGCTATTGTTCAAACCACTGTAGATGGTGGAATTAGCAGGAGGTTCAGCACTGGTGGTCAGGTCATCCTGTACTGTGGTGATGACAGGAAACTCATCAGCAGGGGTCACAGGAGGAGGGGGAGTGGTGGAGTCTGGTGAAGTCTAGAGCAAAGTCTGGTTCTCTCGTAGCCTCCTATTTCATATTCTCACTATCCAGGACTGAAGCAGTGCCTGGAGGTTCAGCAGCAGAGTCTGGTTCTGGGCAGTGTTGGCTGTTCTGTTTTGATCAGGGCTGTCGATCGAGCCAGTTTGGACAGTAATGTTGACAAGAGGTTCAGCACTGGTGGTCAGAGGAGTTGGTGGAGGGGTGATAAGTCTGTTTCTCTGATTGGTTCACTGTCCTCCTTCAGGCCAGGCTCCTCATTCACGTCTTCAGGAGGACTGGTTTCGGCCTCTGAACCATTAACTACATCTCCTGGTTGGTTGCAAACTTTTCTGTGTGTGAGTCTGAGGCTGAAACAGCACACAGATCTCTCCGGCTGCGACATCACTGATGTGTTTAGCACAGCAACCCACTGTTCACATTCGTGTATCTAGTCACAAGTGTGTAGTTTTCTTATAACTATAACGTACACTGTAAATTGCTTAATTTGAGACTTTTATTTTAGAAGGATTTACCATTCTTTTCAATTTTCTGCATTGATGTAGAGCTGTGGTGAGTTTAGCATCATTATCAGTTTGTTACAAAATATTGGAAAGTTGTTCTTACTTGCCAAAGAAGCCATTAACTGTTTTTTGCAAATTTTTATCAGTACTCTGCTTGCTTTAGTGATGCCACTTTACTTTTTCACAAATACCTGAGAATGTAGATACAGTGTACTTAAATCAATAAATAATGCTAATGTAATCTGAATGTGCATACTACAGTGTCATTTCTAGTGGTGCATTAACTTTAATGGATGTAAACATCAACATTTTTACAGATATTAAAATAAGAAAAGTATGTTTGTTTTGGGGCTAGCAGCCTAGGTGAGAGTTTCCCACATGCTAAAAGCCTCTTCTCTGCAGAAGAGAAGCCTCTAGCCTCCACTGTGGCTCCATCCCTCCCACCAAACCCTTCACCCACAGCCAACAAAGATGTCACGGTACGATATAAGTAAACCAATAAAAAAAAACAACTTAGAGGCAGTGTGTGAGTTGATGAAATCACTGCTCTCCAGAGAGGATGGCAATGTCTTCACTGACTGGGAAACTCTCCAATGGCCATAAATACAAAGAGCCAAAGTCACACCTGTGTCCTGTAAAGGTTAAAGCACTATTTTGCTTTCCCGGGTTCGCACTGTATTCCAAAGGTAACATCCTTTGTCATATGAAAGTTTAACAAAGCACACAGATCTTTGCTTTCATAAATCTTAAACTCAGCCAGCTTTTTGGACCCATAATGCTCTGTTGCTGTGGATCATTTGCTGGATCCGGAGACACTACAGAAGACTGGTGTTTCTTTCAGGATGATGTATAGTAGGGACCTGCAGTGAACCTTGTTGTGTCTAGTGTTCCTTAAATTCATTAGAGGGAGTGCATGGAAGACCAACCACTTTGAAAGCAAGATGGTGGAAACATACACTTCCAGAGAGTAAGAAGTCCATAAATCCCTGTAGAGGTGTCCTTGTTTGAACAAGTGAAAACACAGGAGGTGTGCTGGTCTGTGTATGTTTTGTAATAACCCACTACTAAGATGATTAATGACTGTGATGATTTATTAATGCAGAATCATTACAGTTACCAACTTTAATATTTGAGAAACTTAAAAAGGAGAAGAAACTCACTTGTTAAGTTTTATATTTAACACATCTGTGTTGTTAGTCTCACCCTGCCACACCACATGTCTGTCTGAACCGTTTGTCATGAAGCAGCAACAAGCATCATCATGCTATTGAATTGGTCTTTTCAACCATATGTTAAGCTTCGATTTACTTTTAGATTTAGCTGATTTCTGTCTTTTTGTCCTTTAGTTGCTACAAGTGGCCTGTACTTTTGTTTTTATTTCAAGTTTTTTCTAGCGTTAAACGTAGATTATTTTAAACTTAATTTTTTAACAAAAATGAATGACCATTTTGCACTTTCAGTTATCAGAATTTGTTTTCTAAATTATATCAGTTCCTGTTTCTTTTATAATAGATACTGCTAACATTACAAGACTGGCAGTGATAATAGTGTCACTTGTCAGTATTACCATAAAACAATAGTAACTGTTTTACTAAATTACTATTATCCTTTCATTTCTAGATGTATGTTTAAAGATCTCCATAGCATTAATGCAGAGCAGTTAAAGTATATTTCAGATCTCTGCAAAATGATTTGTGCAGGAAATTGAAATCAAGGGAAGTAAAATATTTTAAAACATGAAAGAAGAATTTTAAGAAAAAGCAGTGTGCTTTTGAAAATTGTGGACAATAATAATGTGTGAGTGTAAAATGTGTATGACATGAATAGTGTCAAACTCAGAAAAGTAACAGTACTTTTACTGTGCATACATATATGCATATGTGTCTGGTAAAATTTACATGGAATATCATTCATCAAATGATCTTTTTTTTTTAAATAGAGTGAAATTTTTAAATTTTAGTTTAGGGAACTCCACAGGTCACACAGTCACACAACGTACAACGGACATTTATGCCACTGTACATCTTCTAGTGAAATAGATCTGAGTTGTGTCTCTATCGGTGTTTTTAAGTTTTCATGATCTATTCCTGAAAAATCCAAATTCATGAAAGGTTGGTCATTTATCAAACAATATATCCTTATATAGTCTGATGAACAATACCAACAATACCAGAAATTAGAGTTTTGTTTTTTGTTTTTTTTTAAGTTTTTCTCATTAGTGAGTAGAAATTAAACTGAGGACAAAATTTAATTGGGTTTAATCTCAGATGAGGAATGATCTTAAAATGAAGGAAGTGTGGATATTAACACTCATACTGCTGGTATGACACAGTGACACAGCTGCCAAGCTGTTCAATCTTCCTTTTTTTCTTTACTACAACCTCAGGTGGAAGTTTTCAAAATGCATGGACACATCAGACACATGCACACAATCTCATATTCACAGATTGTTTCTCAGTCTCTCTCATTCACTTACTCACTCACTCACACACACACACACGCACACCAGCCTGTATCCCCTGACAATTAAGAGCCTAATAGATCTTGTGTATGGCGGTGGTCACATTTTGGCTGGCATTTGCACAGATGAATGACTTGTCCAGTCACTCTGTCTCTGCAGTGCACTGTGGCTCTATTGTCAAAACCCAAAAAGAGCTGAGCATCTCCGCAGACCCACGGGCAACCAATCACGAGTCCAGCTCTCATTAGCAGGCATCCATTGTTGGTGACAAGAGGAGATAATTACCTTTGACTACAAGAGCAGGTGGCAACAATGCTTGGCCTATAATAGAGAGTGTGGATCACTTTAGAGATAAAAGTACACCCTGTGCAACTAAATCTGTCTCTTTTTTGATAAGGGACATGTCTATTACTTGCAAGTGGCTTTAACTGTAATTTTTGAATTTTTGAATATGTTGAATAATCAGTTGGACATCAGTGCATTATACTGACAGTGTGGGCGTGTTTCTACAATAATGGATTATCTGTCACAGCACAGCATGTTTCAGTTTTTCATCTTTGTCTTGACTGATCTCTCTGAAAGAGACACAGCTAAGACAGTAACACTGAAACAAATCACAGCAAAGAATATACCACCCCACTAAAACACACACACACAGTATATAAACACTGCCCGGTCAGATTTAGAGTTAACAAGATAGCATGATGCGAATAGGTGGCTAGTTGGCATGCCTGATGATTGACGGGCTGGGCCGCTGTCAGCTCCTCCAGGCAGGCATCAGCGAGCAGCAGCCCTGCTACTGTCAGAGCTCTGTTCTGGTCCACTGTGCCACACATACATATGCACATGGCCAAGAACACACAAATGCAAATGGGGATGGACACGCATATAAGCACATGCACAGATACATGTGTATGCACACACACACACTTTCTTTTTCTCTCTGTGTCACTCACACACACATTTATGTGCTCACACAGTTTCTGTCCCATGCTATGCCCCAGCTGTCAAAAGCCACTTAAATAATGAGTCTGCTGCTCTCCTTCCCTTTTGCATAGAGGCAGAGAAGTTGGTTATATTGCTTGTGTAGAACAGTATGTGTGCGCCTTTCTCCCAGCTGCAGCACGGTCAGCCCACATGGGGAAACGTCTCATGAGGATCTGAGAATATCCAAGCATCCTCGCCCATCTCTGTTTCGACTGAGGCAGTGATAGGCAGCCTTGCACAGAAGCTAACCTCCTATTTTCATGCACTTTCCAGGAAGAAAAAAAAATTCAAGTTATACAGCAGTGCATTACTAGGTATTGTCCTAGTTTATGTACTGTGGGACTGAGCCCACACTAAGGAGTTGTAGAAGCTTGTGATTTATTAAACAGATATTCGTAAGTTACCCAATGGTATAATTTACCTCAGACAGGTCAGTGGTCAGTGCCATTACAAACATGACTTCCAGGTGGCGGGACATTTATTATTCACATACATTTAAATATATCTGAGAGTACAACATGTTTTATGCATTTAGGCATGTCAGCAGTGCAAAACCTGCGTGGGCAGTTAAAATGTGAAGTACCTGGAGCTGAGAGGACTATACATGATTGACAACAGAGGCACATGATTTGCAATGCAGTGCAACTGTTGTTCTCAGGTAAAGATTTACTTTGGTGTTAATTGGTAACAGTGTTGAGTGCAACAGTTGAGTGTAACAGTGAATGAGCAAAGTTTGGAAATAAAGATGTTTAAAGTTTAAAGTTTTGTTTTTAAGGTGTGTCAAAGAAGTCAAAGTGTGTCATTCAGTAGCTGTGAGTCTGGACCAAGGTGGTGTACCAACTAACCTACCAAGTGACATTGCCATTGCAATAGCAATGCACCTAGCATGGCTAAAAGTATACTGCATGTGTGTTTGATTGTTTTTGTTTCCTTTTCTTTCTTTTTTTTGTAGATGTGTTCTGTAAACCTCAGTCTTTATTTCACATTTTCTGCACAGTCTTTGCTAAATAAAACCAAGTCAAACGAAATACAACATGTTTGTGTATCTAGATGTCATTCCTTGTTTCCATCATATTCCATCCTACACTTTGCTAACTGCATTTTGTTCATAGCAAATAATGTGAACAAAATCATAAATAGCAAATATGGTTTAAGAAATATCTAAGAATCTGTGTATTGGCTCTCTTCTGTCAGACCGCCTGTCAGACCTGACTGTGGGAGTCCACTTAATCATGTTTCCTTTCTCCCGTTTGGACCATAAACTGCACTGTCCATCAACACCAGTGAGTATTAGTGAATACATAATAACTAAAGTCATCATTTTAAATCATAATTCATCACCATCATTGAGCATGGTGTTGTCCTAACAAGTACCCCAACTGCACAACGGTTTCATAAAAACCTGCACAATTGATTTGCCATTACAGATCACATCCACTCCCCATTAAAGTTTTCACACAGGTCTGACCTCCAATCACACTCCTCAACGTCTGACATTGTGTTTCCGAACCCTGATAACGTCACTTACCAGAATGTTTCGAATATTTCCGACTGATTGCAAAACTTCTTCGGCTTTTTAGTCTTAATGACAGAATCTGCAAATATAATTACTGCTGCGAGAAAACCCAGCCACAGATAGCGGAGAGAAGCTGTCATCTGCTATTGTTTTCCAATCTGTGTCCTCCAACTGAACTTCACCGACCGACAGTTTAATTGGTTTCAGGGAATCGGGTGTGAAGAGGAGTCATGACCTTGATCTTTCTCCCTGATAAATGTGTTTTTTTTTCTTTTCTTTTTTTTTTTTTAACCAGCTATACATGCAAATATGCAGAGCGTGTGTGTGTATGTGTGTTAGGGAGTTGAGAGGGAGGTAAACAGATACACATTGTCTCATTTTATTGTGTGTTTAGTGGCTGATTAGAGGCCTAATTAAATACAGTGTTAGTGAGTTCAGAGGCAAACAGAGGAGACACTGACCCTGCGACTTCTAATGCACCCCGGGGGATCAACTGAACAAAGAGAGTAGATGCACATGGGCTGATAGAGAACATGCATTCAGAGACTTTGAACAAACAAGCATCATCAGACCTTTGTCATCAGTCCTTAATTCACTCTTCACCTTGTATGATAAATATTAATGGGAGGGTACAGGGAAATTAAACAATACTAAATATTAGCTCATGACAATGTTGGTTTAGGTTCAGACCAGCGGGGGAAAAAGGCACAGAAGGTGTGAGTGTTATTTTCTCTTGGTGTGTACCAGATGCAGACCCCTAAACGCATCACATATTTAAAGTTTTCCAGTACTGAGTGTTCAACACCTTTCCAGCCACAGAGGAAAGGAAGCTTGCAGGCTACATACACATTGTGATAATTGTGTCGATGCTATGTGTGGAGTTTTACAGTGATGAAACTAAACTCCAACAGCTGGTATGTATGTATCATGACAGTGGCAGAAATTTAAAAATAATCTGGAGGTGATTAAAGTATTTGAATACAAAACAGTTATTAACACTAACAGGCACTTAAAGTTGTTTAACTTTAGGTTTGATCATTTCTTCAAAAATTAGCATCTTCTCTTCTGTTGTGTTAAATACGCAGACGTTCATTCCAGAGTAAAACTGTATGAACTGGTTATGTGAGAATGTTGAGGTTTGTGTTCTACATACGAGGGGCCAACATACAGGCTAACTTCAAAGTTATTCCTACTTTGTAACAGCACTAGCTTCACTAAAGAAAGGAAGTCTCATGGTCTCAAAGTCTCTTCTTGCCACATTGGAGTTTGTAATTCTACAAGTTTAACCTGGAAACCATAAAGTGTATGACTGAAAAATTAGCCATGTGTGCAATGTGTGCCCATTAAAAAGAATGGTCATAACTGAAGCACTACAAACACGATAACCTGACAGTACTCCTGGATACATTTCCCATAATGCAGCTGAGCAGCATCTTTCATTAGACTTCCTCTGCCACAGCTGCTAGTCTGTTATGGTTGTTGAGGAACCAGAGCAAAACATGATGCTTAAGTCAGAAAGTTTTCACCTCCTATCAGTCACTGTAAGAGTTGACACACTGCATGTCGATGACAGACCCAGTAGCCAAGCAGTACACCACCAACACAATCACTCACCTGGAAACAGCACTTACAACAAGGTACATCCCAACAACTGTGAAATAAAACCTTCATTATCTAGTGCTATGGAAGATATTCTGTCATATCAAAAATAACATCAAGATGATATAAAAATCTGTAAAGACACCTGAGGGCAGCAAACAAATATATGACAGAATACACTAACAAAATGACATGGCATGGATAATGGCACTGTGATGTTGTCCAAAGAAACAAGGAAAAACCTCAGTAGCACAGTGTGCATGTGGCAGATACCAAGTATCTAAAATATATACAAACAAAACGAATGGAAAACATTTTTCAAATTCCTGCCTCGGGATGTGAAAACAACATATACTGCACCTTCTTCACATTATTCAGGAACCTACAGCTGAACATACATGCAGTAATGGAGGTATGAAAAATACAGACATTCATGTCATCAAGGTATTCCTTTCACTGATGTGGAGGCGAGGAGACTCAAGCTGTCTAAAAGTGGAGAACTGTGCTGTATACAGTACACAGAAGCAGTGAGAGAGTAATCTGTATTGTTGTGTGTTGTCAGTGTTATTATCAGTAATCTAAGCCAGGGGAGGAAATTGTTTAAAATGAGCCAAAATATCACCGCAGTGGCCAAACCTTTGATTTCCATTTAGCTCGTGTTCCTCCAGAGGTCCGTGAAGGCTATTTCACATGCAAACCCCCCACCCCCTCCACTACTGCCCCTCAACCCCCCCCACCACCCCCCCCACCCCCCCCCGCCCCATCCCCCCCCCCGCCCCACCCCCACCCCACAAACCTCCTCTTTTTATTCCCCAACCCTCTCATCCCCTCTCCACCCCATTGGCGCTAACAATACCCCTCTCACCGCACCGCCCCACTCTCAACAGGCTTCTGTGGAATTTATTCAAATATTTTGACATTTCGCCTCCCCTCACTTCCCGAGCAGAAATGATTTGTGACAGCTGGAGATGGGTTCGGTCGGAGGAGCTTCCTCCCAACACCCTGCCTTCTTTTTTCCAGCCGTCCTTCTTTGTAGAAAGGCTGATTTTTCTTTCGACTCCTATCTTATTTTTTTTTCCCTCCTCCTTTATTCACTGCTGCTCCTCCTGTCAGCTGGCGCAGGCCTTGAAAGCTCCTCTCCTCACTTTTTTTTCATGTGACTCCACAGTGTGATAGACAAACTGGGTGATATTCCTCTATTTGTTGACATTTTGTGTTTGCTGTCTTTTTTGTGCCTTTTGCTCTGTGCCCACCTGCTGTTTGATCCTGTGCTGACACCATGTATTGGCAGCACAGAGGGTAATCCTCCTCTGAAACAGCTTTCATCTGAATCCTCTGAGGCAGCAGTGCAACAAAACCGTTCCTTTTATTATTTTTAGAAGATGAGTCTATTAAGCAAGTGATCACTATTCGACAATCTCCAGCAGGGTCGTGTACAGTAAGTGAAATCTGACCTACCAGCAGTTTCAAGGTGCCTTATTTTCCCACATGCATTTCAATAAGAGATAAACTGGTAAAGCATCAAAATGAGGAAGCGGCGCATCAGGCGCTGCTGCCTGTGACAGCAGTGTGTGGACTACAGCGCAGTACACTGACAACAAAGACTCCATTTGAATAATGCTGCTCATTAGTAGGGGGACAGGGCCTTTTTCTGTTGGCGCCTGTCCCTGGTCACTTTGCACTGCTACGATAGACAAACACACACACTCAACACCAAGGTTGTCATCCATCACCGCACTGAGAGAAAGGTACGAGACGCCCAAGACAAATGCCTCTTTCGTTTTTTATTTCCACTGAAATGATTAGACATTTTCTCTACTGAAGCATCACAGCATCCACACACAGAGAATAAAATGATGCCAGCTTTTCTCGTACTATACATAGTGCCGTCTGAAAAGAGCTATTGAAGAAAGATCTGAAAATCCAGAGGAGACTTGAGCTGCTGGAAGGCCTTTATCAACTCCACTATCAGCACACTACATAATAATGAACAGCCTGATGCACCAACCATTAAAATACACATTGTAGTTAAAATCTTGCATCCAAACAAGAGGTTTCTTTTGAGGTTCCCCACATAAAACCACCACGACAGAGCCAGGCTAGGTGTTCCCCCAGTTTCCAGTCTTTATACTAAACTAAGCTAACTGGTCGCTGGTGGTTGCGTCATCTTCCTCATACAAACATAAGAGTGGCATCAATCTTCTCAACTAACTCTTAGCAACACAGGGAACAAGCCCATTCCCAAAATGTTGAACTATTCCTTTAACTTGACCAGTGCCAGTTCACTAATGAACCCTATGATTAAAAATATTCATTGATGACCTATTTTTCACAAGAAAACCAAGACTAAAACTGATGAAACGTTCTTTGTTCACAACGAACAAAGAACATTACTATGAAAGTGGATGAATGATCACGTTTTAATACGAAGACTTATTCAACAACCTGCATCAGTGGTTTCCTCAGCTGCCCAAAATATCTTTTATTCAGAAGATGATTTAGCCCCTTGACCTGTTGCAGTACTATTAATAGGAAACACCTTGAAATCCATATTCATCCACAACTGACTGAAATTTAGACAACAGGCGGCCACAAAACCACTGAGACAAAAAACGTGCCAACAGTATGTTGACATTTATAAAAAGGTAAGCAAATGAAATGATCAAGTGCTGTGGAGGTATCATTAATGTTTCTTTCAGTCAGCTATCTTCCATCTAAATCATCCTCTAGATGTTTGCTGAACAAAGATCATAGTTTTGATGTGATGGGACAATACAGCGTCTCCTCTCAAACTAAGCCCAGAAAATGTATTTTAGTGAACAGGTGAGTGAATCCAGCTCCTGAGTGACTGACTGCTCTGCAGTGAACAGCACAGGTAGCTGCAGTAATGTCAGGTTAGCAGGAAGGACTATTCTACATTAAATTAGGGAGCGTGGCTCTGTTCAAACAGACAGAGTTTGGAAATGCTAACTGGATTTACTGAGGTGAGTCACTCTGTACTACTGCAGAGCAGAGGGACATGGACACCTTGCAAAAGACACCTGTAACCATGGTAACTGGACACAAAGAGGACAACAGCTGTAACCTCAAAATGCACTGAAGACATCAAAATTAAAACTGCATGACAAAAATGAGACGAACATGTCACTGATGAAAACTAACAATCAAATGACTAAAATTTGACTAATACACATTTTTGCCAAAAGACTTAAGACAAAAACTAAATGAAAACGAGCTGCCAAAATTACAAAAACACGGAACTTGACCATTTCAAACACTGAACCATTGTGGAAGTAAAGCTATATAAGCACTATAAGAAGCAACTCCAGTATCAGGCAAATGCTGGATATCCTTAAAGGAATTTAATGTTGTGAAAATGAAAAATTGTGAAAACAAAATAATTTGATTGAAAAAGAAAACAGGAACATTGTGATTGTTTGAACAGACCTGAAGAAAATCCAACTGTAGCTCTGTAAAAGGAGAGAATCAGTCATCTGCCAAGGACAGCCGGAGCTAATAAGTGTGTAACATGATAGAAAAGAAAATTAGTTCATAGCTGTCATCTCCTTGATGAAGAGGCAATCAAAATCAAAGTGAATCATTCCGTGAGGAGGACTGTGTTTTGGAATTCAAACGGGCAATGCTTCAATATGACAAATCAGCCGGTGTGGTGCATGTTGATTGATTCCGTCCATGAAAACCTAATAGATTTAGCCCTCTGTGAATTTGGCTCTCATTAACCTCGCAGCGTTTTCATATGAGAATGTATTGGAGCCATTTTATCCACCACTCAAAGGCAATTCACTGGGTGATAAATCCTTTGGCTTATCTGGCTGCAGGTGACAGCACAGCAGAGCACCGAGGCTGGCTGGGGCACAAACACACTGGAACACACATGAAAATGCATGCACGCACACGCGTACTCACAGTCCACATAAACACGTACGCACGCACACATTTTCTTGAAGGGGTCGCCATGGTGACCCATGAGCGGGAAAGGCTTGTGATCCAACCGGAACCGAAGACATGCTCCTCGACCCGAGCGACCAGCCGCAACAGAAAAGCCTTCCTCTCAGCTCAACGAAAAAGAAGAGGAAGAAGTAGAAGGAGGAGGAAAAAAGAAAAAAAGAAAAAAAAATCAGAATTCAATTACACAGTCAAAACCCACTCCTTGCCCTCCGGGAGTGATATCAGCACCATTTAAAAGTCTGATTACTCACAAAACCAATAACATTTTGACTCCTTGGTAATGGACCAGTAGATTAGAAAATTTAGATTACATTTAACTGCCTGTAGATTCTCATTAAAACGCCACCAACTAGTTAGAAACAATAGGTAATTAAGAGTGTAATGAAGCGCAGTAGCGTTAGCGCACGTTGGCTGTATACTACTCTTTTGGGACCCAGCCTTACTTTGCACTTATCCTGCAGCAAAGCCATACCACCGTCTCATTTGGGCAATACGACATATTTAATTAGATTAATGAATTTCGGTGGCGTCTCTGTGGGGTTGGTTGTGCTCCTTGCGGTGACAGTATAACAACAGATTATATATTAGGGGAGGCCTGCAAGCTGCTGGCAGGCCGGTACAGGTTGGTCCCTCGACAGAGGTGCAATGTGTGACAGTTTGGGTGGAACCTGTCTCAGGTTTACTCCTGCTAAATTGTCAAATGCAAATAATCATAAGTAAATGTGCTGCACGAGTAAACACAAACTCTTATCCAAAACTCCAGATTTGATTTAGCAAAGTGAGGCCTACTGAATTAAACATGATTGATTGTGACACAGGGAGAACACAAACAGAGGCAAGAAAGCCCAGGGTGATGAATGGGTTAGTGCCCGTGTTTGGCTTTAAGCTAGACTCTGTGGCTCTGGCCAGCCACAAGCAAATCCTTCTACACAAAGTGAAGACTAAAGGAAATGAAACAGGGCATGGCTCTCTGAGGCCAACATGAACTAGTTTGAAATAGCTGGAGACTGTTTCAGCCTCCTGCAACAGTCATATTAACATGGTTTTTATATTTGTGGGAAATGTGGATGAACTCCACTGAGAAGCAGAATAAACAGATACAACGTGAAGAATGTGGAGATGACACACATTCGATGTGTTTTTCATATGGACAGGCTGGCTAACCTTTTTAATCTAATGAAATCATGTTTAATAAGAGCAGGGTTGGTTTTATAGGCAGTTAAAACTCTGGTTAGGTGGAGCACCTGAAATAATTTGCTGTGTGAATGAAGATTAGGAAAAGTTTCCCTCAGTGCGACACAAGTATGGAGTTGAACTGTACTCACCTCTCCTCCACCTTGACACTTCTGCTTTCCACAGCAGCTTTTTGGTGTCACACGGCTGCCTGTCTGTGGAGTGTCTTACCTCACTCAGTCCTTTTGGAAACAGACAGTCATTTTCTCTCCATTCATTTCACAAAATTTCATGTGCCCTGGGTTTCGCCTTCTGCTTCAAGCTTAACTTTTGCATATTTTTCATTTTAAATTTGAGGTTTAGCTTTAACATCACATTTAGTCTCAGGAGTGTGACTTGAAAGTTTAGCTGTTTTAGCTTTAGCTGTAGATTTAGCTTTGTCCTGGGTTACTCACAGGATTTTACATGAAATTTACTTTAAACTTTTGGTTTGACTGTAACTATAACTTTAGCTTTGACTAGTTGACTCTTCTTTAACTTGATTTAGCACATAACCATAGGTTTGATAGTTTGAATCGGCTATAACTGCACACACAAATACAGTAAAAGGTTTTAACTTAACACTTTAAAAATATAGCATAATTCAATCGAGAAAAAGAAACACAAGCATGCTTGTATGAGCAGCCTCCTCATATCGAAGCTCAAAAAATACATTTAAATTCCTGCCTGTGAAATCATGATGTTCAGTATCAGCTTTCTTTTGCAGTATCACACTGCCCCCTATAGGGCACTGGATTGGTTCTCAACACACAGATGTGTATTTCAAATACCCTCCCCAGCTGTTTTCTCAGCACCATACAGATCTACATCTCAACACGGAGAGAATCACATTTTGTAGAGAAGCTTTAAGCAGCATTTTCCTCGGTCGGTTTAGTGAGTGTAAACTGTAAATGGCTCGCCGTATTATAACCTTTGCACTGATTTCAGTGACAGGCACAGATGTTGCACTCTCTGTGTGTATATACACAGACTGTATGTGAATCACACAGGGAATATGTCTAGAAAACACACTTGCACAAACACATACACACCTCCAACCTGGCAGAGTGTTTGTGCTTGTAAACACTTGAATAATTGAGCCAGATTCAAACAAGGAATCATGAAGGAGGAGGAAGACGAGAGAAGCAGAGCAGATGGCCCAGTGCAGATAGACTCAGAGACTGGGAGCGAGAAGTGTTCTCTGAAGGACGAGGTCTTGTATTGTTGTGGCTGCAAGGGCCGCTCTGTCACATGGCATAGCAGGGGTCCCCAAAGAGTCAGGGTCTTATGGTGTCAGTGTCCCCCCACTCCTCATCCCCAGCCCTGGCCTATTGTCATTCCTGTTTTTTAATTTCTCAAACGCAATCAAGTGTGACACAAACTGTTTACCTAGCGTGTCTGCCACAACCAGGAAGAGAAAAGGAGGGGGAAAAAAACAGACACACAAGCCAGGATCTCGGCACAAAATAATCCTCCATAATACCAGAGAGTTTAAAGAGGCTTTGCCAACACCTCCCCGAACCCCCCACCCCCCACCCTCCACCTCTCTTTGCTCTTATGAAAAAAGGAGGGGGAGATAAGGAGAAAAGAGGGGGGGGAAACCACATCAGAAGAAAGCTGTTAAATTCGCCCCTCAGTCTCATTTGGGATTGCTAATTATTGTTTTTAGAGCACAACAATTGGGGTATTAGGGTATAAGCGGCTGGAGATAACATCCAGAGGAAGGCCAGGGGAGGGAAAAGGGGAGAGAAAGGAAGAGAAGCACGGGGGAGAAAGATAATGGGTCGACAGAAGGTAAGCCATGATAGGGTCTGGTCCATGGTGGTGTCTCTGTCTCTGTGCTACAACACACCACAGTATCAGGAGACTCACTGACTCACCCTGTCTCCAAGGATCTTGAAAAGTGAAGGAAACTTGACGAGGAAAAGTTTCTAATGTTGGACAGTTTATGGATCGAATGAGATCAGAAAGTGCAGGAGAACTGAAGTTACCACATCCGTGGTAGAACAGTTACAGCTTCACCTTCATACACCTCACAGATTAACTGTTTTCAGTAAAGAGAAAACAAATCTCTAAACCGACTGTATGCTATATGCCCAGCACCAAACAGCAGACAGACAAAGCTGATGACTAGCTGCTGTTATTTACTTTGGGAGTAATGGAGACCAAAAACAGCTAAAAGGAGAGTGAATACTGGACTTACAGTTTCCACGTGAACAGAAAGACAACTCCAAATGAATGATAATGTTACTCTGTGTCTGCTGGACATGTAAATAGGAAAATATTTGCTAACATGATAGTCATATCAACGTTAAAGGTCACATGTCAAAATGCAGGTTTAAAACAACATCAGAAGTGAGGTAGCAAGTTTTCAAAGTTGAAGGTTTTCCCAGTAAGTGACACTTAAAGGGACCATATATACGAGAAAGAAGATGAGCACAGACATTAAAATCTTAATAGAACCTGCAGTGTGAGTGTATTCTGAAGGGGAAATGCTCAATGTGCAAAGGCTCTACCATGTAAAATGATTGTATTAAATGTAGGAGCATTTAAATAACATGCATCATGGGAATGTACAGGTGGAGAGTACGGACAGAGGCGGCTGGAGATCTCAAAAGGAGCCAGTCAGTTTAAACTCTGGCAAGTCAGAGGGAGGAGTTAGTACTCAGCTCTGGCTTGTATTGGCAGCCAGTGCAGACAAGACATCAGCAAAAGTGTTGGATGATCAAACTTGTGGTAAACTGTGGATGTTACAAGTGTGTGAATTGGTTCCTGACTATGTTATGTAAGATTGTGATTGTGTGAGGCTCAAGTCATGTCAGATACGACCCTGCCTGTTTACGTACAGGTTTATTAAGTCATCATTAAGTCATGGGCCTGTTGGGACTGTTGGCACAGGAGGAGTAAGTTCTAAATGACTAAATGACAATATCTCATGTAATATCATTCATTTTGTTCCAATATAGGAAAAACCCACAGGAAGAAAGTATCACAACACAATCGGAAAAGTATAGGAGTGCTACAAAGCAGGTAATTGCTTGTGTCCCACAGGAGAGAAAAAAAAAGCATCCTGGGAAACACACACTCGTATACACACACACACACACACACACACACACACACACACACACACAGGCTTTTATCCTGCGAATGAGTGGGCCAGCCAAAGTCATCTGGAAGCTTCCACATGCCAATGAATAAATAAAGCTGTAATTAGTAAAGAAAACAGCGCCACCTGTTGGTGTCTCACCCCTGTGAACTCAGGCCATTATACGGAGCTGTGGGAAACACCTGAGCCTGCAAAGGCTGTGTGTTAAAGGGTTGGCAACCACGCATGATGTGTGTGTGTGTGAGAGACAGAGAGGAAGTTTTTTCATGTGGGCCACCCGTGTAACCATGTGTGTTTCAGGCTTCCATTTGTAAAGAGGCTTACTGAGCATATGTGTTGGTATTGTGAGAGTGTGTGTGTATTTGTGTGTTCCTCTGTGTACGTGTGTGTATGAAGGGGTCCAACTGTGTGTCCTGGGGCCCACCTGGCAGCGCAGTGCAGATTCTGGGGCCTGAGCAGCTGGCCTGGGGGCTAGTGAGGGTGTTTGGAGGGAGGAGGTTTGAGAGGGGTGCGGGGGGTCTTCCATGGCCCCTGTCCCACCAGACCCAGACAGTAGGAGGCAGATGGACAGGCCATAGCCACTGCCAGAGGGCCAGAGGGGCCATGGGGCAGAGGGAGAGGGCCAGCCAAGACCAACTGAGTTCATACACACACTGAAAAAAAAGAAGAAGAAAAAATTACACACAAATAAAACACAGTAACAGAAATACATGTGAAGTATTAACAAATGAATAACATCAATAAAGAACAAGAGAAGAAGGAGGTGTGTTCAATTTAAAAAACAGAACAGAACAGAAAACACTTTCATTAGTATTCAAGGCTGCACTACAGTACACATATTTATGTATGATACACACTGATGCTCACAGACACGCATCAATCAATCATCAAGTCTCATTTTTAAACTTTCTGCAGTCTATTCCATGCAATAGAGGAAAACAAGAAAACTCAGCCCAGAACAACACTGTTTTAAACACAGTAACAGTGATTTGAAGAGAATATGTTGGAGTGTGTGGTATTGACACAGAGTTTATTGTGAACATGTTCTATAGGTGGTGGTGTGGGAGGTAGCCACCGGCTCCAGTAGTCCAGAGAGCCACAGATGCTCCACTGTTTGTGTGTTGACTCTCTGTAATTTGTTTGCTCTAATTTGTTTTGCCGTGCCAGGGGAGTTCAGATTTTAATTTTGCTCTGTGTGTGTTTACCCCTCTTTGTGGATCGCTGATCTGTTAAGCATAGAGAAAGAGAGAGAGAGAGAGAGAGAGGGAGAGACAGTCAGTGTGGAGGGTGGGCTGTTCAGAGAGCCAAATTAAAAAAGGAGCAGTGCAGATTGTTTTAAGCTCTGGCAGCCCCTTCAGGCCCAAAGGCCTCGCTCGCAGCCTGCACCTGCTCCATCCCCCCGGGAGCCTGGTTCCTGATCCGTGGCCCTCGCTTCTCCTCCCCGGGTCCCTAGCCCAGCCTCACCCTCTCCTCTCCCCTCCTCTCATTCCTTCCCCATCGACTCCACACCGTATCCTTTCCCTTCTGCAGTCTCTTAAAATAACACTACTTTTATTTGCAGAGCACTTTCACATCAAGATGCAGCCCAAAGTGCTTTATAAACAAGATTACAAATAAAGACCAAAAACTAAAATGAAAATAAAACCATCATTTAAAATAAATGATGAAGTTACCATAAATTAAAAGCCAAATTAAAAAGACTGGTCTTTAATTTCTTTTCAAAAATAACAGGAGAATTTGCCATTCTACGATCCAAGGAGAGGTGTATAGGAAGGTGGTATATTATGGAAGACTTTATAGACAAGTAAATGGACTTTAGAATTAATTCTAAAAGACACAGGTAGTATTTTTTGTATTAATCAAAATCCTGGCTGCAGCGCTCTGAAATAACTGTAATTTTCTTAAAGACTTTTTAGGAAGCCCAGTAAACCCTCCATCTCCCCCCTCCAAAAACTCCTGACTCCTCCTTCTCTTCTCTCCTCCTCCCCAGTGACTTCCCTCTATCCCTCCATTCCTCAGACCTGGCCTCTTCACCCCTTCCCTGTTCTCCACCACCTGCTCTCTTCCTCATCCCTCCTTTTCCTCTTGCTCCTGGTTACCTCCCTCTTTGCCCAGCCTTAACTTTCTCCACTGAACAAAAAGAAGGGGGGGGGGGGGGGGGGGGGGGGGGGGGGGGGGGGGGGGGGGGGGGGGGGGGGGGGGGGG
>JBBMJY010000025.1:20201503-20246613 GCA_037833715.1 Toxotes lorentzi | reverse complement strand
CGCATCCCTCCTTTTCTTTTTTTTTTTGTTGAGTTCCTTTTTTGCCCGGCTTGAACTTTTTCCAGGGAAAACCCCCCCCCCCCCCCCCCCCCCCTCCCAACTTCTCCTCTGCCGTCTCCTCCCCTCCTCTCTCCTCCTGTCTTGCCTCCAGCGTCTGGCTGAGTCTTAATCAGCCCCCCTCCGCACCTGAACGATTGCGACTTGTTAGTCTGATTGAAAACAACCACACAGCCACACACATAAAATGCAGTCAACACACAGTACAGTGTGCAGCTCCATAAAGATGCGTTTGACATCAACATCCTTTTATTAACCCAAGACACATGATGAGGATGCATAACGACTGCATGTTTAAAATTGTCACAGCTATTCTTTATTGAAATCATCCGGTCGCTCCAGTTTTTAAGACTGCACATCCATAGGTAGTTTGATCAGTCAGTCAGCTCTACATACAGTATGGTATACTTTGTCACACATACAGTATTTACATTACCCCAGCAGTAATGCTATGACAATGTTTCCAATAACAAGACTTCTAGTTTTAATATGGCTTAAAGCAGTCCAACTGTGTATGATGCCCAGACTGGGTGAGGCAACTGAAACGCACACGACCCAGGTCAGGGCAGGTCGGGATGCAAACCAAAGAACGACATGATGGAAGAAGGTTGTTACTAGAGTCTCGGTCACTGGTTCAAACTCTGGCCTTCTGTCACTAACTCACCTACTTAGGCTTTGCATTTTAAAGGATCTGTTCACCCATATTACAAAAAGATTAAATCTTCTCAGTTAAGCCAAGTGGTACATAGCCATGCAAACAGTTTCAGCTCTATGTGTCCAGGTTTTGAGACATTAGTAAGATCCAGTGTAATGAAAGAGAAAGAGATTTTTTATGTGATGCTCACAGTGCTGGAAAAACAACATTTAAAACTGCATTAACGGACATTTTCTCATCTTTCAAGGTGAACTTGTTAGCAAACACAGAGCAACATTACTATACATTTGAAGTTGTGCTTGTGTCCACCTGATGAATGTAAGTCCAGTGTTCACTCTTTACCAGCTCCTGAGGGAAACATCCAGCTCTTTAGCTGCTAAACGCTCCACTAAGTTCACCAGCTAGAAGCTAACTTGTGTGTCTGCTGTTTGGTGCTGAGCAGGGAGCTACAGTGGGTTTATCAGAGCTTTTTCCTGCTATGTCTCTATACAACAACGCTGTTGAGAGCAAACAAAAACAGTGGAGTTGCAAACCTGCACACTAAGACCCAGATGTAAAAGATGGTAAAACGCCTCATAGAGCAGAGGATAACAGAGATGATAACTCTTTATGGATGTGCTACAATGAGCAAACCCTTTCATAATACACATAGTTATTTGGTCCACTGTTAAGATAAAAATTCTGATTATAGCAGCTGTAAATAATTCAGCAAAAACATCTCTTTATGGTAACAGTGTCCCTATTAGTCCAGATAATCTACAGACCTCAGTGGGACCCTGGGCTGTCACGTTTCATTTGAAATTCTACCCATCACATGAGGGAAAGAGAATTAAACATTTGATCTGTGACGATCTGCTCAAATTCAAAATTCACAGTGTGTCTGACCAATGACCTCAATGCAAATTTCTTGCTTTTTCAAACATTAAATGATTGTCACAGTCAAAAATAAATGTCCATGCTCAAAAATAACAGTATGAGGGCTGTGCTGTATGTTTCAGCAGGGGGTGTTTGTAAAATTCAGATCTATTGTCCTGTTGTACAGGGACACTATGACACTAAACCATGTAGGAAGTAATGTGTGGAAGCATTTTGGATTTGATACCATAGATAGAAAAATTATGGATAAAAGTAAGGCTGTTTGCTGCCTGTATAAAATGCATCTGCCTTATAGTAACATTACCACACCAACAAATCTGAAGTCCCATGTCAGCTTGAAACTCTAATGAGGCAGCGGAGACACTGCAAATGTAACAGAACAACATCAGTTCTACCAGACAGGTTAAGGGTAGGCTACATGTGTTCAAACTGAATCGTTCACATGTTCGTTATCATTTGCTCAAACTTGTTTTCTTTATGACAGCCTCACTCTAAACAGTTTTCACTGGAACTACTATTTGGAAGAGATGTTGAATGTTGCATCTCAGTTCTGTGAGAACCACAAATGAAATTCCATTCACCTCTATTACACTGGGATGGAGACAAAACCTTGGGAAATAAAACAAAAACTATCTGCGTGGCTCAATACCACTATAGGTATGAGAGGAAATATTTTCTGTAATTTGGGTGAACTGATCTTTTAACTTAAGTCTCACCTACTCTATATGCACCACAATTTTTTTTACAACCATCACACCGTGTTGCCATTACGAGCACTTCTTCAACAGCTTAACATGACAGACAAAAGTGAACACTTCCTGACACATTTTGGTCCTTTTTTTTTTTTACACAAGATTTTTCATTTACTGAAGTTCAGTTTGGTTTGATTTGGTATTATGACTGTCTCTGCAAAGACCTTTTCATCAACTGCCTCACTGATGACATTCACACGGAGTAACATTCACACACACAGCCAGCATAAGCAGCAGAGTCCCCCTCACAGCACAATCATTCTCAGAACACTCAGCGTCCTGCACTACTGATATACACATTAATGCTTCCCATTCATTTGGCCTATTCCGTTCTGTGCCTCACCAGCAGACTGTTCCCGCAGAAATACGGTGAAAATAAATTTCCACTAGTGCAAAATAACATCTCTCTTTGAGAGAAATAAGAAAACAAAGATTAACAAAAAAATATACATTTGACACATAAGTTCATTTACAAAGAATAATAATCAAGTGGCACTGATAATAAATTATATTCCAACAAAATCTGTTGCAGGGAATTGTCTGAGCACTAAGGCTGATTTGTTGCTGTGCTCAGTCACAGTATGCATGCAAAGTATGCATGCACTCACACATACACAAACACACACACTGATAGGTTACCTATGAATGGGAACCACAATATTCAGATTTAGGACTGAAGGAGAAATAATTTGCTGTGTTAAGTCTTCTGCAGCTCCTCAGAGTGGAATGACCTTGATGTTACAGAATGAAGGAGACATCAGGCTCCATCTAGTGGTCAAATATAAAAACTACAGCTCTTCAATTAGAGACCTAAAGGACGCTGAAATTAATGACCAAAAGCTCCAAGCTCACTAATAACAACGTGCAAACAAATAATTAATTAATGGAGAGAAATGCAGATGATAACCATTAAATGAAACAGGCACAAATCTGCTCATCCTTGACTCATATTCAGTAGGCCAACAAGTGGATCTAAGCTTTTGGTCTGATGGAGACACATCTTTTTTTTTATGCTGACTCTTCCCACATACAGCAGCATAAAGGAGATGACACAAGGATAAATCTAGGGCACAAACTGGCGTTCAGTGTCAACTGTGTTTCCTTCAGCACGTGGATGGTTAATAGCTGAGACACAACAGCTGTTCTTTTTAGCCACATGATCAATCTCCACCTGTCTGAATGGGTTTGTGCGTTAAGACACATGGCAGAGTGGTGATTAGTTGCATCATTTCATAACAAGTGAAGTGCCACCTGTCTTGTTTACAACACTCCTCTGTTGCTGCCGCGCTTTTCATGAGATGTTTCTTCTGTGTTAACCTTTCACACCAGCTTCTGCATCTTAGGATGAGACAAATAAGGCAAAGAGGAACTGCCACAGGGACAGTTCTGACGTTACGGGAGGGGACAGACTTTACAGTAGCATGTGCATTATGAGGTTAAGTTTGTATGCTCTGCATATAAATACCCAGTCTGTCCATCAGGAAGTTGTAACATGTTAGGTACTGGAGGTGGAGGAGCTGGAATAGTTTCTTCAGCTGTGAGAGCTGTGTCCTGGACAGGCTCTTTTAACCAGGTTTATTAAGTAGCCTGATTGTTTCAGCCTCCTGTCAGTCTCAGTCTGTCAGCCAATCAGGGTCATTATCAAACCTCCAGGTCTGGCATTAACTCCTCCTTAAGCTGAATGTCGTTATCAGACCCCGTGCCCACGTCCGAGTCAAAGAGCGAGTGGTCGGAGTCGGGGGAGTGTGTGTGAGTATGTCCAGCCGAGCGGCTGCTGGCGTCGCTGTCGTCCAGAGTGTCAGTCCTGGAGAAGAGCCCAAAGTCCAGCAGGCCTGTAGGGGAGCCGCCGCTGCTGCTCTCACTGTCTCCATCGTAATAAAGATCCTCCACCTCCACAAACCACTCAGGCCAGAACTTTCTCCGCATCCGCTCGCAGAACATGGCCAGGTTGATCAGCTCTCCTGTAAAGACAGATGGGATTACATGTACAAGCTGTTACAGAGACAGCAGAAGGTGTCACAGAAGCTCACTGATATAGTGAGTTTGATGCAGAAAAACAGAATGCAGACACCAGGGACAGGCTGTAAGAGTTTTTTTTGTCTTGTCCCTCGTCAATCATTAATGATGTATCAAAATGACAACAGAGAATCTTCATATGTGATCATATGCTATGATTTTGCTTTCTGAAGAGATAAGAGACTCCAGCATCCTCTGCTCTGTGCAAGATGTGGAAAGCAACAATCAAAGCCTGTGTCAGCAACTTGGCACTGCAGCGGAATATCACTGCCATCTAGTGGCAGGAAGGACAAATATAGAGAACTGTAAATGACAATGTAAATAGCTTGTGTGCTGAAAACATACGATAATGATAAAGCTAAAAATAAAGCAGCATTATCTACAGTAATCATGCAATAGTTTGGTGGTAATTATTATAAACATTCTGCTTCACTCATGTCTGAGACCTGAACAGATCCACTGACCTTTGATGAGTTGTTCAGGTCGTGTCCCAGGTAGAGTCCACATGGCCTGCGCTAGATGCCCAAACACTGTAGCATCTAATGTTGACATCTTAGAGCCCATGAAGTATTTCTTATCTCCTAGAGAGGAGACAGCAAGTAGTTTTACAGGTGTTAACAAGATAAAATCAAATGCGAACATGCTGATGTCTAGCAGGTACAGCATGGTATACTATACTACTAGCTACCAGGGTAGCTAGTAAAAATAATGCACCAAAGTAATTAGCAATCTAATCATGGTTTATTGGAATTGAAAACTCTATTATAGTTACCAGATAAAGTACTCAGAGCACTCCAGTGGTTTAAAAAGAAATATGACTCCTGGAACACTGGAATCTACAGCTGATATAAAATACTTGTGGCATTAAAAATGATTTACTCTAAATCAGTTATCTCCTGTTTCCCTGCACCTTCACAGAATGCACTTCATAATAAAGTCATTTCATCTTGAAGCTGGAAGAAAGGCAGCAACAAATTCACATTTCTGGCACTTGAAAGAGAAGCCACAGAGAGAACTGATGCATTAACTCTGCGAATGACTTTCCATTTTACAACAAGTGGTGCTCAGTTGAAACGGCACCAACAGATCATTGCAAATCGCTTTTTCATTCCAGCATCTGACTGTTCATCTGAACACACTGATAATGTATCCACATGACGGACATCCAGATATTTCCCTGTTTTTGTTTATTATCCCTTAGATCCGTAGGTTACTGCTCATAGCTGTGTTGACTGTTAGCTCCAACTGATTACATTTTAGTGTCAAAGGTTTGGACAAGAGCTTGCACTAACGCTTATCCACCAAGCACACACACAAACCATGGTCACCCTCCTACCCAGCAGTGTGGCCAGCGTCCTCATGTCCTTCTCCATCAGGGCGTAGACCTCCTCCTTGGAGAAGCGTCCGATGCCGTGGCCGTACATCTCTCTGCGCACCATGCTGCCGTTCAGGTGGCTCAGTAGCCAATTCAGTGTGTCGCTCAGAGGGCCGCTCATCGCAAGGAGCTTCTGGGTTTCCTCCAGGTTGTCTACCCACTGACAGTAAGCTATCGTCCTACAAACAAAAAGAACACACAAAGTTACACTGGTTAACTAACTGTGTAAAAGCAGGAATGGGTCTGACACCAAGATACTTCAGGCTATTTACACTGTCAAAAAGGTTATCACACTCAGCACACACACAATCTCACAGGTATCAGGATCATGCCACTGAAGGAAGCTGACCACATCCAAAGATGGTAAACCTTCTAACAGCCTAACCAGTCAATGCTACAGCATCACTAACTGTAGAAACTAGTCTACACAGATGTGTTCAACCTGGGGAAACATTTGATGATGGCTGATTCTGGAGCTGATTCTGGAGCTGATTCTGGAGCTGATTCTAGAGCTGATTCTGTAGTTGATTCTAGAGCTGATTCTAGAGTTGATTCTAGAGCTGATTCTAGAGCTGATTCTGTAGTTGATTCTAGAGCTGATTCTAGAGTTGATTCTGTAGTTGATTCTGTAGTTGATTCTAGAGCGGATTCTAGAGTTGATTCTAGAGCTGTTTCTAGAGTTGATTCTGGAGCTGATTCTAGAGCTGATTCTGGAGCTGATTGTAGAGCTGATTCTGGAGCTGATTCTGGAGCTGATTGTAGAGCTGATTCTGGAGCTGATTCTGAAGTTGATTCTAGAGTTGATTCTGGAGCTGATTCTAGAGCTGATTCTGGAGCTGATTCTGGAGCTGATTTTGTAGTTGATTCTAGAGCAGATTCTAGAGTTGATTCTGGAGCTGATTCTAGAGCGGATTCTGTAGTTGATTCTAGAGCTGATTCTAGAGTTGATTCTGGAGCTGATTCTGGAGCTGATTGTAGAGCTGATTCTGGAGCTGATTGAAGAGCTGATTCTGGAGCTGATTCTGGAGCTGATTGTAGGGCTGATTCTGGAGCTGATTCTGGAGCTGATTCTGGAGCTGATTGTACAGTCGATTCTGGAACTGATTCTGAAGTTGATTCTAGAGTTGATTCTGGAGCTGATTCTAGAGCTGATTCTGGAGCTGATTCTGGAGCTGATTCTGGAGCTGATTGTATCTGAAAATCTGAAAAAAGGAAGCGAGCGAGCTCATGATGACTCTAACATGCAGTGGTCAGGTGTGTCAACACTAAGACTGTTTAATCAGGGGTTCAGCCCTTGTGTCCTGTTGCCAACAAAGCTTTATGTCTATTGACAATTAGCCTCGTCCTAATCAATAAAAGTGCAGCACCACTTCCATCCCGCTGCCCATTCATCAGCTGTACTGCTCTCAACTTGCAGCCAGGACACAGCATCATATATTCAGCCACTCAAACTGTCAGCTTGTTGTTATGGACAGGAGGAAATGGCTGGAGCAGTCTGTTGCTGCCCCTCATACAGAAATAGGTTAGAGGAGAAAAGGTGACTGTGCACACAACCGAAAAATTCCAATCCAGATTTGGATGAAAAACTGGTGAACAAAAACATCCACTCACTGTTGCTCTGTACAGTCTCTTTGTTGAGTCATTCAGATTCTCCCTTGTTTGTGTTAAAATAAAAAAAAAAGAAACCTGGGCAGCTACAGGAACCATCGTGACGTCAAGCAGACATTTGTCTCACAGCAGTAGACAGCTAAAGCCGGTGTTTATGTGCAAACAAGGTCGACCTAAAGTCCCAAAATCCCTCTTTAACTCTGGTCCTGTTTATCTAGGACTGCTACACATTTACTAAAGGAAGCCAGTAACGAATAACTGTTCTGCCTGGATCCACCTAATTAATAAACATAATGAAAAGAGTAACTGTCCTTGATAACTGGCACATTCAGTGTTGTTTCTGCTCTGTTGATGTTTTTGCAGCCAAGCTGTTTGTGTGTGTAGACGCTGACAGGATTAAGATGCTCCATCCTTACACACTTGCACTTTCTCACAGCACCTCACTATAAATACAGGCTGACCTTCCCCCTCAGGTCGTCTGAAAGCCTGGAAGCCTCATGTCACAATGAACCCATGAGCCATTACATGTCTGTAAAGGAGCCTGTTGTCTCCAGCCTGCAGTCTTCTGGATCACTCTATATGACGCTCAATGAAAATTGAATTAAAGCATTTGGCCTACATTACATCTAGGAGTGCTGATTGTCCAGCAGCCATACACTACTTCCTGTTCCTGTTATCTGATATCCCAAGAGGATATACTGTCCTTTGTTTCCAGAGTTGGAAAAAAAACATGAGCCTGATAGAACAGGTAGCTATAAAGGAAAAGATTTAATTTTCACTTAGCCAAATTCAGCACTGCAAGATGTGTAATGGAGTCGAGCTAAAACTAGTGGACAGTGAATAACTGAGAGAAAATCATGATGATAAATGGTTACTGCTTTATAGAAGCATCAATAAGTCTCAATTTGACCTCACGTCATCTGAAAGATTAAATCAAAACAGGATGTTCTCATTACTTATCTCAGCCCCTGATTTAAAAAATAATGAATATATTTAGGGATCAAAATGCATTTATGTTAAGATCTGAAAATATGAAAGAAGTTGCAATTAATTACAGGAATATGAACTGACACTTGAAATGCTAAGTAACGTTCAGGTCTAAATCAAGGCCAACAAGGCACTCGATGAAGGCAGCAAATAAATAAATACATTTTGTAAGTTGTTTCTGAAGCTTTTATGATGATAATCAGTAACAGCAGTAGGGATTCCTTGGGTGATACGTAACACTACTGAGGTTTCTGGAAAAATCAAATGAATTTTAAAGCTACTGTTATTAGTATTTTTAAATCAGCATTAATTGATTTTCTGCTTACTTTTGGGTCCACACACACACACACACACACACACACACACACATATATATATATTAGACATTCAGCATTAGCCTTCAGTAGAAGTCATGTTTGAGTCAACCTGATGATTTTCATTCTCCTTTTCATTCTGTTCTTCACTCCACCGACTCCTGAGGGACACGTCTGACTCTTCATTGGCCAAATGCGCGTCGCTTACTGGACGGGTAGAGTACAGTTGGTTTAGCTGAGATTTTTCACTTTAAACAGCTGCCAAAGGGAGTTTGGTTTTCCCTACTAGCCTTTGCTAAAGTGCTCTCTACAGCTACACAGAACTGCAGGTAATAATAACAAGTCTCTTTAGGTTCTTTAGGTCCTTTCCTCTGTTACACAGTTATGATAAAAGTGCTGATCAGTGTAGCTCTGAGAGGATTTATAGATAACAGAGAATTATTGATAATATAATACATTTAAAAGGTATTTTGTCTGTGTTGACCATCGTCTCAAGTAACTAATAATTCAAGAAACTACTTAGAAAGAAATGGATAAAGCATAAAGAAGATCTGCTTCTGTCTGCTCTGGCAGTTCTACAGTTTCCTGTTGTCTTTTTTTTTAGGAGCATCAATTAGACAGGCTGGTGGAAAACTGTGTGTGTATATGATCTAACCATATCTCAGTGCTGCTACTAGCCTGTCTGCCACTGCCCTTCCCTGACATAAATAATTCAATCAATAGGTCTATATGTGGGTCTAAACACGGCACAGGGTGGACGGAGGAGCAGAGAAACGAGAGCTGGGAGGTGACACAAGAAGAGGGAGCAGGAGTGGGGGGGTGTTACATGAATGACCTCTACTGCTTTGGAGAAATGTTTTGGAATTCCCTCTTTACAACACACAAATGGTTCATTCTCACATCTACATTTCTCAGTGTGAGAAACAGTGAGGTTACACATGTCACATATTCATTTACTCCCTTTCCTAATGGTTAAAACCCTTTAATGTTCTGAACGTGGGGACTTTAGATTGAAGACTTCGGTTCAAAATGGGTCCTGACATTATTAAATAGAGGACAATAGGCCACATCACACTGGATCAAACACGGTTAAATCAGTGTGTGTGTGTGTGTGTGAGAGGGGTGTGGGTAGCGAGAGATGGATGGACCTTTTAGGTAATGGAAACCACTATGAGCCTCTCTGGCCGTGGGAGGAGTGGTAAACGATTTCCTAGCAGCAGTGTGTTTCTCACCCAAAGGTACTGGAGTGACTCACCACAGACAGAGGTGGCTAATAAAAAGTAGTGATGGTGAGGATGGAGTCAGGCTGCAAGAAAAATGCTTCAATGATACAAAAAGATCAAGACTCAACATGTCTGTTATAGCTGTTAAAATCAACGTGACGTTGTTTTTCAAATAGGTCATTGTGGGTGGTTCCTGAAAATCACTATATTCTGTCTTTAAAACATCTAAAAGTGGCTTAATTACTGGATTTACACACAATGTGCCAGTCACTTACCAGTAGAGGTGCTCCTCAACCATTTTGGTGACAGCTCGGGACACGGCTTTCTCCTGCGGGGTGAGGTTCTTGTTGAGGTTGACACCCAGCTTCTCCTCCAGGAAGTCCACGATGAACTCTGACCCTGAGGCCTGCTCGTGGTTGTACTCGATCCATGGCATCTTTCCCTGTGGCGACAGCTTCCCATCAAAGTAGTTCTGCGGAGGGAAACAGCTTCATGTGAGAATATAAATGGACTCTGCATGTTTTCTGAGCAAAAAGAGAATGTTGTTGATGTTGTTGATGTTGTTGATGTTGTAGATGTTGTAGATGTTGTAGATGTTTCGATTTGTTTTCCTGTTTCCTGTTTTCAAATTATATATTTCAGAGCCTGGAGGTATGAGACCATCTCAGCTTGGGCTTGGAGACCACAAATTTAGAACAGAAAGCCCATGTAACTAACTGAAGGTTGGCAGTGTGACAAGCATGGTCGCCTACAAAGTATGGAGAGTCAAACAAAAGATGCTATTGACTTGCATTATGGGAATTGTAGGATCCAGTGTTTTAGGAACGTTACCTGTACCAGGGGCTAAAGTTCAGGATATCTCCTCTTCTGTTTCATAGATTTTTCTCTCAAGTCACCCAACTTTGTGCAATACACAGTCGCTGGAGAATTCCCTCAACAGTTTGTGTTTTCTTAACTGGTTTTCTAATTTAGCGTCCTGTAGTGAATTATGGGATATTTTACCTCTTCAGGACCCTAAAAAGAAGTGAATTTAAAAAAACCTAAGAGGGAAAAATTTCTCCTCGATATGACTTCAAACTTTTGCAGCCAGTGACAGAGAGTCAAAAGTAGACATTTCAAGGGATGATTAGTCAAAAAGGTTAGAACTGGTCTGCTCAATGTTGTAAAAATGTTTGTATATATGTAGAACATTGTAGACTTTAACCTTTCTATGTATTTATAATAACAAATCCAAAAAACCCAATCATGCTTGCTGTGAACATATATGAACTGGAAAGAAGACCCTGCCTTTGCACACTTGTCATTCATCAAGAACATGGTAACTTCCTCGGAGAACATGCATTTTGGTACAACATCATAAGAAATCCTCTGGCAGGAAGGACGCTTTACATGTGTGCTTTACATTTCTGGCAGCGGCAGCAGCAGAAGAAGAAGAAGCAGTGTTGCTTGGAATAAATATTGCAAGAACTGGGTATTAATGTCTGAAAAGCCGACTACATCCAACAACCCTCTGTAGCTTTGTGAGTCATACACACTGAAGCAGAGTCTGCTGCCTATCACCTGGTAGGGCAGATCCACCATCCGCAGGTACGTCTCTATTTTGAGGCAGAAGGGTGAGAGGCTGGGAACTCCATTCTTTGGCCTGGAGAACTGGTGGAGGATAATGGCATCTTTAGAGTCCAGCTCCTGCTCCTTCCTACACACAGATGGAGAAAACAAAAATCTTTAGCAAATTAAGAGCGTTGTTTGGACTAGTTTACATATAATCCCAGATCATGCAGTGTGTACTGTAGAAGAAAAGTAAACACGATTTGGATTGAATTAGTTTTACAACATTTACTGGTACATTTAATTTTAAAATCTATACTTGATGGAGTGAAACTAAATTTTAACTTATGTGCTGTCCCAGATAACAGAGCCGTATTATATGAAAAGACATCAGCGTTTGCTTTTAAGGAATTATTTGATTGACAGTAATCAGGCAACAAAAGCACTTCACTCTAACACACTGACATAAGGGAACAAAAGAATCACTGACAAACCAATTTAGGACTTCATATTTACTATAATGGATTTTCTCAATCGAGTTCATTGCTTTATAGAAATGACTGACTGGCAGCAAATGGCTGATTCTGCAGGGAGGAAAACAAGCTTTGACATCCTCAACTTGGCCAAATGTGTTTAGATCCAAGCAGGAACAATAGTAAAGGGAGGACAGAGACAAACAGACAGCAGAGGGATCCTTCAATGAAAATGCTCATGTGTCTGACTGGTGTTACTACCTGTTTTCCAGGTCAGCCAGCGCTGTGAGAACACCGAACATAACTCAGCATCCAAACAGAACGCGGGAGTTGCTGTTTAGTTTCAGGCTCTATAAAAACCATCCTGGGAGAAACAGGTCATATCTGGACTTTATTATAGCTCAGGGACACAGCACTGACTGTCCCTGTGTCCCTTAGCTCTGGTTTTTTAAACAACAACCCACCAACCTACACATTTTTTATGTGCAGTGACTCAGGTGGCCTCAATTCATTAACTTTCAAACAATAGCCTTGTACCAACCGACATTTTGTTGTCCTGGTTGCACTCTTATAAAGAGCTGTTATATAATTCTAGTCATTATTGTTAGCTTTACAATCATATTGTCTATATTGTCATATGTAAATAATTTCCTCTGTTTATGTGTTTATGTATATGTAAGTTTAGGTTAAAAAAAAAAAACAAGGTACTATATTTACAGAAGCCATTAGAGCTAAGGGAGCTGGTCCTTTGAAATGAGAGAAGCTGTGCGATCTATGAATTCAAAACGCTATGAATTCAAAATCAGGATGTGTGTATATGTGGGAAAAGATCGCTGATACAGATTTTCTGTATCACTATGCCCACTCACTATGCTGAGTGCTATTAAGAGCTTCTGTAAGAGCTGAAATTATTGACTAAATGAGTCATCACACTGCTCCAGTCTGAAGCCGACACAATGCTGTTCATTTCCAATCACAGCAGTTTGTGTTCGCGCTCTACAGCTACAGTCAAACAACTTCTAGTGATGTTTGCTCTGGATGTGTTCCCTGGATTGAAGTGGACGTGAGGTCCTGCTGTCCCTGTAATAACTGTTCCAATATGCATGCATGGTATGAGCTGTCACTGAGTCCCTTTGTTAGTGCCAGGACACACCAGACCAACAAAAACAACAAAACAACAAAACATGGACTGAATCATTAATCAAGCTTTGTCTGCTGTATTAAAGAGAAATACGGTTTGATCTGTGAAGTCAAACCTGTTTCTCACCAGATGTTATTCACCCAGCACACAGGATGGGGTAAAAGGACACTTTACAAAGCAGCATTAGCACACAGACAGACCCCTTCTGCCCTGTTTAGCTTCTCTTTTATCACTGGCCAATGCTCTTTAAATTTGAATAATTGAATATAACTGCACAGTGGCCTGGCAATATCTACTCTAATATTCATCTTATTTTTATAAACCTTATGTTCATTTTCTAATCTTATCTTTAGAACTATGTGTTGTAAATGGTTAGAAAAATCTAATACAGGAAATATCTTCCATGCTGGGCTTTGCAAAAGGCTTTTGTTCAGGGATGAATTGGAGATCAAACCCATCAAAACACTGTTTGACTGTTGCTTTGCTCTGTTTAACCCTGCTCCTTTAACTGTGAGGTTCTGTTTGTGGGCCTGGAGACCCTGGATCTGGATCTTCTTTAACAGCTCAATAAAACAGACATAATACTGTTTTGCCAGCTTTACACTACCTGATTTTATGGGAACTGCTTTTAAATGTGATTTTGAACTGATGACATTTTTCAGAGACTTGCTTCAGAAAATAACTTTACTGCTATTTGGGTTACACGGTAATGTCGGATACTGTACATTACTTACTATTACTATACACACACACACACACACAAACACATGGAAAGTTGAATTTTTAATAATTGTTACTATTATTTTATTATTTTTACACAGAGCAGTGGGAGCCCATGTCAACAAAACACATGCTGAGGTAGACTGGCTGGGTCTTTTGGTCTTTTGGTTTTGAAAAACAACAAACCACAGTGGTGGTTTGTTGTTTTTCTCATGATGGACAGCTGGTTTTCAAAAGATATAACCGTTATGTTCACCTGTGTAGCTGTACCATAGACTCCATATTGTGAAAAGGCTAAGAAATGCACCATTGTGGCTGCTGTCGGGTCTTGTGGTGCTGAAACAATTTCAGATCTGTGTAAATTGCTGTCTACACTCACGTGGTGCTGAAACTATTTCAAATGCACTGCATTACTGTGCCTGATCTGTCTCATGCATCCTGTCCTTTCTGTGGGGACTCTGTCCATTTACATTGTGGAGCTGAATTCCCCTGGAGAGCCACTAAAGATCCCTGCGAACATTAAGGATTTCTCATTGAAGGGACAGAGAACAAAAGCAGACCACTGTGGCAGAAGCTGCTGCCAGAGCCAACAACACATCACATGGCATGAACAGATGATGCCGGCAGGCTGCGGGTCCAGCCTCAGCAGCCTGCACGTGATTCGGCAGCAGCAGCGTTTCTGCACGAAATACAAGGTTACGCAGCTTATCATGGGGGAGGGTGGGTGAAAGGAGAAACTACCAGGCCACTGTTACAGGATGTACTTACTCCCCGGCACTGGCCCGGCCCAAAATAATCCTCCATTGGCAGACATGCATCCCCTGCTCTAACAATAGTCCTGAGTTAATCACTGACACACCGCAGAAGATGATCAGATCTCATTCATCCGTACTGCTGCAGATATGGGTGTGTGTTTTTGCGTTATTTCTAAGCAGCAGATGTGTAATCAACAGCAGGGTTCATTAAAGGTCGGTGTGACTCCGCAGCGCCCGGAGAGCGCTTGGTTTAGACACGCTCAGGTGCCGACGGAGATTGCACGAGAGCTGTCACACGAGCGGGCGCGTGACTCGTTTTTTTTATTATTTTTTTATTTAATTATTTTTTTTCTCCACCTACTGTCGCGTCCTTGGAAGGAGGAAAACAGGGAGTGAAACCACAGCAACCACCGCGAGATCTGGGGAGAAACTACACCCTATGGGCGCACTTCTAATCTCCATCCATCCATGGTAATTATTACAGCCCATAAACCCCGCGACACTGTCCTCAGGTGTGACTAGTAATTACACCCGCAGCTCTGAAGGCTAAATAAACAGATCTGATGGTGACAAACAGATCAGGTATGCTGTGCATCCTTACCTGATCGCGAGCAGCTCATGCAGTAGGTAGGCTGCAGCGGCCAGCAGGGCCCCCCCGGTGATGTACAGGGTCTTCTTCCACCAGGAGTCCGAGCCCAGAACCGACATGATGCCTCCGTAGTCCTGCAAAGGGAAGGCAATGATATAGCCATACAAAGACTGCTGCTGCTCGGAGGCGCACAGCCCGAGGGGCAGGCTGTGATTCCGCCCGAGTTCAACCACACACGGCCGGGAAGAGGCGAAGCCAGCAGCCCAGTACATCCTCCCTCCCTCGGTTAAAGCCACCCCGCTTCCTCCTTGCAGCAGTCCCCGTTAGGCATCATCGAAACGCCCGGCAGGTTGTCTACGGCATGGCGGCGGTGTGGCTAATACTCCTCCAGAAAATCAGAAGGCATAAACATTTCGACATCCGTCTTCGGAATGATGCTCAGCGCCCACTTCACTTTCCTATGCAGGTTTCAGGGATCAGCGTCAAGACAGACAGAAACACAACAACCCTACTTCCGGTCGCACATTTCAAAATAAATGTCCATTTTGGATTGCGTTGCAGTGCTATTTTGACGCCTGGCCCCATATTCCTTAAGCAGAATTTACAGTTTTAAGACCCTCCGCTATTGAACCAGTTTAGTTATTTAAAACTGTTCTAAACTACAGTACAGGCTGCATATCCCCCCACTGTGACTGTTATTTACATACATTCCCCTCTCAATGACTCATTCTGTTATTAGAAAATGAACATAGTATTATTTTCATTATCTGTTAAACTGCAGAATAGTTTCCTGATTATTTCTTCAATAAAATGTCAGAAACTAAAGTATGAGCCACCAGCGACATAGTGATGATTCAAAATGCAGATATTCAGTTTACTATCATTTCAGACAAAGAACAGCTTCAGAGCTTGGGACAGATAATGTTTGGAATTTTGCTTAGAAAATAAATCAAAATATAATAATGATTGTAATCACTTTAACATACACTTGTCTGATTAATTACTTGACAAACTGTTTCAGCTTTAAATGATAAAAAATGTTCAAACTGGGCGTTGCTGCTTGTCTCTGTGAGCAGCGACATTTACTCATTCTAACAGGTTCAAATAAACCGCTACAGAGCTATAATATTTTAACTTTTCCAAAATAGTTTTTATGTTTGATCCTTCCTTGTTTCTGGAAACACTTTGTTACGCTTGAGCGTGAAAGCTCATGTGGGACCATGTAAACACTAGTTTGAAAAATATTCTGAAAGTTCTGGAAAGTGCTAGCAACTGGACCTTGAGTCAAGAGTCTTTCTTCTTATCTTGTTCTTGCACACATCATTAACAATAGTCAGTTGAACAAACTAATGAGGAGCTGGGACAATTTGAACAAACGTAATACTGTCATATTAATATAATACATGTCATTATTTTTATTTCTAAGACGAATTAAAACAACTTCCGGTGTTAATGTGTTAAAGTCTGGTGGCTTGACGTGGCTGGCTTATTGTCTACTCCAGTGGCAGAGTAACCCCGCCCTGACGAGCCCCCCGCATCCAAGTGAAACCAGTGGCTCACCATTATGAACACAGTCTATTGGCCAACAACACAACATGACGACACAACTGTTAAAACGTTCACATAAGAAATTAAACTGTCCTCACTCCACCCGCTTATTTACTGGATCTGCTTTAGTCTGTATCCGTGATTTGTTTAATCTGTATAGGCTCAATTACTACAAAGAACTAATGAAATAAATAAACAACACAGCCTTTTGGGATGTATCCTTGTAAATAGATTGTAATCACATTTCAACACATAGGCTCCATTAAAACTATGCATAAAAGAACACATAAGTTTGTTATATTCATTGTTATTTTGCCTTAACTCGTTCGAGGCCGGAAACAGATATTCAACTTATAAATAACTAGTAAAAGTAAAGAGGACAAGATGCACGAATGTGGTCGAAGGCAAACGGGAACTTACTCTGGAGCAACTTCGGAAGTGTAAGAAGACGTTCATCGTGACCAGTTAATCCACCAGGTGTGCTGTGAACCTGTCTGCCGAGCATGCCGAGAGGTGGATGTTGACAACGTGGGGGTAAAGAAGATTTCGTAAAGGTCCTATGGCTGTAGCTTACATCACCGTCCGTGCCACTGAAATCCCGTCTCCTGCGTCGGTCAACAGGTGCAACCTCGTCCAGGTCAACGAGGCAAGGTGAGCTGAAGCCAGACGGGACGAACAGGCTGTGTACATTTAATCATTCGCACCGTGATGTGCATCAAAGACTTAACCGCAGCCATGGCTACTGCAAGTTTGGTGCGCACTCCCGCGGCTTTGGGGAGCGCGCATTACAGCAGCACTGTTTGTTATTGTACACAGCTGAGCTAGCGTGGGAATAAGTCTCCTGCAGACACTACTGTAGCTGGACAACTGTGAAATATGTTGGGTCTTCTCAAGGTTTACCCCTGTCTCTTTATTATAAATATAGTTATACACTGGTTATTATCATCAGTCTTATACTCTGCAGTCATCTCTACAAAGTATAACAATACACTCTGTATTCCTCAGTCGGTTTTATAATCTGCTGCGTAGGGGGCACAATATGATTCTCAGATCTTCCAACCTGGTTATTGGTCTCTTTAATAAAATCATGCAAGCATGACTTATTCTCTGCCATGGGCATGATTTGTATTATATAATTCTTGCACAGGAAACCCATTATAATCCCAGAGGAAGTGACTGTCCCCTCTCCCATGTGGACACAGCTTCTACAGACTTTAGCATCTAAAAAGGATTTTGCATGTGCAGCCAGAATCATCATGAAATCACATTTGCTGGTAGCAGCCAAAGCCAAAGAAATCTGATTCTACACTGTTGTGCTTTCACAACAAGACAATTTTAATAAAGGATGTGACAAATCCCAAAATATTCAAATGAAACACTCAGCTGATTCAGTACAGGACATACTGAAAATGATCAGTGTGAACAAAGCGAACTCTGCAGCTGTGTTGGTTACACGGCTCTGCTACTGCATTACATAATTAGAGGATGTACAGTGGCCTTGCACAGCTCATCAAACACTACTAAAACCATTAGTAACACTCCAGCTCATAGTAAAGCTAAGGCTGAGAGAAAACCAACAACACAATGCAACCTCACTCCGAGCCCAAATCAGCAACTGCAGTTCATCTCCAATTCTTTCTCAAGGCTGTTTGTCCCTTTCCTTTAATAACCACCGCCTCACACACTCCATCACAGCCTCTGGCCTCTGTGAAGTTATGGCTCCACACACCTGAAATTATTAATTTAATTTTTTTTTTTGTTTGTTTTCCATTTTCTGACTTGTTCTCCAGACTTGTGGCTCAGCTGTACGTAGCTCCAGTGTGGTCCTCTGGGTGGGGGCCTCCTTCCTCAGATTGACCTGGCTCAGGATCGTCCCTCGGTTTGACAGCGTGGAGGGCGTAGTTGATGGCAGTGCTGTTTGCCCAGCTCCAGGCTCCTGTTACTGGGTTGTACAGCATTCCGTGTACAGACTGCACCGAGAAACCATCTGATAAGGAATGAAGAAATTGGAGGGATTAGAGCCCGAAGACAACACAACACAAAAGACAAACGTTTCCTTATTTTTTAAACATATATCTTTAACAGAATATTTTCAACTCTGGTTGCAACGATGTGAAATAATAATAACAGTGCAGCTACTTTCAGTGGCTGGTTACGTCAATGAACTCCTGCCTCTAAAATTTCCTGCGGAATTTCTAAAATTAAACTAAATTATGTAAAATTACATTTACTTCACAGTCCATAAGGAGAGATAATGACTAGGAATATGTGGTTTATGTAAGAGGACAATTACATTTTGCTTTATTAAACTCAGATTTAGTTAAATGATGAAATTCTGATCTGGTGCTCTCATTAATACATTTATTCCTGATTTAACCTGTCACTCCTGATGTGCCAATCAGTGACGGGCAATCCAACAATCAGTTTGAACTGTGGGGAGCAAACCTTTTTATAACTCCAACTGTTATTAAAAAACATCTGTTATGGTTTGTAATCTCCCCAAAACTACTAAACGTCAGGTGGGTGAACATGTAAAGAAAATTATGGGTTTTTTCAAAAACATCAACAGACGTTAGATTTTTAAAGCAGAATGAAACAAAGCCAGAGTCTGACTGCAGTGTTTCCATGAGCCATTCTTATTCTTAAACACTTGTGCTGATCATTAACACTTCATGCTGTTTGTTATTAACAAAGGAATGTGTTTTATCATGTGTGTGACTTACTGGACTCCAGGAGGCGCTCCAGTTCTACTGGGCTGATGAACTTTTCCCAGTCGTGCGTCCCGCTGGGAACGATACGCAGCAGCTGCTCGGCTACAACAATGCCCAGCGCGTATGACAGGTTGGTTTTATTAATAGTAGTGATGAAGAGTGAGCCGCCAGGCTGCACACAGAGAAAATAGCCAGTTTTAGTTAATGAAATATAAAAGACTTGTTGTTTTCCTGGATTATTGGTTTAGTGGTGCTAACACATCCCTGCAAATATTTTCCACACAGGTGAGGTGCATTGCTACCTGAGTCACCAGGATATTTATGGAGTGGGATTTAGAGCTTTCAGTGGACAGAGTCCAGTGCACAAGACCGGAAAGCTACACTGCCCAACCTCAAGGTTCAACCTTGGTCATGATTAACAGTATCAAGGAAAGGAGGGAGAGGGAGGGTGGACTGGTAGAGAAAGGGGAAGGGATGGAAAAATAAAAGGTTGAGAGTGGAGTTCTTTTTCTATGAAATGAGTCTAAACAAAACAAGAATCCATACTAAAGCATCCCTGCTTAAGTGCCCTGAAGCAAGACACATTTTATAGTAGTTTTTAGAAAAAGAGTAAAAATTAGTGTTTTGGGCCAGAGAGAGGGAGAGAAAGCCCAGTGGTGCCTAAGCTGAATGCAGAGGCATTAAGTGAAGATTAGGCTGTCTTTTTTCCCTCTTAACACTCCGGCACACTGACCTAGGAGATTATGATCATCTGGCCTCAGTATTGATGCACAGCTTTCACTGAAGCTTGTTATGGTTCAATGCAAGCCGCACACATAAAAACACATGCTAACCAATTCCCAGCGACGCACAACTGATGCAAACACAACAAAATCACCATATGCACATTAGCATACGCTCAGATGAACATACAGGCACATACTGTATTGATGCAGAAGCATCCGACATGAGTTAACAGCTGGGAGGAAAAACACACTGATTACCAAAGGACACACCTTCAGCACGTGGCTGCAGCAGAAGGCGAACGTTTCCAGGTCGGCCAGATGTTCCACCACCTCTGACGCTACGATGGCATCAAAATGGCCTGCTCCCTGCTCCTCCTCCCCTTCAGCTGAGAGCTCCTCCAAGGTGCAGGCCTGGTAGGAGACCCTGTCACGAAGATCCGGGTCATGGGACGCGTGTAGCTGGGCGGTGTAGATGCTGTCCTCTACTGGATCTATACCCAACACATCTGCCCCCAGCCTACCCAGGGGCTGTGAGAGGACAGAGAGGAGGAAGGGGATGGGATGGAGAAAGTTAAAACTGGGTATATTCTACATCAAACTGTTTTTAAATATCTGACTACACGTCCAAGTTAGTTAGACACTTTATTGTCCACATTTTGGAAAATTGTCTTTGGCTTCACCACACCGTTAAAAATAATACAGGACAATTTCCAAACATACATTCAACAAATGAACTGCATTTTGTTGCACAGACTTGCTGTACACAGGTCGTTGTCTCCAGCTTGTCTGAAGGATCTCACTCACTTACAACCTGGAAAGTTTTGCTCTTTATATTTAATTCATTTTCTCACCTGGCTTCCACACAGTTTAACGAGCTTTAATTTACCATCGTCTGCAATTTCACTTTATTCCTAAAATTCAGGTTCCTATTCCACATGACCCTGTTTAAAAATAAACACTTTCCACCAGATTCTTATACACATTTTCAGGATTTGTTTGATAAACTCAAAATCATTTAAGTTTTAAGGTGTGGCTATCTTAAAAATATACTCAGTATAGCCTGTGAAGTTAAGTTGGCCATTAATTGCAGCGCAGGGATATTTCAAACTAGGTACAATCCAGTGATTGTCACTCGCTGCAGTTCATCAGGCACACAACCCTCACACCACTGCTGCAGAAATTACAGTATAAAGATCTGTGCAGTCTCGTGCAGCAGACCCCCTCACAATAACATGTAAACACGTAAATATATAATCACTGTAACTCCAGTTTGTACCTACCCTGTCTGTCTGTCTTTATTCACTTTGCATAGCTTTTGTATATACTGTGTATTGTTCTATTTTTTAGTGTCTTGTTTTCCACTTCATGCTTCTCACATGTGCCTTAAATGGCCCCCCAGGGACAAATAAAGTTTCTGAGTCTGAATCTGAATCTCACAGTGAAGGCCACCAGAGCCATATTGTCAGCATACTTTATTAAACTTAATTGTGGATCTTGGGTTTTATATTTTTTGGTACACAAAAAGTAGTATACTTTGTGGTCTAATCCACAAAGTAAGACCACCATTTAAACCTAAAGCACAGATGTAAACACGTGACAGTGAAAATAAACAAACGACACAACTGGTGGAGGATAATCCCTGCACAGCGAACTAATAATACTCTCACAGCACTTAACAGTTTTATGCACCATTATTCAATTAACAACACGATGGACACAGTAAACACCATGTGTAGTTAGACGTGAACTACAGTGACCTCTTCTGGACACAAGGTAGAAACACATCCCTGTGCTGAGAGCTGCATGTGCATGCCCAGGGGCTGATCTCCATCCTCCCACAGCTGATCCCTTCTGATGGGACGACTTATAGTGACAAGACAGCCAGAGACACAACCACAGTTTAAATTGTAACAGACACTTTTTGGGTGTGTGTGTGTGTGTGTGTGTGTGTGTGTGTGTGTGTGTGTGTGTGTGTGTGTGTGTGCGTGTGCGTGTGTGTGTGTGTGCGTGTGCGTGTGTGTGTCTGAATATGACAGCCTGGGTGATGGAGCCATGTAAATACAGGACCTGATTTTGTCTTTCCAAATCACACAACACAGCTGGTATATCCTCAGTTCAAATGAAGGCAGAGACAGGAGCTCTGTCCTCACTGCACAGCTATCAACACTAACAAACAGATAAACAACTGTAAACGACCGACTGTCCGATCCACCACACTGTGACCAGTCACATCAAAAGAGAAGGAGAACTGGGCTGACGTATACATGTTTATTTGGGCGCTGATATGTATGTGAACGGACTGGAAATATAATGCACTGAAAGCAGAATCTTACAGACTCCAGCTATCTGGAAAAACAAGACTGAGTGTGACGTGAAAGGCCGCAATTGAAACAACTGCAACTGGACAGTATGTGTAGGGGGAAATGTATTTTTGTCTACAGGTTTCTCACAAAACACACACACACACTTTACCTCTGTGAGCAGGCCTCCTCCACAGCCGACATCCAGTATTCTGAGTCCTGTCAGTGGTTTTCCAGGATGACGCGCTCTGTGCACATTCAGCAGATTATCTCTGTACAGGGAAATTTCAAATTAAAACATTTCTCAACCCCTCACATCCTCCTCCTACTGTCCAACAGACGCCCATCACGTTACAGTCACACACAGTCTAATCTGAAGCGAAGATGCGCGTGTTCTTCAACATACGCAGCCAACATAATGCTGCTCAGCATACGGATGTGTACGGCACGCTGGAGACCCAAAGAATCTCCACATTTTGCTTACACCTCTGTCACAACAACCCCCGTTGTGCCGTGAGCTATAGCGTCAGGCAGCTGACAACCACAAATTATCCTCTGGCTACAAATTAAACCCTACCTTGGTGCTGTGCTCCTTCCTCCCTACCTTCTTTCCTCCCCTCACACACTGTCTAACGGCTGTCCGCCTCAGGCATGAAACATGCAGAACAGGCTAAGATCTGGGTATGCATCATCCTCATTAAAGCTCTGCTGCGGTACAAGAGCATCCGTGCAAACAGTGAAGGAAAGAAGATTAGACACTGGCAGACATCCACCTAACTAGGTCCTCACATCAGCACAGCACACAAAGACACCGACAAACGCTACTTAGCCAGAGTATCCATGATAAACCACTATTAGTATTATGGAAAGTAATGTTAAAGATATTCCTTCTTAATTAACTACTTAAATAACTAAATAATTTTTTTATATAACTAAAAATAAAAAAGATCTATTTTGTGATTTCTACATGTCATTCATTTTCCTTTGAAATCAGATTTGCCTAAAAACAAAATCCAAACCAAATTTCTGATGGTAAACTATGTGTATATTATAATACTTTACAATTTCTTGCAATGTGCGAAAAAAAAAAAATCTAACTAACCTTTTAAAATCTTACCTTTAAACACACAATGCTGTCCTTAGTTGCAGATTGCGAAACCCTAAAGGCTTCTTACTAAGGATTAAGGCCACTGTATCAGTGCAACATGTGTTTACATGAAATACTCCTTATTTTGACACTACCCAGGAGAGCAGCACTGCAACATAAGTGCTAATTTCTTCTTCAAAATGGCAGCAGCTTCATGAAGAAGATGCACGTCTTTACAGCCATCATCAAGGACACAGCAGTACCACAGCAGCACCAACTACATCACAGTAAGACTGTCAGAGTCTAAAGGTAGAGCAGCAACAGTAGCAGCGGTGCTGCTACATCTCATTTAGACACACCCTCAGGGCAGAGCCGTATCAGGAAAATCAGCCACACTCAGACATACACTGGCACTGGATCTGTCATACTGTCAGCATAAACACCCATCACCATCACCAACAGGACCATATAGGGGGAAGGGGAGAGCATCAATGGACTCTTGTCTGGATGAGTAATATAATGATTATCATGCGTGGCCCCAACAGCAGATCTTAGCAATCAAAACAGCCGCAGCCAGCCCCCCGAAACATTCACATACGTAGGGTAAGGGTGGCTGAAAATGTGCTGATGTGTGAAGGAATCCTGTCGCTTTCAGTTTGTCTTGCTTCAGTGGTAACCCTGATGTGTTCTGTGCTCTCAAACCCCCTAAGGCTGGATCTGCTCCAGGTTATAGTTTGCCACAGTTGCTCGATGCCTCTGCCAATCAATCACCACTTTGACCACTTCGCATTTCAAAAACACGGTAAATATTGAAACATAAATTCTGCAGAGACACACACCGTATAAAAGGCACCCTCAGGTCGTTCATGGCATGAAGAGCTGCAAATTCTCCCTGTTCATCCCACCACTTTCTGGCCAGTGACTGGAACCTCCTCACCTCATCGTGGTCCACTGTGGTTTGGGACGTTGACCGAGTACTGAAAACAGAAAGGGACACAAATCAGCATCGTTAAGAAAGACGTACTGCTGTCCTCCTGAACCCTCCTCACTCCTCACCTGAACTGACAGGACGTGACACTGTGCTGCATCCACAGACAGGCGCTCCTCTGCAGCCTCAGTGACCGCTGTTTACACACCGCGGTCCAGCTGAACACGCTCCGGCCCGCTGCGGTGCGGACCACCCCGCAGACAGCGGTCCGTTTACGACTGTACAGGCCCAACACGAGGCGGCCACACGTATTAGAGTACATGACATTACACTGCTCTGTAATTAGACTGTGTAAATGCGTTCACTAACCAACGTTAGTCAATGGAACCTGAAGTGCTTCGACTTTTTCTGCTCGGGCAGAAACGAAACACATCTTTAGTTCCTACTGGTCGGACGCTTAAAGTAGCTGGTACCGACAGGAACGAAATCGCGAATCACTCTGGAGAAGAAATAAACGTCTATATATCGATTGTATTGTGTAATACATTACAAATGATTATTTTGATCTTAGGTTGCATCACAGACGATGATAAATGTCGTCTTCACGTACAGTCACTGTTGCTACTGGATCCAGTAACAAGTTACAGGAGCTTTTGCTGTTCGGTCAGTTATCCTCCCTTCAGGTTCATGATCATCCTGAGAGTTCAGGTCACCTTCATTAGATCTGTGTGACAACGACCTCTTTTTAGAAACGAACAATATCTTCCAATGGGAAACTGACTGACTACTCTACTGTCTGAGGAGCTTAAAGGCCAGAACACACCACATCCTACAACTATATCTGAAAATCCTTCAGCTGCACTGATGTGAAGATGTAATGTTCAGACATAGAGTCCCTATGACCGTAAGGTGTTTTGTTTCTCAATCACGTGGTCAATACACAGGAGAACTATGAACCATTGTGAGGACACACAGCAGCAGCAGCAGATCCTGTGTTGACTTACAAAACTAATATTACGAATCCTAATGAAGAGGTAAGAAATATGGTTTCCTGTTAAGATCAAAGACACAGTAAGGCAAAACAAGGAACAAACTGTTTTATTGGACATTTTACAATAATATTTGAGGGAAAAAAAGTTAATCCTGTTACGATTTAAAATGATACAACTTGGGTTTTTAGTGTCCACCGAGCCTTATTAAGTTTTGCATAATAATAACAAGTGAAAACTCCTACCATTCAAAATGTCTTGTTCTTCAGTCACACTTTAAAAATAACAACATATTTAGATGAAAGAAATGTATGAGAGGGGGTTCACCTACACAACTGCCTCTATAATGAGACAAGCCTGTTCAACTCATGGAATTTAAAATGGTAAAGTGCACAGATCAGGAGGTTAACTGTGCTCCTCAGCGTCTGCTACGACGGGAGGGGGATGCTGACCTGTAAGAGAGGCGTGGACACAACATTAATCCTGCATCAAGTACACCTACCCACACAGACTATACAATACAAACATGCACAAATACCCCCTCCCACCAGACATACTGCCAGAGTGTGAAATACTATTTATAATCTCCATCTCCATAAAAACTGCTCTGCAGATTCTAGAGAAGTACGTCTACCCTGTGCTGCACAGTGTAAAATAAGAGATGCATTTGTTTGGACATTACAAGGACTTTAAGTCCCCCCCCTACTCTAAGCAGGAGACAGTTTTCACAAGGTGCTAATAAACAGGGACCTAATGAAACCGGTTAGAAATTCGTTAATGGTTAATTTGCATTTGATAGACAAAACCCTCATTACGCACTAAAACTCTTTACTACATCTGACTTCACACAGTTAAGAAGATGTGAGTACAGTTGACAATTTTTCAAAACACTCAGGCAACAATTTTCATAATTTTCCTTCAGTTATTGAAAATATATTGATAAAAGGAATCCAGAGAAATCACATTGAGACATACAATGAGAACATACAGTAGGAAAAAAAGAGAAAAAAACGAATACTACCTTGATCGTGACTTAGACTTGTGTTTGCGGCTTGCCTTCTTACCAGACTTGTGAGATTTTTCCGTCGACCTTGAGCGACTACGTTTGGATTTCTTAGATTTTTTTTCCTTGCTAACTTCAGGGGTAGGGGATCTACTTGAGTCCGAGTCTGAGCGCCTCTTGCTAGCTTTGGCGGAGCCCTTCTTGCTGGCTTTGCTATCCTGCCGGGAGTGCTTGTCACTCTGAGAGTCCGTGCATGAGTCGCTCTCTTTCCTTTTCTTTGTTTTGCCATTCTCCTCTGTTACTACAGAGCTTCCTTTTTCCTTCTCCTTTTCTTTCTCTTTGGCCTTTGGTTTGTCTTTCTTTTTATCTGACTCCTTCTCCCTATCCTTGTCCTTATCCTTCTTTTTCTTATCTTTCTCATAGCTACGACTCCTGTCTCTCCTCCTCTCTCTGTCTTTGCTGGAGGCCTTCTGTTTGTGTTTGCTGCTACGGCTATGACTGCTGTCCCTGCGCTCTCGACTCCTCTTCCTGTCCTTATCCCTGTCTTTCTCCTTTTCTCTGTCTCTGCTGCGACTGCGGCTGTCTTTGGCCCTGGCTCTGCCCCTGTCTCTGGATCTGGACCTACTCCTGCGACTCCTGCGCTCCCTGGAATCACTGCGGTCTTTCTTGTGACGGCCTGATCTGTCAGCGCTGCTCCTCCTCCTGTCCCTGCCCTTCTCGCTGCGATCACTGCGATGCCTGTGGGAGCTGTGGCTGCGACTGCGGCGGCGCGCCTTGTGAGATGAAGAGCGACTACGCCTCCTTTTCCTTCGTGGGGAGGAGGATCGAGAGGAACTACGGGAAGATGCTGAAGAAGAGGAGGAGGATGAAGAGCGACTGCTGCTGCGGCTGGAGGTGGAGGGGGAGCTGCTGCTGTGACCATTGGCCGGGGAATCACTGCCACCTCGCCCTGATCGCTCCTTCCCTTTACCCGAGTGTTTGCTTTCGCTACCCTCCTTTTCACTGCGGGACCTACGCCTCTCTACCAAGGGCTCCGCCTCCCTCTCTTTTACTTCCTGTTTGTGTGAATTCTCTGCCTTTCCCTCATCATATTCCCCCTTTTCTCTGATCAATCTCTCCTTCGCCAACTCTTCTGTAGAAACAAATAAAGGCGCAGGTTAAACATAAACCAGGAAATGTCAGACACTGTTATGTTTTTAAACACTGTAAATCCCACATTAATTCTGATTTTAATTTTAAGTGACGTTAAAGGTGAGATCAAGTTGGCAGTTTGGACCTTTAACTTTAATTATTCGTCACAACTTAATTGCAGGCAAGTCTGAATCTTTGTTGTTGGATTACTATAACATGTTTAACTGACACAGAGAAAGCCAATTAGCTACGACAAGTGAAAACAAACAAATTCACCCCAGATTCAAACATTTTGAGGCATTAGAGTTAGGCTATGTGGTGTGTTCCTGGTGTAAACATCTTGTCTTACCACGTGCAAGCAGTGCCTCTTGTGCTTGTTTTTCTTGCAGCTGCTGCATTTCCCGTTCTTTGCGGCGGAAGGCATCCTGCTTCTCACGGATGCGGTGACGTAACTCCTCCTCATCTGTGTCGGAGGATTCAGACCCTCGCACGCTGCGTTCATCCTCATCCTCACTCTCATCTGAACCATAGTCACCAAGCCCGCCTGCCACAACAGAGCCCCCAGGTTGTTGAGTGTTGGATCCACCCACCAAGATCCATTCTCACAATCAGGCTCCCACTTCTGAAACCCCTCAATCCCAACCTCAGGTCCCTTCAATCCCACAGAAAGGCACTTTATCCTGTATGAGTTTATATTTCACACTAATAACCCACTTAAAAACAAACTAGTACACACATATGGCCCTTAAGAAGTAATATCAATATAAATACTGTATATCTGAGCGCATGCTTCTAACATCAAAGTGCAAAACTATACCCAAGTCAATCAGCAGGATGCAACTTTGTGATGTTTTATCTTTTGTTAACAGCTTTTCTCTTGTACCTTCTAACACCGCGCCATGACTTAAAGATTAAAAATAATGTCCTTCCCTCCCCCCCGGTGACAGAAAAAGGGATACTCACTGAGACCAGTCAGAGAAGCCAGTGCACTTGACTGTGCCAGCTGTTTTGCAGGAGCTTTGATTCACATCAACAACAGGAACAACATGTTAAAACACATACTGCCATTTTCTCAAAGGCAAGAGAGTCGCTAGAGAAGGGGTTCACAGATAAAGCACTATTCACAAGAGCTGCCGTTGGTAACAAGAGAAAAAGAAAACAAATGAAAATAAAAACAAAACAAAAAAAATGGAGAAAAGAGAGAGGGTTAACAAACAAACTTCTGTCACACAATCCAAGTCAAACAGTCGGACTGGAGGGAATGAACCAATCTGTACTAATGCACAGTCACTTTCAATGGAGGAAGTCACTTATAAGAGTCAATGCTGAGACTTTACTCAGTCATCCAGTCTTTCAGCAGGAGCTTCAATACCACGATGAACTCGTTTTCAAATACGGTTTGTGAGAAACATTGCTCTGCTCTCTCTCCTGCTGATGCATTAGCAGAGAATGATTGAAAATGCATATCAGACATACTCCCATGTTTGCTGCTCAATCACCCCAGTTTACGGGGCACAGTTGAGTCTAATTTAAAGAGATTATTATGCACAAAATGGATTCTCTTCAGCATCAAACAATGTCTTGGTGACAAGCATAGATGATACATAAAGTGGAAAAGACAAAAGCAGACCTCGAGTGGCTTTTCGGTGAGTCTCCTTGGCCACATGCAGGATCTCTTCATTAGTCACCTCAAGAAGGATCTCAGTCAGAAGTGTTTTGGTGATGATCATCTTAAAATAAAGGGGAAAAAAAAACCACAGGAATATTATTTTCAATAAACCTTTTCAAAAAATAGATCAACAACAAAAGTGTACGTGCAAAGAAAAAAAGTTATCTAAATGGTCAAACTGACCAGCTGAAATTCCTTTTCCTCCTCAGTCATTTCAGGTTCACTGTCCTCTGCAGGAGGGGATGGGCTCCGGACAGAAAATTCCTTCTTCATGGAGGTCTTTTCTTCATCATCATTGTCATCATTCCCCTCATCGTCACTGTCCTGATGCAGTCAGAAGAAAAGACCGGGTTTCAGTCAACAAAGCAAACATCATTTGTAAAGGCTCTAATTGCTACAGCTCCGATACGTGTGCTAATGACTCCTTTCAACACTGACACAACACATACTGAGTGTGCACTGTTTTTCTAAGGAAACTATTATGAGGTCAAGGCCACAAATGGGTTGCTTACAAATTTGCTCTTGCGGGGCACACGTGGCCCATCACCCTCCTTGTCTGCTTCGTGCTCTTTGCCATCATCTTTTGCCATTTCTGCACGCTCCTTCTCCATTCGCTCTCGCTCCAGCTTCTTCTGCTTCTCTCTGTCCATCTTTTCAAGGCCCTCACGGATCCAAGCAGGTAGTGTGCGTCTTTTTACAGCATCTGAGGTTGAAATCCAAAGTCAAAAGGAGTTGCTCATTGCTACGTTTTTAAGAGGCCTCAACCCTTTTTGAGCTTTACACGTGTACATGTGGGTTTTTTTTTTACCATGCTGGCAAAAGTCTGCAACACAGAGCTATAAAGGTATAACGTTCACCATGAAGCAATAGTATATAGTGTACATTATATAATTATATAAGTTGCAATTAACAATTATATTCCTGAACAGTTAAGCTGACAATAGTTTTCTCCGTTAATTTATTACAGAAAATTGCTCATTAGAGTTTGTGTAATGTGTAATGTGATGTCATGATTTAATATCACACAAGACAAAGAAAAGCAACAAAATAGTTTCCAATTAATTTTGTGTAAATTCATAAATTAATTGGTTAATCAATTACTTGCTTCTGCTCTTATGTTATAACAGTACAATAATTTGAAAGTGATTTCACAGCATTCCAACCTAATAGTGCTTTTGCACTATTGCTATTCTTGCTAGCAGCAAGAATATTTTCCTGTGTCAATAAAATCTGAAGCATTATTTTATGTTGCACAAAACATGAATGAAATGAAATGAATGCTGCCTGTTGAGTGAAAACATACACACCTAGAGGTGCTGGGGCCTCCTGTTTGACAGGAAGCTGGATGGGGGATCTTGGCCGGTCTCTGAACCCGGGTGGTCTGGTATCTCGTCTGCTCTGAGGAGGACCCTGCCAGTATGGCGAGTGGAAGCCCGCGGGTGTGGGGGCGAAGGATGAAGCAGCTCCGTGCTGTGGAGAGACAGCACAAACTGAAAATTAAAGGACGTTTAAAGCACAGAAGGCTCTGTTACAGCCACCACATGGCTTTCACTGGGTTGCTGTTGTCTTTCCCCAGATTATTTTAGCTGACATTCATCCATCATTCTTAACTTGTCTGTTTGCTTTAACAAAAAAAAAAAAAAAAAGAAGAACAAAATCAACAAGTAAAATAAAACCAAACCATGCTGGATCTCCAACAAGCCAACACTTTCCTCTGCACCGCATCAAGAAAGCAATGACTGATACACCTAGATGCAGGGACCCGGCACAGTGTTTATGGATTGCTCCTTCCTTGTGTTACTTGGCTTTCACACTAAAACCCAAACGCTTCAAGAGTTTCTACTGTAGCATCTGCATACCTGATAATCAAACTGGTTCATGGCCATGGGGGCCATGGCGTAGCTGTCGGGCTGTGCCCCATACCCATGGCTGTTCTGGGGGTAAACCCCGTGGTGGGCTTCAGAGTTGAACTCCACGCTGTCCTGGCTGTTGCTGTCCTCGCTGGGGTTCACCACATCCATCGGTCCTGACCCTGGGGGGATCCAGGCCTGGTCAGGGGGTGGAGGAGGAGGAGGGGGCTGTCCGTGCATTCCCCATTCTGTTGCACATGTAAGGAAATTAAAGAGTTATTAAAAGCCAGTGTATTATGAATATATTGATCTAACCACAAAGTAAAATTTCTGTGTAATGACATGATAACGTATGCCCCTGACCAACTCAGATTTGGTAGATATTTTATATCTAAACTTCAAATCATGTCTAAGATTTTGATTAATCATGATTTTTATTTGAGCCATTTAATGTTGATTCTTAAAATTCCAAGATTGATCTTTGCATTTGTGTTTTTCTTAGTTAACATGTACATCCACACAAGTGGAAGTGGTTCGGTTAGGGCCACATGATGTGTAAAAAGTCTGCTTTGTGGAAACCGAGTTAGTGCAATGTGCACAAAATTCTTATTTTAAATTAAAAAAGTGATGTAAATGATAGTTGGCTATGTTAGCCGCTTTGAGTCATGACATTCAAGTGAACTTTAACGTACGTAGTTACAGTTGGACCTGGTGCAGTTTACGGGGCTGTTGTGACACAGGATGGTTAGCTGGCTATCTCTTAGCAAATCCAGAAACTGCATCTAAGACAGTGATAAACTAAAAAGTGACTGCACGCTGATCTGATCTCTTGGTTTGTGGCTGTCGAAGAGCTACAGTATGGCTTAAGATGTGAAGCAGAGGAAATTAACTGAACAGATTATGCTTTCTCCCTTATTCAGTTCATCCTTTTTGAGAAGCTAACGACTTCTGCAGATATCAGGCTAATTCCATGTCAGCACAAACAGTGCAGATGGACTGGTGAGCAGACTTTCAGTTTGTTCTGTCTGTGCTCAAAGTGATCATTAACTGTGTCTCCCTTAATCATCTGGTGCTGACAATCCATGTGTATTTGTTTGCTGTATAACTTTTTTTATTTAAACAAAAAGTTTCATAACCTGGGAAATTTGACTAAGTCAGCTTAGTCTGTGATGTTCAGTTTACACAATCTAATATTCAAGGAAACAACAGTGTTGCTCAGTTGTTGTCAGCAGAAGAAATTTAGGTTCCCAGGATAAACTCTGAGAAGCACTTTATACAACATTATTCTTATGTAACTGAACCATCAAGCATCAAACTGAAACAAAACAAAGGGTCACGAGCCAGACATATACAGTACCACCACTAAGTTACCGTAAGTAAAAAAAAAATGCTAGTGCACCAGATAACATATACTGTGACAACATCCTAAAACTTGTAATACAAAAGATAAGAAAAAAAGTAAGTGAGAAACAACTTTTTTCAGCTCTAATGCATAACTGTGTACCTGGCTGCCACATTCTGCCAAATGCTGGGTCACCCTGGAAGGCACCATGGTTGCTCTGTCCGACAGGTTCAAGGCCCGGGATATCCTGGCCATTGGGTTGAATGGCCTGCTGCTCTGCTCCCGTCGACTCTTTCTGGGCTATCCATGCCTGTGCCAGAGCAGCCCAGTCCACTTGACCTGCACAAAGCCAAAAAATAAAGCTAAACATACACATTTGAACATATACCCATACAAAAGGTGCTACAGGTCTAGTTAAAAGTCTTATTATCAAGGCTGTTTGAGACATGCAAAGAAGACCTGCAGATTTATTTTGGAGAAAAATGCTTTCATGGTGCATGTGCATCACTCACTGACCTGGATCTTGCTGGTGCTGGAAAGACTGCATCCACTGCTGCTGGCTCAGAGGCCACTGCGGCCAGGGCTGTCCTCCCTGGTCCCACATCACTCTCCTCTGGATTTACACCTGAAATATCCAGACCAGCTACAATTAGATTTTAATTTGAGCGCTTAGCATCTCTTCTGCTGACATGACAAGTGCAGTTTATGTACTGTAACGTTACATTCGGGTCTCGTCTAATGGGCAGACAAAAAGTTAGCGTTAGCTTCGGTAATAGTGCTAACGCTACCTCAAGCTGACCGGCTAGCTGTGCGTTAGCGAGTCCAGTTAGATAGAGACCATTCCCTCTGTTGATGGTGGACACAAACGCTGTGAAATTTTGAAAATCTACTGACTCGTGATTTTCAAATAAAATTCAGGGTCGATGAAATCCCAACCTCTTCTGCTTCTGGTCATACGTTGGTGAACTAAGGAGGCTCTCCCAAGCTAACGTGAGCTAACGCTAGCTAAGATAGAAATGAACACCAACACACAGCAGCACCATTATCTTACCTGGTGAACAAATATGCCTCTGCATTTAAATTTCATTCAGTGCTAATGGGAGAGCATGAAGGAAACTTACATCAACATTGTGCTTTCACTAACATTACCCCCACCTTTTCCAGACAGTTTCTCTCCAGCGCTGCGGCTTCGAATCAAAATGGCTGCACTGGTGAGGCGCTCGAAGGAAGTGTTAACCGAGGCACTGCTGCTGCCTTCAGGGAATATTGTAACTTTATGTATTGTAATACGTCCGCGACGCTTCCTGTATTCTAAAACAAACGGTGGACTGGGTTAAAGTTCTTGAAATGGAAAGGTGAAGAGGTTCTCCATCTGGTCTCTGATTCTGCATGTAGAGTAGTTTTGAGCCTAAAATGTGTAAATTAGTCATCAACACATTTACCCAGCCCTGTCTACTATAAAAGCATCTGTAGCCTAAACAGTAGTCTGTAGCCTACAAGCACCTCCACACTGGTTAGACAAGGTGGTTTCTCCTATAACCAGTGAGTTTTACTTTTCCCTAAGACGTCTTCATTTAGAAGTAAGAAGTTACGTACAGCACGTAAAGGCATCATGGACACCGCGAGAATTTCAGGCACTGACGAGATTGGTGATAATGAGCACAGTGAAGCTGAGCCATCGAAAAAGTGTTTGACAGTCAGTCAGGTGATTGGAGTAATGAAAATCTAAAATGATGCAGTCAATAAAAATGCATGACTGTCTGCTTGTACCCGTCTGGTACATACAAACCGTTTGGCCTTTTTACACACAGACAAACAGATACATGCAAGAAAATAAGCACTGCCATTCCTCTCCAAAGCTCTTACCCAAGAGTAATGTACTGGGTGTCTGTTAACAAAGTTAAATGCTATTTGAGTGGCACTGACATGAAGAGGTCCTTGAGACAGACCCTGCTTTATTACCTCATAATGAGGGCCTGTGACGTAAAGGGTCCCTGTGTCAAAATCTTGTCAGGGGACCATTGTTATTTCCACTGACACTGTGGCTGACATGGCACATATTTCAAAATAAATTTGTGGTTGACCAGGTAACCACCAGGAGCTGTATGAAATACTGTCAACAATGCACAGTAGACTGGAGACGAGGAGGGATGGGGGACTTATAAGGCACTTTAATCTGAGTTCTTACAGCAAGTAGGTTTATCTTGCCTCACTGTAGGAACTCAGTATTTAACCTGTTCTACGATACAAACTACATGACTGAATGTTTCTCTTATCTCACCCATCTCAGTGGATATAAACATTGTTCCAGGGCTGCAACCAACAATGATTTTCATTCTAAATTATTCTGCTGATTATCTTCTCGATCTTGATTGTTTGGCTTATAAAATGTCAGAAAGTCCATCATAATTTCCCATTGCTCTTTGGGTTGTTTTGTCTGATGAACAGGCAAAAGAATATTAAATTTAGTGTTACTATTATTTATTATTATTACATTATTTCCTATTATTATTTAGTATACTATTATTATCAAATGCATTATATGCCTGAAATAATGCTCCTGCTGCCACTACCACTACTACTCAGAGAGCAGGAAAATGGCACCAGGCTCTGCAGATCTGCTGGCACATCAGCTCTTGTAAGCTCTCCTTGCAGTTCAGTAAAATGGCTGTTGGAGTCACAAAAGCAGTTCAGAACTGGGTTTCCACTGCTCTGTCCTCCAATGTCCTTCTGGGACGACATGGTCCTGTCTATTCAAGACATCCTGGTGAAGACACTCAACTGCTTCGCAGCAGTGGTGCTGAGCAGCATCAGAGATCTGTGTGCTGTTTCAGCCTCAGTCTCACACAAAAGTGTTTCCAAATCTGAACATCAAGAAAAGTTTGCACCCAGCCAGCAGACGTGGTGGATGGTGCAGAGACAAAAAACAGTTGTGGAGGACGACAGAGAACCAGTAATGTCTTGCTGACATTACTCCTCTACCCACACCGCCATCAGCCAGCAGACAACACTCAGCCCAGAACCAGACTCTGCTTTTGTAACTAAGACCTTAAAACATTATAGAGAGAAGCCCAAGCAAGCACTTGAAGAAGAAAAACTCCCTTTAACACCTGTCTGCCTCGATTGACAGGTCAAAATGGGGGAAGAGAGAGGAGAGGCAGACCAGGAACAGCTGTATATACTGTTGTATGTATGTAAAATGTAACATTTTTCAAAGCCAGACTGACGAGTGTGATTTAAGCAAAAAGACTGTGGCAAAACATGGAGCCTCTTCTTAGCTTTTAACTACAGTGTTAGGTGGAGAGCCCCGTGTGGTCGTTTTCCTAAGACATGTCTGAAATATTTGCAACACATACTGTCATGGTTATTTGCAGGTGTTGTTCAGTTCTCTGTCATGTGCCATGTTGGTGTTAGATTGTATTGTTAATGTGTACGCACTGTGAAGAGCACAGCCTAAGGCATGTGCCATCTAAGTCTGCAGATGTTTACATGAGAAAAAATGTCTTTACTGTGTTGTGTGTTAATGCATATATGTGGTTTTGGTGTCAGGGTGGGTGAGACTGACAGTGACAGGGGCTTGCATGGTGAGAGCTGAAAATTTTTACCTCCACTGCTGGTAGATTAGCATTCCAGCACCACCTTATTAGTTTCTTACAACTGTCTCACACAAGTGGGGGAGGGTGCTTTTCATTAACTGAGATTAAATCACATCTAATGCTTCAACAGCATGTCCTACAGCCAAAAGTCAAACGCCCAGTAGACAAATAAATTTCAGAAAAGATTTGATCTTTTTGTTGGTGGCGGCTTGACAACCTGCTTTTAATGCTCCAGCAGCATGACTCGGATGTCACAGCGTGTGGGAACAAGAGGACGCGCAAGGCGATGTTTTTAGACGTTGCCCTTTTCCTGATTCCACACCCACCTCCTCTTCACCAGCTCGCGACATGTTCTGAAGCAGTGCTGCTCTGCACCCGTCAGGGCTGATCACCGGCGAAGACGAGCCGAATATGGCACCCCGGGATCTGCAGTGACAGCCGAGAGCGACGGTGAACAGCGTCTTGCTTAGAATAAAAACAGGATGACATCAATTCCAAAGCACAAAACACAAAATCCATTGTGATCTCTCGTCTACAAGTGAAGTTGCAGAAGAGAGGCTAAAACAGAAAGACGAATGAGTCCTGTAAAACATTCAGTTCATAAATTAGATTTATTTTGATACAGTATGTAGTTATACTCATTCCAAATGTTTATTTTTTTCAAAACAGAAATGAAATTCAATATTTTGGAAACAAAAATGTGTCTCAAGGAAAAAACCCTGCACGCCTGAAGCACCATGATTTTGTATTGTTACTAGTATGTACAATTACATATACTCTTTATTATTTTTGTTTACAGTAAGTTATACTGTACATAAATATGCCACATGTCCCTCTTTGCCTTTGACTCTGTATATGATTTTCTTCTCACCATGCACAGGTTTCTTAAACCTGAAGCACAGGCACTGAATTTGTCCTTGTTTCTAAAGAAATCAACAAACCTCTAAACTCTGATGCATGTTTAACCTTTTCCCTTCTGCTGTTTTGGCAAATGTCCAACAAGCAAGAAAAATGTTTTCATCTAAAATATTTTCATAGAAAAAGATGAACAGTTAATCTGACAAACATTTCAAGAATAGGTAATACATTCATTAGAACATTAACCCATGCACATTGCAGCAAAGATGTTTTTCTAGTACGGCTTGAAGCCCTCAAGGTTTTTTTCTTATATAGTTTTATTATTTGCTCAACCATATCGATAGTATTAGGGAATAAAAAGTCAGTCTGTTTGTCAAACATCTTAATGGGTTCATGTGTGTGCCTACAAAGTTACAGTAGAGCTGAAACACAATGAAAGGCAAAGACGGTGCTTTGTCAGGGTATTAAACATCGAGTACGTTTGTGCAACGACACTCGAGAACCATACTGATGACCTTGAAAGAACAAATGTTTAAGAAACTCTGTATGAAGTAAACTCCTTGTCTGTTTGGTTTTGATTTTCTGCTCTTACATGCAGCTGCAAAACTCATCTTTGGCAAATGTAACTGACTGATAGTCTTACATTTATACATTCTGATGCAAAAACAACAACAATCCATTTAAAGTAGGCTGTAAAATAACTGTTGTGCTACTCTTTAAAGGTGCTATGTGCAGCAATTTCAATCAGTGTGCCAATGTAAACTATTGTATGATGTGATAAGTGATATTATTTTCACAAATAAACAGGGCCAATGCTGAGACAATTACTAGCCACTATACAACACCATTGGTTTCATTAGAGCTTGAGTTTCTCAAATGTATGACCATATTTCCGATAAACTGTCATGACAAACATGTCGGAATTTATTTTTCTGCCATTACCAGAAATAATCAAGCACATTTCTCACCAAATCAGAGCCAGTGCCACACAATGTGAAATCTTGTGTGAGCACTGACAGAGGAGCCAGACTTCTTTATGATGGTCCTGAGTTTTTACGTTAATCATACCAACTGTCCTGATTTAATCTGGCAGTCGTTTACTGATGTGAAAATGGTACACACAGCACCTTAAAACTACATTCTCCTGTCTCTCACTCACTCACTCGTTCACTCATGTGTGTATGCGCACATACACACATTCATACATACACACACTATTGACATCAACTAGTCAGTGCTGAGCACAGTTTAGCATGCAACAGTTCTGCTTATTTCCTGTTAGTTACTGTAGCAAACTCCTTCATGCAGTTTATATCTCAGGCACGTGATCGTGCCAGAGACAGACCATAAATTTAGAACAGCTCAGGTTCAATAACACTCTCTTTGCCCAACCTCTTTTTAAAGGGTAGGATTTTTATAATTGAAACATGAATGAAAATCAAAGCAGAAAAAATTAACTTCAGCATCTGATGTTAATATTTTGTATATTTAAGATATTAAAAAGTGCCAATTTGAGATTTAGACTTAGAGTCTGTATGAAAATGGCACAAAGGCCATTCCTCTCATGTAACAGACGTGAGTGTACAGTGAAGTCTTTTCCTTTTCTTCCCTACACCCACTCACATATAGTAAGAGGAGTACAGGCTGTACCACAAACAATACAGAGCAAAACAGATTTCTAGGGAAAACTACTTTTACTGGTCACTTTACAGCATTTCCTCATAAAAGAGCAGGTATGCCTGAGAGTTGAGTACCCGTGACTCTGGTACTGTCTGAACAGTGGTATCGCTGACGTACACCCACTGACCCTGGGAGCTGCCGCTGGCGTCCCTCGCACCTTAAAAAAAAAAAAAAATCCAAAATAAAATAAAGAACACCAAGTGTCAATTTCACGGGGCACAAAGCTTCAGCTGAGAAAGGAAATGTTTTGTTGTTATGCTTGTCTTCGGGTGGGGATGTCACAAAAACATGTAGAAATAAAGAAAAAAACATATACGAAGCATTGTTGCTCATCCCCACTGAGGGTACACAATGTTGTTCAAGGCACAGACATATGGAAGAACTCTCACAGCATGGCTCCCCAACAACAAAGCTACAACAAATCATGCTATTTCAAGTGAAAGATGGACCTAGACAAACCTTACCAATGTTCTGCCTGTGTGTGAGAGTGTGTATGTGGTTTAGGTGGACTGGCTCGCAGCGTGGAAGCAGCTAAAGAAGCGTCTGCTGCCAACTGGGTCCCACCATCGATCCTTTATATTCCACTGGGAGCTGGGTAAATGGCCTTATTCTATCATGCACCTTTTTCTTCTGTATATTTTTAGTTAAGGACTTTGTGTTATTTGTTTCTTCTTTTATTTATTTCGTTTTTTAGGAAGGCTGGTATAGCAATTAGAAAGTGGATTTATTTTTGTGATTTTGGTGAGAGTTCACCATGAAGATAAGATTCTGTGTAATAAATGAGCAAACTGTAGTTTTCCAGTCTCACAAGGGCTGATTTAGGAAGCCAGGAGAGAAGGAGACCTTCTTTTATGTTGCTCACATTTCCCCTGGACGGGGTTGTAACATCGTTCTACAGTGAAAAACGTTTGCCAACTTGATTCACAAATGTCTCTGTATATCACTCAGCCACTGTGGCCCAGATTTGACTCTTGACATCTTCGTTATACAACACAAACATGGCCATCACTGAAGGGAGAAAATGTTTATAGAGGACATCTTAAAGCTTACGAGAAGTGAGGCCTTTGCTGCACAAATGCTTACCGCTTTCATGAACCTACACACAAAAACACACAGACGCAGAAGCTCAAGCGAGCTGAACCCTGACCTGACAGGTTCCTGTGGTGTGGTTCCGTTTTCCTCTGGGGAGTGCGCACTTTTACATATGCAGTGTAGTGGCCCCCCCGCATTGAGCCGCTGTGTTCGACAATCCCATACAGGCTGTAGAGGACACGCTCACCGGCTGCCAGGTTCTAGCACATATGAGACAACACATTAGTAAGGAGGGAAACAGAGCTAAAAAAGTAAAAGTACAGAGAAAGAAGTTTCCAGACTCTGTACCAACCAAGGACATTTGTTACAAACTGAACTAACTGAAGCAAGGAATAAGAGAAATCTTAAACACATTAAAACAGCGGTAACTCTAGGAGAGTGTTTAAAAACCTCAATCATAAGTTTGTTGTAGAGGAGATTTGTTCACCTCACAGAATTCAAAGTATATTTTTTGACTTTGGATTAGTCGTTTAATACCTTGCACGATGCTGAACAGAACGGAGCCAGATCCAAGATCAGAGGAAAGTCGACATGGCGGTTCACCTTTCGTAGGTTCATCCCTGCCTTAAAATACAAGCACTGAATTACAGCAAAGTTCCATTTGGGCTTAAGGCAAAAACACGACCCAGTATCACTGTTTAGGCTATATAAAAAAAACACAGAGAACTGCATCAAATATAACAGCATTCGACTTTATGTTGGCTAAAATGGAGAGCCATGAAATGGTTGAGTGGGGCTACTAACCTGGTGGAAGCGTTTAAGATGCAATGTGATGACTGGAGGCAGCGAGGATATCAGCATTTGCTTCCTGGCACTGGTGTAAATCTTCTCCATCTTCTTGTCTATGCAAGCAAAACAACACACAGAGAAACATTGGGTTTAACTGTTAAAACACTAATTCTGTTGTGTTAAAACAAAGTAATGAACCTCTCGTATTAAAAAAGGTTTGAACTATTTAGACAAACACACACATGAGCAAATATTCATTACAGGATCATAGGACCATCACTTTTCATACTGGTAATTGTTGGAATCTGGGATGAATTCAAGATGATTACAGTCGCAACACCACTAAGGGCAAAACCACAAACTTTTCACAGCCAACTATCAAACCCATAGGTAATGAGAGTTTGATATTAAAAAGACGGATTTTGGGTGGAGTATCATTTTAAAGGTTTCCGCTAGGTGTTAATCAGACATACGGTGTGATCTGGTAATAATCTGAAGTGAAACTGCACCATATGAATCATTTTCATAGCTCTTTGCGTGGTGGTTCCAGATGTTTTATCTTACCAGCTGAGCTGCTCTTGCGCAGCTGTTTCTGTCTGCGTTCAGTGCAGCTCTCACACAGAAGCTTGTTGTTGCCCATCAGCAGTTCCACAGAGGTGAACTGGTGGAGACAGGACTGGATGGAGCACTCCTTGGAGCTGGGTGTGTAACTGTGAGACAGCGCCTGGAAGGCTCCCTGGTGATGCTGATGGTGGAGGTTCTCTCGTGACTGTGTTTCTCCTTGCTCCTCCGGCGAACAATGCGTGGAAGGTGAGCAGTCCCCAGAACTGAAGCCCAGGTTGACTTTAGACACTGCAGTAATTAGCTGCTCTACAGCGCCTCCTTGCCTTGTGGAGGATGACGATGAAGGGGAGGAGGCAGAGACGGGTGTAGGGGATGGAGTGAGGGTGGAAGTGGACGATGGGGTGGACATGTGCCCATGCCCGTGGCTGGAGGAGAAGGTGCGTGGGGCCCACTCGCTCTCTGATGCCTCACTGTCAGCGTCATTACTGCTGTCCTGAGCACCTGAGTCTCTTTCACTGCCATCTGATAGGCTGCCGGCAGTGGCCATCTTGCAGACTGTGACACCACGAGCTGATCCACCAGCTACCCCCTCCTCCTCTGGTCGCTCCGCACTGCAGCCTGCTCCCTTCTCCTCCACAGAGCTTGATGCCCTCCTGCTCTGTTGCTTCTGGAGAAAGGAGAACAGACACATTAACCCCCTTCAGAGATGCAGACTGACATTTTCACATGTTGGCATCATGGTTAAAAAAGATTTTGATTTATTTTTCCATAACAGCTTGGCCAACTGCTGACGTAGGACTTTTGTAATCATTTTTTGCACAGATCTTTTACAAATGTAAAAGTATTCACATTTCCAGTGGATGTGCCTATGGATCACTGCGTCAATAAAACCGAATTCAGATAGGGTGGGAGGGAACAAGGCCCAAGTAAACATTTTAAATTCAGTATCTAATTGCTTTCCATCTTGCATTAGTCCAGAGTTGTAACTAAACCCTGACTGAGAGAGTAGATAATTCTTTTAAAATGACACCAGCCCATGAGGAGCACCATCACGCCCATATTTTGCCTGGACTGGTCCACTCAGAGGATGCAGCTGGAAAGTGCAAGTTTCTGACCTTTGTTTTTAGGGCCTTAGAGCAATGGTCAAATACTTCCCAGAAAATTTCAAATAGTATCAAGCTGCTCTGTGCAGCGCTACGTTACAGAGCAATATAAATAAATAGATTCACCTAACTGTTTATCATACAAACTCTTTGAACAAATATGCTATTCACTTTGAAAGAAAAGCTACAAAATTCAATGCTTCTTGAAATGGCAGTTAAGATGTTTTGATATTTTTAAAAGGCTTTAATTTTCCCTTTACTTGTAATACTTTTCAACATCCTGCGGACACCCTGTTCAGAGGTGAAATATAAAATTTGATAATTGATCAGCTACTATCTTACCCACCATTACACCATGTTTCATTTGACATGTAATTCCCTTGTATTTCTATTGGTGGTAGAGTTAAAAAAAAAAAAAAAGGAAACTGACATGAGTGAATGCGAGGTCTTCATGTGGCCCCAGCATTGCACATTGCAAAGATGTATCTGCATCAGTGCATCGGTTTACAGGCAGAGGAAAAAAAAAATAGTATGACAGAAAAAGACAACAAAAGGAACAACAAACACACCAAGAAAATAATTACTTGATGGGAAGAGTGAATGTGAACAGTCAAGAAAAACCCTTTTCATAGAATAGGAGATACAGCAGCTCCTGTACCAATAAATACTTACAAATACAAATAGACACACACTGTACACACCCTTACCTGTCCACCCAGCTTCCTGGTGTTTCGGTTGACAGAGTGCACCGCAGGCAGAACCTGGTCAGTGTGAGCCATGTGGGCATCCTGCTCCCTGCTGCCCTTGCTCAGCCTACTAGGATTGGTTGGTTTTGACATCTGAGCACAATAAAAAAGGATTATCACTGAAAACATAACATACATACACACAACAAAGCACTCACAAAGTTTATCTGCTGAAAATAAGGAAGCATGCAAACAAATGTTAACTGTAGCGTTAATGCATTACTCGTACTGTATCACTGTGTTAACATTATTTAGACTGGTTTTCCTATGAACCATTGTAGCAACTCACCCTCTCCTCTATGATGGGTAAAGAGATGTCTATGAAAGCCTCCTTCACGGTGGAGATCTGAAAGAGGAATCACATGTAAGCCAGTGTCAGCATATGCATTTACGATCTTCATTAACTGGTAAAATCATAGCCAGCTGTTAACAGATCTAAGACGAGATGTGGGAAGAGGCTGTTTCTGTTTTTTCCTCTCCAGCTCCACACCTGGTACTCTCTACCTTCAAGGATACTGTAGTTTGCATAGTGGGATTTCTGTTGTTAACAACCCAGAGCTCCCACATTTCATTTTAAATGCCTGCAGCACACAGTTGGTGTTTGAGCTGGTCCTTTAAGTGCTTTTTTTGTTTTTTATTCCTCTGTTGATTTCTGTTCAATTTCCTTTGACTTATTTTTGTTAGCTGTTTTTTTTTTTTGGTGGGTATCAAAGTGAGAAATGCTCCAACAGCAAGTAGAGATCTTCACTTCAGGCCAGTGACAAATATCTGCCAATCTATGCCAGTGCTGCTGGACATTGTCTGGCAATCTTTTGTGCTTCCTGTAGCAATCACTTAAAGTAGCAGCAAAAACGACAAAAAAAAAAAAAACTGCATTTATACATTTGTGTGTATACTTATGTATACATACACACAAAATGTATAGAGAGAGACAGACTGGTTGAGAAGGTTTCATAACAAACTGTGAACATGTCAACCCTGCTGTCATAGGTGTTCCATTGAGGACAATACACATTCCTGATTGACTAATACTGACTATTCAGGTCCCTTGCTACAGTTCACCCACACACTTACATGCTCACACTCTTCACACATAATTGTGTTGGTCAGCTCGCCTACAAAGATACGGTCAACGAAGTTCATTTTCACACCTTCCTTCCCGTATGCTGATGAAAAAGAAAGACAAATTTTTCACAATGACATATGTGAACAATTTTTAATCACCAATTATACATTCCCAATTTTACTTAATTCATTCCATGAACATTAAACACTAATTTAGCTGTCAATGTACTCCACTAAACCATTTTTGTCATATTACTCACTCTACATTTATTGCACTCACTCTAATTACACTGTAAATTTATTTTTGCACTCACTCTAAATTTATTGTGAAAAAGGTCTTTAAAAAAAAGAGTGTCAAAGGCAAAACACAGGCCAAAAAATCAGAAGTTAGAGTCAGATGATTAGGTTTTATATAAAATGATTTCAGGCACTTGATTAGTATCTGAGCTGTATTTCCAATAACTGCCACAAGGTGGGACTGTTGATCTTGGCCGTCTGTCTGGTGCAGTGTGCATATCAACCTTTGACTTGGCGTTTGGTCTCCTCATCTGCCGTCTTCTCTGTGGGATTGTTGAAAGCCTTGAGAATGCCTGCTTTCACCCTCTGCAAAGAAACAGAAAAATAACACAACAATGCAGAGTTTAAGTGACATTCATTAATGCAAAAATAATTATACAAATTAAAGTAAATTTCACTCTATGGGTTGTGTTTTTTTTTTTCTTGAATTCTCTCGATTACATCCATTACTGACATATCACAGTCTAGCCAATATCTGAGATTGACAGGTATACCTATTATAAGCATCATTAGTGTAAAATAATTATTGTGCTTGTCTAAAAACATTAACATGTAAATCGCATAATTAACTATGCATGTTTGTGTGTGTGTATAAGTTCTTCACGGGGCACTCTTATTGAAGGTGACATGGTCAGTGAGTATGTTGGTGAGAGAGCTGTGAAGAGGCACAGCCACAGTAAAGCACCAATCAATAGATAATTGGCCATGGTCTGTGTCTGCGGTCGAAACCAGTCAGTCCCCATTGTCCCGGGACCCACGCACTGGACTGGCTATTTAGGTCAAAAAGCCCTGTTAATCCCAACCTAGCCAGTCTGCACCCCACTCAGCCAGCACAGTCAAACCAGGCTGAGGTCTCCTACTAATTAATTACCAGTAACCCCCATACAACCCTGTCTCCCTCCCCAGAGTAACAGTGTGGACTGCCCCACACAGGATGTAGGAGGTGGGGGCTCTTGGAGGGGGGGATGTGTGTGTGTGTGTGTGTGTGTGGGGGGGGTGGGGGGTGGG
>JBBMJY010000025.1:20173677-20193681 GCA_037833715.1 Toxotes lorentzi | reverse complement strand
TCAGTTATCATTTATTTTTGCCAATAAACAAATTGATTCTGCTCTTTCACTGTGACTTTGTTTTTAATAAGAAAATGCTGAAATTGTTTAAAATGGGCTGCATCACATTTTTTGTTTTGAAATCTCTTCTTCATATTTTATTTTGTTTTCTATCAGAGTGAATATTCAGGCTTCATATTAACATTTACTGTATGAATGTTTAGGTTTAAAGTCATTTCTCTCTATTCAAATGCATGTCAGTGGAATAGATTCGCTCTACTTGAAAATAGATGCATGAGAGTGCATAAAGGTGTGTGCAATGCCTGCTGTCTGAATGCACAATTGCCTGCATGTGTGTTGCAGGGTGAGGTGGTACCAGGTGAGGTGGCAGTCCTCATACACACATTCCCACACACACGCAAACACGCACACATAGGTCTGTCTGATGAAAGCTAGGTACCAGAATAACTGTCAAAGCCACACCAGAGATGTACCCAGTCATCCAACATTAAATACCCTGGTCACCCACCTGCACTACTAAACAGTGCAAGACCCCAGCCTCCCACCCCCACTCACACTCACACTCACACTCTCTCACACACACTCACACTCTCACACACACACTCACACTCTCACACACACACTCACACTCTCACACACACACTCACACACACACACACACACACACACACACACACACACACACACACAGAGTGGACCCAACCAGCAGTGTACCATGCTCAAACAAGAACCCAGCCAACCAAACATTCACACTGTTCATAAAAGAGAGAAAAACAACTGTTCAGTGCACGGCCATGTTTCTGCCTGTCAAGCAGCCTGTTAGACCTTGCTCTGGATCAAACATGACACAGGTGGCACATCACTGTGGCAAGCAAAGAGCTACGAATAGCTAGCTGCTGCTAGGCATTTACCAAGGTACACTGCTCTTAGTGTGTTTAGTGTATGTTGAGATTGAAGTGCGTGAAAGGCATTCAGCTGGGACCAGGTGCTACCTGGGTCTGGCTGGTTAAAATGATCACCACCACAGAGAGGGGTTGAAAGCAGGGGAAGCTGTGGCTCCTGTGTTATAAATTACCATTGTCGTTATGGGGAACTGCAATAGTAACAAATTATGGCACAGCCTGACAACTTCACTGACCTTGAGATAAAATATTTGCATACAGAGTAGAAAGTGTGCGTATCATGGATGTTCTAACCTCCTGAGTGTTTATTAAATAATCTATGTCCTCTATAGGATATGAAAACACCATCAACTTCCCACCGATAAACTGTTGCCACTTTGTGCTGCAGGTATCTTTCACACTGTCACTTCTGTTTTAGTCCCACAACAACATAAATCAGTTTACTGTACTTTTTATGTTTTTTTTAGCTACCTGCAGGGTAGCTAAGCTTTGTGTTAGGATACCCACACATTTTCCATGGATGAGTGCTCACAAACAAGAGGATCGAGGTTGACAAAAAGTAGCAACTGGTATGCAGAAGAGCGTCTTACTTTTGGCAGAGCTGATTGAAAAGGATCTTGGGATTGACTGGTCCTTTCCCTGGTTCCTTCATGCTCTGAAGGAAGAGAAACATGGCCGCAGTCAAGGGCTCTGGACTGGGCAGCGTTACCGTCATTTGACTCTGGAAGACGTGGAGACAAAATGAAAACAAATCACATTTGTTTAGAAATTTGATATTATGGCAGGAATTGTAAAATACCAATGAATGCACTTTATATATGATCATATTGACATATTTTCAATTAATTTATTATTATGAATGTAACAGATATGACAGATATAATGATCATTTGAAAAGCAAAGTAATTAGTATTTGTCATGTCTGTGCTTCGGTTTAGAGAGGACTAAGCTTTGAGGGGAAAAGAATATGCTCTAGCAAACTATACCAGATTGGTCTCGACAGGGGGGCAGATCCTCAGTTTGTACCCTTTCTCCTTCACTTCCTGGATAAGGTCAATGAGCATGTGTGTCTGGGATAAGTTCTGTGGGGACAGAATACAGCTATTTTCAATGTTTAATAACAATTCATTAAACATTAACCATTAACCATGCATTGAATGGCACTGGGGAAAGGTATTATTCAGGTAATGATGTAAGATCAACAGATGTTAAGCAGCTGAAAACCAGTCATAAAACCAGTGGCACATAAAACTGGTCATATGTTCTGATCTTACTGTTCATCAAATGAAAAGACCCACCAACAATTTCTTAGACAAGAAAGAAATATCAGCAACAAAAAGTTATAATCCTTCAAAGATATGAAACTGTATACGCATTTAGTTTGTAGAAATTCAATGTGGTCAATTAAAATACCCTTGTGAAATGTTATCTCCATTTTAGCAGGATTTAAGAAACTTGTGGTGAGTTCATTACTCTGAAAGAGGCTTTCAAATCTATCTATGATCTGTGAGTTTGAAATGTAGAGAAGATCCTTGGTGAGGAGATGGCCTGAAGCAGTCATTGTCCCTTCACTGTAGAGAAGCATCTTTTCCTTCCCTTTCAAGAGATATTTGTTTTGTCACATCCTGGCAATGAAGACAGTTGCTATGGAAAACACACAATGGAGCTGGCATTGTGAATGCAGACACAGCTCATCCTTTGACAATTATGTGTTTTCACCAGAAAGATTGCAATTTTCAAGGAGACAATACAAACAGACAGGGAGAGGGAGGGAAAAGCATGTAAAGCGTGCTCACTCGAATTTCAATCAACGAGGAAGGCCCTGAGGGTGATTAACAAAATGGCGGAAAAAAACAGCTTCATTGTTGAAGAGGCATGTCAGTTTGCAGTCACCATGACACGACCAGAGAAAGACTGGGGAGGCTCTATAGCTGTGTTGTATGGTGAACATGCTCTGTACCAACTGAGAGCTACTCATGTATACGCAGGTGAATGTGTCCAAGCCGGCACAGTGTTTACTGCTGCTACTGAATATACTTCAAAATGATCTCAAGGCCCAGCCTCTTTACAATCACAGTCATTGTAAGAACATCATCTGGTTACTACAGGCCAGACTCCTACGAAGTGCCGAGGAGTGTTTATGCATTGTAAAGGCATACATATTCACACTATCATGTTAGAATTCAAATCGCTGTGACTCATTAGGCTATCACAGGGTTTCTAGAGATCAAGCTATGACTGGCAAGCAGGTTCTCTGCTGTGAGAAATCCACTTTAAAATGTCATGATGCTTCAGATTTATAATGACAGATACCTGCTATCACGCCTACTTCTCTGTTGTTTCTCTGTTATTTCATAGGGTATTCATTCTGACTAAATGGTGTAAGATATGTCATAATCCATGATAAAAATGATAACATTTGCAATATGTTGAGCTTTGTTCCCTGTACCTGCAAACATGTCCAGAAAATATTTATGTTTGAACCAACAGTAATAACCAACCTGCATAACAGCGTTGAAGAAGCAGGTGTTACCAAGGTTATTGATGCCTTTGACAGGAACCAGGGTGCTGTTGATGACTGGACTCTTGCCTCTGGGTAACTCAGTATAATCTGATGGTTCCTCTCGCAGTTTGATGAACTTGGGTGATGCTGCTGGAACACAGAAAAGCAAAACAGGTCTGTGATGCACAGAAGTAGAAACACAAGGAAAAAAAAGGATGTTGGCAAAATGTTGCAAGAGATACAATATAGTACTGGGTTGACAACTTGGTTGAGATTGAGGGTGGAAGTCGGAATTGCAGCCGGAAATTTTTCAGCTTCCCTTAAATTGGAATTGCAGCTAGATAAAGAAAAAAACTGGGCTCAGCCTTGAAGCAAGACTGGGGCTGGGAGCACGGTGCTGGGATGGCAGCTGGAAGGAAAGCTGGGTCATTTGGGAAAGCAGATGACAGCTGTAAAAGTTTCCGCTGGTTAGTGAGGGAGGGGTGGGCGCCGGGGTTGGAGAGATGGCTCTGCAGAGCCAGCTGTTCCTCCTGATCACCAATGAAAACTAACCTTTAACAGCAACTAAGACACAGATGTTCAGAACTGAACAGTGTCATACAGATCTGCTGGGGACAGACGAGAGTAGGTACTGTAGCTGTAACAACAAATCTAATACCACGATGACTCAATGCCAATAACATGTTACCAACACATGTTAGTAGCTACCGATTTACTAACTAGTGCAGAATCCTAGAAATGGAGAATTAGAGTAGAAGAGGTTCAAGCCCTCATGCACACAGATAACGGACACTTCACCTTTAGCTAAACTTTGTATTTTGCCATAATAGTCAGAAAAGACAAAAAATAATCACTAAAGCTTTGAGGGATGTTTTATGTACAAAAAAAATGTAGATAACTGAGCTGTTTTTTCTTCTTAGTCTGAGTAATTTAATACAGACTATATGCTCATATTCCAAATATTCACAAGGTCCTACATCCTGTAACAGCCTACAGATACATACAGAGCACCGTTAGGAAAACAACTGTGGATTCAATGCACTGTAGAACAAAATATGTGATTCTAACAGAACGGAATCTGCTACACTACTACCACAAATTATAGCCATAAAAACTGTCATAGTGTTGAAACACCCCCCCGACAAAGTCTCAACAAATATGGGGCATTTAAGTTTCACAAAGGTAACTTTATTTCAAGACTACTGTGTTGGATAGGACATTATACTATTAAAAAGCCACATTCTAAGTGTGCTGCTGCCACTTTCTTTTGTTTTCTATGCAAAATTGGTAGTTGCATTCAGGGAAGAAGAAAAAATATGTGCGAACACACCATGGCACTATGTTCAGACAGAATATGAAGAGATGGAGGTGGTGCTAATGGACTTACAGTTGAAGTAAGGGGATGAATGAAGTCATGAATGGAAGAACTACTGCTCTAGAAGGTGCAAATTAAGGAAAAGAGCTGTTAACTCAAGGTGATATTGAAGACGTTTGACAGAGAAAAGAATAGACATTCAGCTTTATGCAGGACTTCGTGTGCTCCGTAATGGATGACGAGCTCGGTATAGTATAGTAATGCGTGGTCCATCTGATCTCTATAGCACTGACACAGTAACTTACTGGTATTTACAGAGATGTCATAGGCATAGAAATTGATGTTATAGACATTGTCATGATCAATGTTTGGACCTTGCCAGTCACAAGTTGTGATTAGTTGGAGCACATTTAGCATGCACACAAGACATATTAGTTTACATTAATTTAACAGATTTAAAGCTGTCTTGGGATAGGAAATACATCTCAGACTGTGGCATACGTTTGTTTTGTTTTTTTTCTTTTCTCTGTCAGAGCAGGAATTTTTTTTATATTCCTGTGAGCAAGGCTGCATCAATATTTCAGACTGGTTTACTAAACAGCCTACCCACATTTTAAATACAAGATATGACAACATACACATTATACTCTGACATATATATACATTGCAAATTGATTCATTTTCAGCAGCAGTCTCTAAAATCTCGGATGTTGGAGCAGCCTTGAATACGGATCACAGGAGCGCAGAAGCCAAAGCACAAACAATACTTTCATGTTAATGAGAATATTATTGCTGCACACATCATTCTCTTAAAGAATTAAGTGAATTTTATACTGTACAGTAAATAAAAATACAAGTTCCTGAAGACAGTTAGCACAAAATGGCAAATTCTTGCAGGGCCTAATGGCAAAACCTTACGGCCTACAGGCTGTAGAGTAATCAACTGAACGGCAGTAAACACAAAAAGAGTTTGGTCCATTGGTACTTCACCCATAAGCCAGTCAAGAGACAAGGCTAGCAGAGCGGTCACGGGTCTTGACCTGCTCATGTCCAAGCAAAGGAAATTCAATTGAACCGTAAACCATCATCATCATCATCATAACAACCTGCACCTTTACTCTCACCGTTCTTCTCCTCAACACACAAATGGCCTTGCCTTAGCACATAATCAATTCATAGAACCACTCCTTGTGCACAACACGTTTATTAAAAAAGCTATTCAACCTACAGCTTTTCCTCTTCAAGGCCAAGGACATTAGCGGGAGTGCCCTGGTCACAGTCGGCAGAATGTGAACCTTGGGCTTTTTACTCATGGCCTGGCAATTGGACTTTTATACTCAATCAAATTCCACTCAAAAGGTGTAAAAGGGCAACTTCTCTGTCAAACAGATTTGATTGAAATTTACATTGCTTTAATGGAAAAATGTTAAACTCTGATGAGAAATGAAGACAGCACTGTCCTGTTGTTCTGTGGGTTGTCTGTTTAGTTTTGGGGTCAAGAAGACAAGGGCGAGGTTCAGCTTGCTGGGACGACATGCTGTTGTGGTGCTCCACCCAGTGGTGCTAAATGCATCTGGCCCTCTGTGCCGGCAACATCTGGAAGCCCATTTCCATCTTCAATATGCTGCCATAAGGGAGCTCCCATATGTCAACACAAACAATGCATGGAAAAAAGCGGAGATGGGGAAAGACTGCAGCCCCAATCAGAAAAAAACAAACTGTACTACTGGACTTGGTGTGAGGCTGGGAAGGTGTGAAAACATGTGTTTATGCAAGTGTGAACAACTGAGCCAAAGAGAAAGTAATTGAGAGAAAGAAAGAGTGTGTAAATGAGTGTGTCTACTTGTTATGGTGTTTGTGAGCGGAGACCCAAAATCAACAGACTTAACGCAACTTGAGTCTAAGAGCTACGACTGACACTCGAGCTAAGAGGGAGCAGAGGAATGAGGAAACTAACTGGGCGGAATGGGGATGCCGACGGACACACTCTGCATCTGGGACCGTCACCCAAGGTAAACAATGTTCAGGGAGCCATCTGGTTGAAACTGGGGAGAGGGGGGTAGAAGAGGGCAGTGGGGGAGCAGTGGGTGGAGGGAAGGGTTGCAACGAGCACAAGCATATGGAAAAGCAGATTTTTCCTCTCCCTGCAGCAGTCAGCGAAGGCAAATGTCAGCATGCGCTGCGTCCACGCTTGACTGTGCTGCACTCGGCACCACCACCTGGCCCTCCTTGCTCAGCCACCGAGTATGGGCAGCAGTGACACTGTGGAGCCTTTCCCCAGGGTAGAGGAAAGCATCACGGTGCTCAGGCTCATCCACTTGCATGCATGTACACCAACACCTCCTGCACTCCCTGCTCGTTTTCACACAAGAGATACACAAAGAAACATGGGACTTGTTTACTTTTACAGAGAACAGTACTAGAGTACTTCAAAAAGGAAAAAAAACGAGGAACTTTAGCCGAAATCTCTCACAGAAGACTGTTCTGTCATGCATATGTCTGCATTATTGTTTGACATTCTGTCAAGCTTTAAGAAAGGCAAACACCAGACCTGATGCAAGAAAATCCAAGCTGATGCCATGAACAAAATGTATTCTTTCAAAGTTTGCTTTCCACAAATGTTTGCTGCTTTCTTAAATTTACAAGTGAACCACATCTAACAAAATGGCATTTTGTTGTCTAACAAGCATATTGTCAGTATTTTACTGATATAATCCAGACAAAAACAAGAATCTGTCAGAATCTGTAAAAAAAATTATAAATGTTCATTTTTTTAAAATGTGGTTCACAGTTGGGCTGAGAAACCATCCAATTGTATGGCCAGTGGGCTTCATGCCCCCATGTTCACTCATAGTGCAGCAGTGTGGAGGGTCAAGGCCAGCTCCCTTCATGCAGAGCAGGCAGTCAAGAGGAAGGCCAGGCAACACCAAATGTCTTATTAATTCGCTAATTTGTTGTGACTGCAGGGCATGAAAAGCCTGTTTCCTTGCCATCTGAGGCCAAGAGAACCCAGTGCCATGTTACTTACAGACACACACACACTCATATATAAACACAGCTTTTGCTACCCACTATCTAGCCTACTTTCATGTGCGGTGGTGGGAATAAAGACAAAACCCTTGATTACCTCCATGAAAGCACCACCAGGGGACAAGCATCTTACTGGCTACTGACTCAGCCAAGCTAAACTGACAGCATACTTAAGACTATGGTTCCCAGAATCTGCAACCCGAGGCAGGAAACCAGGTGAATGAAAGTGCAACGATAACAAAACACTGTGTCCTACACTTCAGTCTTTCACCAAGGTCGCACAAAGGAGAAGTCAATGGAGATATTGATCCTAAGACAAAATTGAGACCAGGAGAAAACTGGACACCTCAGAGTCAAAGAGTCAACAGGATGTAAATATCCCTAATATAGGCTGTAACAACCTTCCCACCATGACAGCACTGAATTCAGCATTGGGCTAAAAGAAGAAAAATTTCATGTTATTAAAAATGTGGAACTTTGATGCACAAGGTGTAAAACGGACCTCCAAGACATTTAATGTGATAATGACTGACACGAAAGTAACATCAGACCATATTACAGTGAACTGTTCACCATTTCCACCATTTTTGTGGAAATGGTGAACGTCAATTGTCTTTCAAAGGTCAAATAAATAAAGTGTAGGTGTAGGTATTTGTATGTGTGTATGAGAGAGAGGAACACGTGCAGAGGAGGGATTAATTAACTCTTACCAAACTTGTGCAACTCAACTGTGCATTTCATTGTTGTCAGGAGTGGCATGTAACTGTCTGTGAAGGTATGTCATTGTGTTTGCGTTGTGGGAATCAGGGAACTCTGAGGAAAAGAACAATTCTACAAGTTTGAGAGGAAGCTGAAAAACAACAGATGTGCTCCACGCTGTGACTGACATCTTATTGATGATTGTATTGGTTATTTTTAACAGTGCTTTGCAGGGCCATACAAGTGTTTTTGCCAGAACCTGATTTTGAGTTGAGTGGAGAGTAGACAAATATATAAAAAAACCATTATTTTATTTTATATTTCATTATTTTATTATATAAACATGAAAAAATAGGGATGTTGATAGGGATCCAGTCTAAATTATGTTTCTGATTTGAAAAATCCCTAAATCTTTTGTAAAAACAGAGATATACAGCTTGTTTACTGAAAAGAGCTTAAAATATCCAGATATTATAATTTTTTAAGCCATTTTTAGCCTGCTCTACCACACACAAATTTAGCTTCATTGCTTCATTTGCTTTATTATCTATTTTACTCCGATTTATTTGAATGAAGGAGAAATTATAGATACACCCTCTGTGTCAAAACACATTGCTGGGAATCAAATTAATGGAATAACAATTTCTACAAACTATGTCTGCATATACTTAAGACACTGGCAATCAAATTATACCTGCAACATCAAAATAAAGCATAGTCTAGTATTATCGAAGTTGTAAATGTTGCAACAAAAATTAAAATACATATGTTAAATACATATATGTATATTATAGCAACACGTCAGTACAGTAGTATAGTGATTTATGACAATAAGTAACATAAAACAAGAAAGAATTGACAGATTCCAATGAGAAACGAGCTCTGACGTCTATTCAGAACCAACATTTTAATTTGCTCCACAAAGACTCCCCAGCTGTGTTACAAGCTGGAGTCTAGCTCCCTGAGGTCAATTAGCTTTTTACTGGGACTCTGGTACTTGAGCTGAAGGCCTTGATGGTGAGAGAGCACAGTTAATCGACTTTCTTTCTTCCCTGAGCTGCTGTTGTACAAAATTATTATGGATTCTGAAAAAAAAAATCCTTTCTGGGCTCTTTTGTGCTTGGGGTCTATAGGAAAAACAGAGTACAACAGCAGCTCTTTCGGAAAACCTGGCCTTCACACTGAAATGCAATTTCACAAGCTCCTCAACAGACGACAACCGCCTATTCTGCTGCAACAGTGGCCTCCCGCTTCTATACCCATTTGGCCAACCGGTGTGGGACAATTGGGTGGCAAGAAAGGTGACAGGTAATTTAAAGAGGCAAAGGGGACAGCTGTGGTGAGCGACTGTCCAGCTCATCCAGACTGTTTCCCACCAACAGTGGACCCCTGGCTGGCAGCATGTACACTAAAGGGCAGCTCCACCAACATACTGACACACAGACCAAAACACACACACATTGTTGATCCACGGCCTTTGCTCAAAGAGCTGGTATGTATGAGTTTACAGATGAATGCAGAATCACCTGGAAAACAACATTCAATATAAAGGAAAATGTGCACGTCAAACAACTTTAGGACTAATTTTTCAATATGTTCTGTTTCTTTCTTGTACTCTTGGAGGTCCTGATTGCTCCTGAAATATTACACAAACCACAGAGGCCTTCTCAAAGCACATTTCACTAGAAGTGTGTGGAAATTCTTCAAGTATGTAATGTACGTGGAAAATTAAAGTTATTCAGAATCAGCTCCAGGAAGAGTTTGTGCTCTCAGTTGCAAAGAATTCATTATACCACTAGCATTCAACACAGTTAATTACAGGAACTTAAAATCACCTGTAATGGTCAGCAAACATATAATACAGATTGACAGGGGTATGGGGTATTTGGTTGAGTTGAACATTTTTTTTCAACATTCTGTGCATGTATATCTGTGTGTGTGTGTGTGTGTGTGTGTGTGTGTGTGTGTGTGTGTGTGTGTGTGTCCACTGAGAGTTAGTGCGCTCAGCTGTAGGATCTAGTTGCTCTGACTTGTTGAGGACCCTGGCTCTCACTAGTGCAGCACACAGGCCCAGAGGTGGTGAGACATACAGCAGCTCGGCAGAGGAAGCAAGGGACAGAAACAGATAGTGATGGAAAGACAAAGAACGACAGAACAGAGGCTGAACCCCACGCAGCTGCTCTTGTTCTTCAGGGAACCCAGCCGGGAAGCATCACTCAAGCGCCTAATTCGTCTAATGTGTGCAGTCATGCGACGTGCAGGGTGGGGGTGAGGGTGGGGGACTGCTGCAGCATCAAACCCACAACTCTGCAGCCGTGGCTGAGAGACTAAGAGTGGACCAGCCTCACTGGCCACTGGCAACTAGGCACCGGGCAGGGGGCTAAGCTGAGGCACTCAGTGAGACTAAAAGTGATGATGCCCAACGCCCTGTTCAGCTACAGCCTGCGAGGAGGCCTCTCAGCATGCCAGCACAAACTAGGAGAGGTACAGGAAGACAGCAACAGAAGGCGAATGTATGTGTAAGTACAGAGAGGCAGTGGGGGTGTAATGCATATATGGTTGACTGACTGAGAGAGGAGGGCTCAGGTGGCCCGAGTAAGGTGAAAGGACATAAGACTGAAAGTAGGCAGTCATGATGCCAAACATCAGTATGAACACAACACACGGCAACAAAACTAAAATTCTCCTTAAACTCAAATGCTTCATGATTTTACCGGTAAGTAATATGCATGATATATATGTATATATATCATGCATATGTGACTGCATCTTGCACGGTTGTGATGCTATCACGGTGACAAAATCTGTCCACAGACACCTGTCAACTCACTCAAAACCACCTCTCTGGTAGTTCCCACAACAGTGTCTCCAGGACCACATTTTGCCATAATGAAGCACACATGCATGCACACGCACACACGCACACAAACTCAAGGTGAAAACAATACCAGCCCTGCTATTGTGGCTGGTGATGAAGACAGGGTTTCTAAATTAAATGAATGTTTGTATAAAACTCAGACTGAACTGACTTCTGCCTTGCTGAAACTGCACTGAGGACATACATGTCTAATAAAAGCTTAATTCCCCATCAGTAGGTGGCCAGACCTCCAGAATGTTGCCAAACACCTTACCTGATGTTGCCTTGACAGAGTGCTTTTGTAAAAAGTCTAGGGACTGAGCCAAAGCCTTCTTGTTGCAGTGAGTGGAGAGCTCCTCATTACATTCAAAACACCTGTTACAATGAGAAAGGGCATAGACAGATGCAGAAAGGCTTTAAGTTACTGTGGAATTTAACAGCGCTCAAGAAACTAATGAACCATTATTTGACAATGGAATTACTTGGCTGAAGTGGAAAAGCATCACCATCAAATATAATTGAGTGAAAAAGCATTTAATACCAGGTTATTGGTTAAAAAAAACATTCTTTACGCAATGAAAATGAAGAAAAATAATATACAGGTGTAAAAACTGACACAGCCCTTAAAACTGTGGTAGTCAAGATCAAGAACAACATTAAGATGACATGCACCTACAGTGAATGCAGTACGTAAAAACACCGGCGCCTATTATTCTCTGTGTAAGTCTTCTCAATCACTTTCAGCATCTTGACACGTGTCAATGCAAGTTGACTAGCAGTGGCATTGTGTGCAGTCTTGGCTTTTTCATTCCAGTTCACAATGAACGTATCTCTTAGGTTTCTCACCAGGCCTTCCATGTGCTCAAGCTAATGGTGATGCAGTGAGACTCTGGATGAAAAGCTTGATAGTGCTTGACAGCGTGCTGGATCCCCGACTGGTTACAGCCCTGCAAGATAGTTCATTTCAAAATTCTTATTAAAAAATCTTTGTTAACCAGCACAAAGCATACTCAGACCCACAGCACACATGTCCATATTAAAAGACTATGGCTCATTCCCACCTCAGTAAAGCCAATGCATGCATGTGTCAGAAAATAAATAAATCATATCTTCATATTCTGTAAGCCCTTTGAGTATACAATACAGTGTATATGTAGATATTAATATCTTGACTCTAATGTCTATTTCAATCTGTTTTTGTCTGTTAAATTACTTTACAAACATGCTTTTCAATTTAGAATAATAACCTGGTGTCTCAATTATTATTTTACATATTCTAAATTTTAGACTAACCAGTACTGAATAAATGCCATTACATTTTAACATACCAGTACAAACATTCTTTCACCGCATATTTAAGCATCATTAATAATTTAAAAATATTATTAAAAATACTTTTTTTTTTCAAAATACATTTGTTAGATTTTCCAGTGGTGATCCCCTCTTTCTCTCTCTCCCCACGCTCTTTGTCTTTGTTTCCCTCGCTCTCTCACACAAACACACGCACAGACATAAACACAACCAGTATAGTCTCAACAATATCTAAATGTCAAAACAAATGATGATTTTCTGCACTGCCGGAAATGTTCAGTGGGGTTGAGGTCAGATGATCAACTCCAGAGTAGGCCAGACCTGAATATTCCCACCACCGTCTGTCTGTGTGATACACTGTGGTATCATTCTCTGTCCTGTTCGTTTCATTACATACACACTTCTGTCACTGTCATAAATCTCAAACTTGGAATCAGCAGTAAATAGGACTTTTTTCCAGTTATTCACTGTGAAGTGCTGGTATTTCTTAGCCAACACCAAGCATTTGGCCTAGTTCCCTCTCCTGAAAAATGGTTTAGAGACTGCTACTCATCCTCTGAGACCACTACAAGACATCCTTCTTATGAGAGTACTTCAGATGATTGGAGTGTTGTGTTCTTTATTTAGCAAATTTCATATCTGTGATGAAGTTGCTTTTCTATCTCTCAGGGAACTAAGTTCAATATATTGATCTCTTGATGGTGTGGTCACTTTTTGTCTGCCTGATCGTGATCGGGGGGTGTAAAAACAAATCTCACCTGGAAACCACACTTTAAGCACACCAGGATGTCATGTGACGCTGCTGGCTCTCCATCGATCATGGTCCTCTCCTTTAGGCACTCAGAGCACACCAACCACACGCTAGAGAGGACCAACTTCTTCACTGAGCTCAGGTCCACTGCCTTACTCACATGCTGGCAAGTCAACCCTGATTGAAAAAAAAAAAAACAACAGAATACACTATAATGATAAATTTACCCCACAATCAATATCTTTTAGGGACAAGTTTGGGTTTCTGAGGGATTTTCCTTTACTAAGGGAGACAATGTTTGCAGCACTTGCAGAAAATTGTACAAGGAGGGATACTCCCCAAAAAACAAGCTTATATTCTATTCATCACAAGATTAATTTCTTGTTAAGGATATTCCACTAGAGTAATGAGGTTTTTTTTTTTTTGGTGAACATAAGATTATTGTTGTGGTTTAGAAGGACAGGTGTGTAATAACCCATAGATTGACAAAATAGACTAAAATGACAAAATTATTGTTGTTCAGCTGAAACTACTGTTGTGCGCGTCCAATGACAGAAACTGTCATAAGCAGTTAACAGATGTACTTGGTACATTACTTTTTTTTTTTTTTTTTACAAAAAGTACTATAAGGCTTAATAAATACATATCTTACTTTTTGATCTTAACTAAAGTGTTAATCCCATTTACTGTCCACTACTATCCACAGGGCTATAGCAAATGACCACAACGCACAGCTTTAACTTTAACAGGTGTCCAGTACTGCTTCAGAGACTTACCGCTGACTTCATCTGATGACTCTTCATCTCGAGGTTTCCTTGGTTTATTAGTCCGCTTAGTCATATCGGCGGCTTTCAAAGAAAAAGGGTCTTTTAGCCGCATCTGGAGCTCTAAAGGTGAACATGGAGGATAAACATAGGTGTTACTACACAAAATGTAATTACCACAGTATAACTGTGTTTTAACAATGACACTTGAATTAAGCAAACAATAAGTGAAATTTTCATTTCACTTGTTGTAGCGCACAATACTTTGAAACTAGCTACAGTTCAGTCAGTAAGTATTTGTACAGCAACACATTTCTTGTAAGTTGCATTTGAACTTCAGCACAAACCCCCAGAAACACCTCCTCAGGTGGAGTGAGGTCAGGTGAATGACCTGGCCTGACCATGGTATTTTATGGATTTAAGCTGATTATCCTGCTGCTTTGTCCTAAAATGGCGGTGTCATGTTTGAATGTATCTCTAAATTGTTAACCCAAAACAAATGAGACGACCCTCGAGCATCCTTAAAGCTGTCAGTCACTTCTCACTCAGATTTCCATTTTAAAATCATTGTACAGAAAGCCAGAGAAGTAGAAAACATGTAACTGTGTAAATACTTTGGGAATGCGTAATATGTCCCTGAGAATAAATACAGACACTCAGAAGAAAGGCGATAATTATATTAGGAATAATTAGCTGGTAATGGGCAAGAACACGGTTAAAAGGCCTCAATTAGCCCCAATCATCCAGTTTTGTTGAATATAAAATGCCTTAGTATTGTTTACCTAAGAAATTTAAACGGCGATGTAATTACTTTTACATATTGGGATTTGGAGAAAAAACAGTATGAACTCACCTCTTTATTTCAGCTCCTATGTTGACTGTGTTAGCTAACCTGAAGCCAACAGTGGATGTCAAATCTTTCTGGCTAGCAAACAGGCTAGCTACATTAGCCTGTCAGAACAAATAAAACATTGACAGGTATGTTCCATCCAACGATACACGGAGATATTACGGCATCTTAAAGGAAAGTGTCCGCAACTACACAATAGTGTCTCAATAACTCTTCGTTTTTGACTTTCTAAATTTTGTCAACCTTTCGGTAGCATCAACTGGCAACACTAGCCAACATGTGACGCACTACGGCAGCTCAGTTAGGCCTAATGCTGCATTCAGGGACAATGGACAATCTAATCAATGAAGGTGAAACATAACAGGTTTGCATTCAAGAGCTTTTTCCGGTGTTTTGTACGATATGTGCATATACAGGGTGATCAGTTTGTTTGAGACAAAAATACATAAATAATTAAAAACTGCAATGTTGGTGAAAACATCAAACTGTCACGGGGCATGGATGAATTACCACTACTCTAAAGTAGATCTATAGTCAGATGTGGACAAACTCCGCCTTCACTCCCTTCACCATCTTTCCCACGACCTGGAATGCATCAGAGACTGTCTTTGATAATGCACGAGTGCATTACTTTGCACTACTCAGGACACGTGTCGCTCATTTATGTTGATAATGTTCTGACCTTTGCAAAATCAGATTAATAACGTGCGGTTGAGTTTGGCACGAAGTCACAGGAAAGAGTATTTTTGTCCTTTAGGTGACGCGTACTACTGCGCACGCGCAGGTCGTTATCGAAAGGTTGAGCTTGTAGCAGTGTGACTTTTAATAGTTGTCACACGCAGTATTACTACGAAATTACGGGTTAATGTCGACGAAGTGTTGATATAGAGTATAATATAGAGTGTACGTAGTCGCACATGGCTCTCAGAAGGTGCTGGAGGGTTGCAGGGATTGTCCCGCGGCTGTTATGGAACAGCACAGTCCTTCCAGGCGCTTCTGTCCCGGGAGGACGAGGCTCTGTGTCCAGCCTTGTCAGCACTCATCCTGTTTGCAAAAGTGAGTTCCGCATTTAGCGCTGTTCATTATGTTCGCTTATCTGCTGCCTATGTGAGTGTCAGCTCACATAGGCAGCTTACTGTTAGCTTGCTACTCACTATCATGTTTTGTACATAAATAAAATGACAAGTTGTTTGTTTTGCTTTCAGCCTCTCAGTTGCTGCTCTGTAGCAGGTTCAGTTCAGCGCCACTGAGCACAGATGTGAGTTACGAGCAGCTGAAGCAGCTCCTGGCCGGTCGGAAAGCTGTGGTTATAGATGTCAGAGAGCCCTGGGAGCTCAGGGAGTACGGCTTCATCCCCGGGTCCATAAACGTTCCCCGTGAGTGTTGTTCTGCCTTTAAATACACCACGCGGAATTGTATTGGCAGGGATGAAGGTTCATTTGTTATAATGTAGTATCCAGTAGTTTGTGTTGTCTGCTGGCCATGAACAAATTTGTGAATGCCCTAAATCATAGAGTCTGTCTTACAAAGTATACATTAACCTTTAGAGATGAGTAATAGGCTTCGGCCTTTGTTGTGGGAAGTTCACTCAAAAGCAATATTCCCTACATTTTACATAACCTTTACATTCAGTATGGGTGCCACCTGCAGACAACCTGATATTAAGGAGAATTTGCTTCATAATTTTCTTGACGGTTTTCCATAGGTCATCCTGATAAGTGTAATTACAATGCTTTGAGACTACTACTACAACAACAGTTCCTACTACTACACTAAACCCATCAATGTTTTGTTTTACCCAGTTGCACATATTTACCACCTAACCTATCTGTGCTCCTTTGTCTTTGCAGTGGGACAGGTGAACACTGCCCTCCAGCTGGGTCCGGAAGAGTTCAAAGAAAAGTATGGCGGTGAAATGCCTCAGCAGACAGATAACGTTGTGTTCACCTGTCTGGCAGGAGTCCGGAGCAAGAACGCGGTCAACACAGCTGCTTCGCTGGGATACAGAGAGTGAGACATGGTTATTTGGCTTATGTCTGTCAAAATCATTGATTGTCATCTCACCATGAAGTCCACAAATTATCGAGTTATTACACTCATGTATGGAAAATGATGAATAAGATATTGTGTTGTTTCTTTTTAAAGTTAATATTTTTTCAGTCTGGATAAAGCTGAGAGTAGCAGTACAGATTTAAAGCTGATGTTGGGTGACTTTTAAGCGATTTACTGACTTTTATATTTCATCAAAGGAGAGAAAAATATACTGAACTTTAGAAGCCAACAATGAAATTTTAAAATGCAGTGTATTACTGTGTGAACGAGTCAAACACAAATGCAGTTTTATTTTTGATGCTTCTCTGTTTATGCAACAGTTCCGTTTACCTTTTGACTTTTTTTCTCCTTTTCAGTGTTCAGTATTACTCGGGTGGATGGCAAGACTGGGTGAAGCATGAACAACATAAGTGATCCAGGGATAACTGAAGAGATAAAACATTATTTAAAGGTCTTTTTTTAATTTACCCGAGATTAAACTTGAAAGTGGAAGTGCATAACAAGGAGTCTTGTAAAGGCTTTTAAAAAAGTTCCTAAACTTTTTTTTTTGTTGTTTTAAGAGCCAATGATTTAAGTTGTTTTCCTCATCTGTGAATCCCAAAGACCGAAACCACAGGACTCAACATATCAGTAATCACATCGGCTTCTAAAGGTTTTCAGCACTGTTGTAAAATGACTTGAAATTTGTTGTAAACTTGTTTCAGCATAGAAGTACCCATAAAGCCTTTACAACTTCTAAACAAACACATATAAAACCGATGAATGTTCTAAACAATACCACTGTTACAAATAGGTAATGTACAGAATGTGCTAAAGTTTTTGTTTCCAGACTAACTATGCAAATGACTTCTTAACTGTGTATTATTGTAAGTTAATGAGTGCTCTTTCATATTATGAAGTTTTCAGGTTGATGTATATACTGAATAGCGTGTTGCTTGTAGACGCAGCAGTGGATGCAGTTGTTGCCAACATCATTCAGTAAATAAAGTGACATTTTTGATTAACAGTGGTCTAATAAAAATGACACAAGCAGACATTCACTTGGATAATTTGTGATATATATAGGCCTGCACAGGCTTGCTGAGGTGACAGCCGCTGGGACTAAGATGATCTATGTTACTGAAGGGCTATGTCTAATATTCACAGTTTCTCACTATGAATCCCCCCCCCCCTCAATGGAACAGTAACAGGTTCCTTCGTCAGCTATGATAATGAATGTGTTTGTTTTCAGCTGAGAAAAATGCCTCTATGTCAACTATGGCCATGGACCTTTTTCCCCATTAAGCTCCCCTTTTACAGCTTGAGCTGAGGTTTATTAATGATCCTACTACAAAGCTTGGAAGCAGCTTGTTGATACTGAGTCATTGTCAGTGAATAGGAAACTGACCTCTAAGTGACTTTCTTGATACTTGAGTAAATAATCTCTCAGAAGTGTCAATACTATTTCTGCATGTATTATCCAAGCATATTCATATTAAACTATTAAAGCAGATCTATGAGTCACCCTAATTTTACCCTCTCATCTGGCCTGTTACATTAGGAAAACATGAAATGCACTGAATGACTCTTAAAGACAGCATGTCCGTGCCCCCTTGTATTGGTTGTGTCATTTTTAGCTTAATGTTCCTCCTATAGACCCTGGGCACTCTTTAAAAAACATACTACACAGTTTTATCACTTTATACTTAATGACTTTTTCTAATTTTATGAGAATAACTTCTAAACCTGTTGCTTTGTTTCACAAATCAAAAACTACGAAAAAAAGGAACATTGCTCCTGTTTGGGGTCTAAGAGACCTCCACTGTAAAACCTGGTTGAATACAGTGGATTTTCATATGCTCCATATTTGCAGCTCTATCCCTCCCACATTTCATAAGAGGTCTAATTGGAAGTGACTCATCTCTTGGGTCTAATTCACTAAAAACACAAGTAACATCGCCAAATGGGAGGACGTACTGTATATTACATGACATTGTATTATAGATAACATATAAAATATTAAGTGAATCCTTATTTGGTGTAATAACAATGTTTTATGTATTTATGAAAGTAAGGTAAAATGAAATGTTGAAGGTGGGGTGGTGCTGGCATTTGGGCTGAGACAGTAAATACTGAAATGTGCCACATGAAAACACCGCAGTGATTCCTGATGTTATTTGGTTGCAACATGAAGAGAATTAGTGGAGATGAATTATTCATGAATGAAAGTGTCCACCTCTTCCCAAAAGTCTCACAATGCTGCAAGATCTGAGGTCAGTGGAAAAGAATAGATGTTCACTCAATCCATCAAGACAGAGTTTGCAAGAACAATAAATTTAAAAGCATTTTAGAGGTTGAATTTGATGGGGTATTTTTTATGTCTTGCCAGTGTTATCTGTCTACATGACAGGTTATATTTAGTTTTTTCTATTTTCTCTCTCTGTGTGAAACTTAAGTGTTACATTTTCTATGAAGGTGTTGCTGGCAGTTAATGTTTACAGTAAACCTAGGATAGCGCAGTGTTTACTGACCAAGTGACCCTGTAGGTGCCAATGAAGAATTGCCTTGCACAGGCCTGACCACTGTTTTCTCCCCTCATATCACTGTGCCATGTCAACCGCAAACTCCAGACTACAGCCCCCCCTCCCCCTTTTCTTCTGCCTCCATATTTTCCCTCTGAAGCGGCTAATTCCATTTTCTTTTTTCTGCATACTCCAGTTTTAATATGTTGAAAACAGACCAGACTAATAAGTACTAATTTATGTCAAATCTTGCCAAGGCTCTTTGTTCCTCTGCAGTCACAGCCTCATCAGGTCACCCTCCAGCTTCTGCTCAGCATTCAATTAAAGTCCCTCGTCCCATCAGAGCAGATCACATCAGTAATGCACCTACTGGCTGCTGTGACTGACTGGACCCTGCCTGCCTGCCTGCCTGCCTGCCTGCCTGCCTGCCTGCCTGCCTGCCTGCCTGCCTGCCTGCCTGCCTGCCTGC
>JBBMJY010000025.1:20161647-20173577 GCA_037833715.1 Toxotes lorentzi | reverse complement strand
GCCTGCCTGCCTGCCTGCCTGCCTGCCTGCCTGCCTGCCTGCCTGCCTGCCTGCCTGCCTGCCTGCCTGCCTGCCTGGCTGTCTGCTGCCCAGTGCTGTGGTGGACTCTGAGGAGATGGATGTACCATGATCCCAGCAAAGCCCATTATTGGTTCTGATGAAAGGGACACTGATACATGATCAGACTCTGTATATTGCAGAGAGACTAATAGCTGAACCTTCCACAGATGCCATCAGCTGCTATCCCAGCCCAGATCTGCTCTTCACAAGCTTCTGACAAATATATGAGCAGCAGGTCAAGTCTGCATTAGTGCAGAGGGTCAAGATTCCACAGGTGTTGGCTCATGAACTGGGCTGTCTTGGACAGAGCGAGGGCATGACAGGCAATAGGGGGTATAAAACCTCAGAAGGAACTGCCGATCAGAGAATGCAAACAAGGAAGCTGGAGCAGCAGTGAAGTTCAGTAAACCACAGACAGACTCTGTTTTTCTAGTTTTTCTTTTATTTCCCTTCAGAGAATCAGAGGAAACACAGTTGCTGCCGCCACCATGAGCAGCAGCCCAGAGAGGATCTCGTCCTACCGCCGTCACTTTGAGGACAGCAGCAGCTTGTCCCATCAGGTCAGGGTGTCCAGCCCATCCCCCACCAGGAGAGAGGCTCGTCATGCCTCCGCTGGCTACTCCTGCAGAGCCCGGACTGGCAGCATGCGTGTGGAGTCAGTGGGAAGAAGGACCGTCTCCGCTGCACGCAGGTCTCGCATGGTTGGAGCAGGGTAAGCTGGGACAGAAAAGTCCCAATACATGGACTAATGTAAGGCTCATGAGTAAGAAGGTTATACAGTTAGCTTAGTATTTCCTTGTGAGCTTGTTGTAAAAAAAAATGCAGTTAAATTTAACTTCCTCTAGCCATTTTTATTCCACAAAACATTCACATTGTCTCATGATGTGCCATCTTCCCTCCTTCAAAGCTGAGTTATCTGGCTCTATGGTTAATGAGTATGGATATATGTTTTCAGTGTGGGTGCAGGAGCAATGGTTTGCGTTGGGCCTAGTGGAGAGCCTGCCATAGACTTGGATGCAGCTGCTGCTGAGAATCATGAATTCCTCAACACCCGCACGAGTGAGAGACAGGAGATGATTGTCCTCAATGACAGACTGGCTGTATACATTGACAAGGTAAAACAGCATTCACACTGATTACACTGTATGTCTTCCATCAGTGCAGATGAATAGTTCGACTGGCTAAAAATATCTTTTGTTGAAAAATAGGGGCATTTTATTCTCATCTCTTTGAGCACATGAACAGGAAAAATATACTGTCTTGCTCTGTTCTTGTGCGCACAGGTGCGATCCCTTGAGCAGCAGAACAAGCTGCTTGAATCAGAGATCGGGGCCTACCAGAACCGCTTTGAGAAGCCAACAGGCCTGCGCCTCCTGTATGAGGAACAGCTGAAGGAGCTAAAAAAGATTGCTGACCAGATGAGAGTTCAGCGGGTGAGACAGAATTATTCAAGCTGAACGTTGCTTGTGTTCCTTTTTTTTCACATTTCAGATGCTCAATAGAGCAGAAAGACTGAATTCTTTGTTTCTGGCGATGTTTACACCTCACTAATCTGCAGAGGATTAGCAATGATACAAGACGTCAACTTGGTGTTTTCAAGGTTCCTTACCTGGTAACAAGCTTATTTCTGGCAGGCAAATGGAGAAGTGCCTCAGCATGTTAAGGTGTCATGAAGTACAGCTGTCTTCAGCTATGTTATATGTACAGATGAGATGACTTGATTATGCATTTGCAGAGACACAGGGACACACACACATATTCAGGTTTGAAGTTAAAATATAAAATGCAAAAGAGGCTGATCTACATTTTGCACACACCCTTGCACACACCTTCAAATCCAATAGATGAGCATATTACTAATGGCTTCTTGGTTTTCAGGACATTTCCTTGGCTGCTAAGGAGTCCACAGCTGCTCAACTAGAGGCAATCAAAATCAAATATGAAGAGGCAGTGGAGCTGAGGAAGAAAGCTGAGTTAGACATTGAAGCCTTCCGTCCAGTAGGTTACATTTGATTAGAAAATCCATCTTCATCATAATAATTTATAGTCATAAACCCACATGATGATCACGGTGTGTGTTCTTCAGGATGTTGACAAAGCCACCTCCTCACGCATTGCCTTGGAGAAGAGGCTGGAGCAACTGGAGGTTGAAATTGAATTCCTAAAGCGGGTTCATCAACAGGTGGATGACATCTTTATGTAAGAATTACATATTTAGGTTGTCTTTCATTCTGATCATTTCTAAAGATTTTTTTTTTCCAGGAAATAGATGAGCTCATGAAACAAATCTATGCAGCTCACGTCGGGGCTCAGAGTGCGTTCACCCTGCCTGACCTGGCAGCTGCTTTGAAACAAATCCAAACCCAGTATGATGACATTGCGGCCAAAAATCTCCAGGTACAATAATCACACATCAGGACCGGGGTAATTCAGCGAAACACTCTGGATTCCAAATCCATTTATGTGAATTCTTCTTTCATTTGTAGGAGATGGATTCATGGTATAAAAACAAGTTTGAGGATATAACCAAGAAGGCATCAAGGCACCTAGATAAAGTTCGAGGCATTAGAGAAGAAATAGCTGGAGCCAAAAAAGACGTGAGTGTCAAAAGTGAAAATGAATAGGTGAATATTAATTGAGAATCAATATTGAATGGCTATAATAAATAAAATCTGCTATGATATCTCTAGATCCAAAGCAAAGAACGCGACCTGGATGCCTTGAGAACCAGAAATGAAGCTCTTGAGGCCCAGATCCGAGAGATGCAAGAAAGGTACAGGAAGGAACTGGAAGAACTGCAGGTAAATGGAGACTCATGTAGTTGCAGGGTGCACACCTGATCACACCGGAGTCAGTCTTGAGCATACACTGCTCACTTTTATGCATGCAGACACAAAGCCACTACAATGGTTCACTTGGAAGGTAATTTCATGGCTTTGTTAACCTATTAGGCTCGGATTGAGGCCCTGCAGCTTGAGCTGAAATCCACTAAGGAGAAAATTGCACTGCACCTGCGTGAGTACCAGGACCTCCTGAATGTCAAGATGGCTCTGGAGATTGAGATCACAACTTACAGGTGAAAGAAAAGCAACCTGAAATTTGCCATCTATTTTAAACCATATGAGTAATAATTTTGTCATTGTTTGTCTTTTCTTTGCAGAAAACTGATTGAGGGAGAGGACCTGCGGCTGTCTGGCATGATGCAAACTCTCTCTCTTACCACCTCTTGCATGGGCACCGGTGCTGGGATGAGCTTTGGTGGAGGAGGCATGGGCGGTGCAAGTGGAATGGGTGGTGGACTGATAGGAGGTAGTGGTGCAGGCACTGGAGGCAAGGGGATTGCAGGAGGCATGGGTGCAAGTTCAGGCAGTGCTGCTGGAGGAATGGGTGGAATAATGAGTGCTAGAGGTACTGATGACAGGATGGGTCATGCTGGTAGGGCAGGTGGGGCAGACATGATTGGTGGTCATGGATTGGGAGCTGGAGGTGTAGGTGGAGGGATAGGTACTGGTGCTGGTGGACTAGGTGCTGGAGGAGTTGGTGGACCTAAAGGTGGGGTCACTCGGCCTGGAGGGGCTGATTTGGGCACTGGAGGTGCAGGAACTGGTGGTGAAGGTGTGGGTACTGGTGCTGGAGGCAAGGGTAACAGCAGCATGGGCGGTGTTGGAATGGGTACAGGTAGCGGCTCCACAGGTTCAGGTGGCATGGGTGACGCTGACACAGGGCTTAGAGGAGGAAAAGGTGGTGTAGGTGAAGGGAAGGGAGATGGATCTGGTAGAGGAATAGGTGAGGATGGAGGCAAAGACCATGGAATGGGTGGAATCGGAGGAACTGAGGGTGTGGGTGGGGATAATGTAGGTGTTGCATTGTCAGACATTGGTGGAAAAGGGAAGATTGGTGGAGGAGTGGATGACACCAGTGGTGCTGGGATGAAATATGGATCAGATGGATATGATGGCAACATCGAGGCCTACGCGGAGCAGGCTGTGGAGCTTACAGAGAGAAGGACGGTGCTCATTAGGTAAAGGTACCATCAGGTATCATTTCAGTTTCTCTTAAACAAAGCCTCTTTTTATCGCAGCACACAGACTCAGAAAATAAAGTCAGACATACCCTTGATTAAGAAGCAATGACTTGAAGTGCCTTAACTTGCTTTATGACAGAGTAAGACCCAGCATACAGCTGCCTAAAGGTCCAGCCATTTTAACAGTTGTAACACGATTCTTTTGGCCGTCTTTTTGTTGTTTCCTCCCCGACAGAACGGTCAAAAACGAAGGTGATGTGGTGGAGATGGACCACCAAGAACAAACCTACACCATCACCGGTGCGGCCGACGACTCTGATGCTGACTGAGCAGCACAAATTCCCAAGTGACCTCCTCTCACCCTTAAGCCTCCACGCCCTATGAGCTTTGCACTGACCAAACCCCATGTCTGGGCACTGACCTTTCCCCTTTGCCCTGGACATGATGACCAGGAATGACCCTTTGCTACAAAGTTAAACCTTCACCTCGTAGGGTTTACACTGCCCCTTTTTTTCTACTCACTGCAAATAAAGCTATCAGCATTCATTCACCTTGTCCTTCTTTGATTTGATGTCTCTTTTAGGTTTTTTTTTTTTGTATTATTCAATACTAGTTACATGAAATGCTGGTAAAAATAATATAGTTTTGCTCAACTGAGGGGGACGTTGCTTGTATTCATAGCTTTGGCTCAGAGGGAGAAAGAGAGGAAAAAGGGAAAGGAAGTAGAGGAGGAAAAGCAAAACAGAAAGAGAGAGACAGAGTCACCTGAGGGTCAAGACGGTTGCCCTGACACTTTCTGGAGGGCTAAGGAATCCGTCATTCAAATTTTGTTCTGCAGCAGACTGACGGCACACAGCCGTTTTCTGTCCTCATTCCATCCACATCCACACCTTTTCCTCCCGCTACTGATTGGGAGCGACTGGATCTGGCCAGCAGATGCCAAACACTCTCAGTGTCCTGCTCAAGGGCTGAGAGCAGAAACATGCAACACACCAATCCTCTGACAAAAACTGCAACAAAGATAGGAAGCGGACCAGCGTTATTGTGGCAGCAATAACATTACTGTGTCATTATTATTATAATGGGACACAACTGACTAAAGTCAACTAAAGGTCAACAACCGTAGTTCTTATTCCACAGTGAAATGCCTCCACATTACATGTGGTGGGACCTGAACATGTGTGTATGTGCTTTTGATGAAAATAGAAATTTGCAAAGAAACTGGGGGAAAAAAGCAGAAATTTGAATGTTTTTCACTTCACATGAACAATTTCAGTGTCAGTGTTTGTTACAAGAATATTTTGGACTGAATTTGCTGATTTAACACAATATGCATCAAACACAAAACCGAAATGCAAAATATCTATATAGGTATTTACATTACTCATCTAAAAAACAAAATTAAAAAAAAACTTTTTAATTTAGCCACACGTGATTCAAGCAAAATTAAATTCAAGAAAATTAAATAAAAATAAGGAACTATAATTACCTTAAGCCCCGGATAGAGTGCATCTTATTTAAAGCCAAATCACTGCATTGTAAATTATTTTTATAATGATTATGCGGATGATTCATGTAAAAATAATCAATATTTCTCTCGGGCATCACTTCCACAAGCTCATCCCACCCGAACACACAGGAGACAATTAGTTTGAACGTAAAACTGTCAATCGGAGATATAATGAGGAGCTGCGAGCCGGTAATATGTATCATTAGATCACATTTCGTTACCGCAAATTATTAATGTGCATCCAACCCGAATGGTGTTTAGACATAATTTCATCCTATATATTTGATTTTAAGTTCAGGGACACAAACGCGCTTCTCATCTATATGAAGGAATGGAATTTATTATCAATATAATTAACTGACGTGTGTGTGTGTGCGTGCGTGCGTGTGTGGAATGCGGAGCTCTCCATGGTGCTTCGTCCTCAGCAGTGGAAAAAGCTGACGCACCGGAAAAGTGGAGCGTAGTCTGGTCATTAAAACAACGAAATAAATAAATAAATAAATAGATAAAAGCAAAATTTCATACACAAATTTAACATTCACAGACATGAGAAGAGATTAGGCAAAAAGCTTTTCCTCAAAATTTCTATCTAATCAGCAAATGTGACAGTTTTTATTTTTAAATTAACCTATGCAAATTAACCAACTTTTGCTATAACTATTATTTTACAATTACTATTACTATTATCCATTTAAAAATCGTTATATTTTTACTATTAAAAAAAGGAATAAAACTAAATAAAATTAGACAATAATTCAGATGCTTGTTCGGGTAATAACCATGACTTCGGCTAAAATATCTGACCTTATTCAAACATATGAGCCGGTCAAGGTTACGTGTCTTTAAACACGATCTTTGCCATTTTCCTTGTTTTGCTCCCACTTTCAGTTTGCAGAAACACACCGCACAGCCAACTGGGTCACTAACCTTCATCTTATGAGAAAAATGGCGTTTTACACTGAGTCGAGGGAAAGAGCTCCTTATATTCACCAAGGAGGGCAAAAGTTGGGACTTTCTTTGAAACCTGCGATTTTCTGTCACTTTGTGCATATGCTTTGGGTGGCTAAATCCCAATTAGGGTCGGCTGACACGCTGCTCTATTCACGCAGAGCCCTGCCTGCATACATTTGCCTAGGAATGAACTTCTCAAATGGATCTCCTGCTAAATGCGTTGGACAGCAGAGAGAATCGGCCTGAGTGACACTTTCTTTCTGAGGCGCTCGAGTGAGAAAAGGTATGAATTTATAAGGTACACCGAAACATATCAATTCACGCAACTTCACACGCTTTTATCCGCGTTTTCTCATGCGAGACAAAGTGAGTTTAAGTCAGGGAAATGTGGCCTGAAAAAGCAAGGCGCAAAAACTTTGAGAGACTTTGAATACCGAAATGGTGCAGCCCCCTTTCTGGGGGGGGGGGGGGTAAAGGGAGAGAAGGCATTTTGAATGAAATCACGCATGAACAGCGTTGAATCGGGTGCCGTTTATTCGGCTCCTCTCTAATGCGATTTTGAATATTAGTCTGGGTTAAAATCCCAATCATGTCATCTGGTGGGAGTCCCATACAAGCATAATTACTATTCAAACGCGTCGCAAATGTCCCACCCGCATCAAGGCAGCTGGTCTGCCTTTTGGTACAGCTTGCGTCTTTCCCCAGGTTTCTCAGAGAAGTAAAACACCTTAAACACGAGCGGGGTTGTTTTAAAATAAAGAAAAGAAAGACGAAGAAAAGGAATAAAAAGGGTCTGTCTGAAGCCTATTTTGTGTTTCGAGAGCGGCTCAGATCTGAAAGGAATAATAACAAGTTCAGATTCTTTTGCCGGGCAGAGTTCAAGCTGCTCCAGAAAACTGTGAGGTTTTAAGTCTTCTTTTTTTCTTCCTTTTTTAATTAAAAGAAGTGTGACCAAATGAATGTGAGAGGTGCAGAAGGTGTTGGCTTACATGTGGAGAAATAAATGGATTTAGACAAACACAAAGTCATTTCTAAGACGTGGGAATCTGTGAGAAATAGGCCACATTGCTAAGTGGGACAATGATTGGGCTCTCATGAATAGGCCCAAACAAAGTTTATGGGTCGACATAAAAAATGTGTTTTCTCCTGAGCTCAGAGGGGTCTTAAATGGTAGGCCATTGAAACCAGTCCAGGAGAGGTGGTGGTGAACCCTTGGCACCCCTGAGGTATAGTCAGGGTGCATGAATGGTGATCCCTGGTGGGGCATTGCTCTCTGTATTAACCGCGTTGCTTTGCAGACAGGTTGTTCCTCTATGTTCATGGCTCATTAATGGCCAACCAGTTAAATCAGAGCCCCACCGTTTAGACAGCTCAAATCCAAAAAAACAAAAAAACAAAAAGGCTGGCAAGAGCCAGGCAGGGCTGCCTATAAAAACATCTCCCTCCTCTCCCAAACTCCGATTCTTCTCAGGTCGTTATTTAAGTTCATTAAAGAGACGCAGAGAGAAGCGCACATGCAAAATGCTGTTGATTGACTCAATATTGTCCCAGAGTAAAGACCCAAGCATGTAATTAATGTGTCTTTTTTTAAAAAGGAGGAGGGACAATAACGCCGTTCAAGCCATTTAATTTCATTTAATTTTCCATCCCATTTGCTTCCAACACTGCTTTCACTCTGACACCGAGCCTTTTGACTGCTCTTCAGGGCTCCGGAGCGCACAGCGGAGCGGGGATTCACCCCAGCGACTTCTCCGCTGACAGAAAGGAAAACGTCTTCGCCTTCTTCCCCCTTCCTCGGAGAATAATTCATTTCACTGTGGAGAAGTGCGGGGCTTTAAAGCAGCGCAGGGGTGGATGGGAACCAGCCGCAAATGCCGAGGCGTTAATAAATAACTCCTCCGCACAGCCGGGTGCAAACATTGCGCCTATTGATGAGATTGTTCGCGTGTCGTTCAGGCTCTTTGACTGACTGTGGAGGAGCGAAGGGAGGAGAGAGGGGGAGAGGGAGCGAGGGAGAGAGGGGGAGAGATTAATGTGTATTTATTGTTTGTTTACAGCATATTTATTATATTTACCGCCTGAGGCTTTAAGATGTTTTTGAGTTTTATTTATAATAAACTACAATAAACCTAATGCATTGATTTAAACTGAAGTGTATTGCTGTTAAATGTTTGCTCATTTATTCTTCATTTGATTCATTAAAAAAAAACAAAACAAACTCAGCCATGGACGTTGCAGACAAGCCTGTGCTACTTGTCCTGATTCAGATTGAGAGTCCACCGCGGTCAGGTCAGAGGTTAACATGTTCATGGTCTGAATTGATGATCCACAGGTTCTTGTTCTTCTCCTCTCCCTCAGACTCATCACTGCACCATCAAAAGGCTCCAAAGACTTTAAACAACCTGCTGCACAGAGCCACATGCTGGAGGCTCCCTCTCCCTTCAGTCATGCCATGAATACTCAGCCTCCTGAGTGTTGTCCGCCAACCAGCAAGTGAATCAATCGTTTAAGGCTTTTGGATCTTTTTGTCATTATAGTCCTGTGTCTGACATACAGGTCTTATTTTATTATATTAGGTTTATGATTATCTGAATGAGGTTACAATTCATCATCAAAGTTCTTCCAAAAAAGGGTTTTGAGCCAAATGTTACATGTGAGTGTTTTCATTTCCTCATCTACACTGCACAAAACAAGATATTTCCATATTCAGCAAGTTTGAAAATTACAGATAAATTGAAGGATTAAATAAAATTATCCGTCTGAGAAACTTCTGCTTGAAATGACATAAACCATTAAAAAAAAAAAATGAACTGTTTCAAAAATGCAAAAATTCTTCTCCGCTTGTGAAAATCTTTGGAGAAACTTGGGAGATTTTGTTTGCATTAAAAAAAATAAATAAAAAAATGAGACGATCAATCAAGACACTTAAGTCTCTCAAGTCAGTTAGTCAAATCAATATGAATCATTTAATCAGAACATTTGGTGTGATATTCCTGTATCAAAGGTGTCTCTGGGATTTGATGATGGATTTACAGTGACTACATTCACTGAAATGTAAAATATATATATATTTTCCTAATATTATCGATATCATTACATTATTTACATATCTGTATTTCAATAATCCACATACAGAACATCTCTGCTGCATGTTGTGCAGTGAAATCTGTGAAATCTGTCCTATTTTTACAGCACTGCTCGATTTCTTGGTCATTCCTTTTAAAGGGGAACATCTCTCCAGAAAATGATAATTATTATTATTGTTGTTTTCATTGTGATAAATTACTGGAATGACCTACCATCTAAAGTTAAATTACCTAATTATAAAGAAAAATATCATGACTGATTTGTGTAATTGTATTTTTCCTTTTCCTTGTAGAATCACGCAGCGGAATAAACGTGTTGAACGAGGAAGACGAGACAAGAAAACCACAAGTGCGTCTGTGTGTGAGCGTTGGGAAGATGGTGATGGTTATTTTCTAGTTTTTTTTCTCCTTCCTACTGGTGGTTCTGCCTTTTCAGTACCTGCCTGATCTCAACCCGGCACACGCCGAGAGTCAATAGAAGTTAACAAGTCCTCTAAACTTTCCTGCTCCTTTTGTTAAAGTAAGGACACAAAAGAGGAGGGAGAATAAAGAAGCTTTGAAGTATATAAAACCCAAAGAATGCCAGCCAAGTAGATTTAAAGTAGCCACTGATTTCCAAAACCTGGCTTGAAAGGAAAGAATGGAAAAGGGTGAGGATTTATGGATAAATTATACAGTGGATTTGTCAGTTAAAATATCGGAACTGTCTGGAGGACAAAGCCACATGCTGAGGATTAATGGTCGCTCTGGACCTTTGATTCTGCACCCCCTTTTCTCTGCCCTTGACAAATTGGATTTTGGGGATGGGAAGGTCGCCTGGTCCTTTGTGTCTCTTGACCGTTTTGGAGCAATTCATTATACGGCAGGGTGAGGGAAAGTCTCCATGTGACCAGGCCGGCCCGATTTCCCTCTCCTCACAGCTGCTGGGAGAGCCCAACTCTCTCACACTCACACACACACACACACACACACACACACACACACACACACACACACACACATGCGCACGCAGTCCTACTTGCTGCTGCTGCTGCAAACTCAGGACCGCTCCCCCCCCCGCCTCTCCTCCCCATTTAAACTACCTAGCAGAGCACAGCATCACCTCCCCGCACCCCCCCCACCCCTCCCAATACACACACTTGCTTCCTGAGTTGGAGAGGTCGGGGGGTGTGGAGGTTGTGGAGGGGGGGCCACCTTGCTTGCACCATCACTAGAAAAGCAGGACAGCATAACGCCACCGCGTCACTTTGAGGGCGGATATCGGCCGGTCCTCATCCTCTCTTCCTCCTCCTCCTCCTCCTTCCCTGCACTCTCCTACTTTGGTATCCATCAGTCTTCATGGTTCTGATCTCACCCCACGCCATGCAAGCACCCCGGGCGTCCACCACCGTCAGTGTGCTTGCGGACTGCAGCATCCCGGCCGGGCTCCGGATAGGACCGGTACCGGGCATCTTCAAACTGGGGAAGTACGTGTCGGATCGTAAGGAAGTTGGACCCAAGAAGAAGGTATGTTTAAAACACTGAAAATTTTAAAAACGTGTTTACCTTGAAGTAATGGCTTTAATTTTAGGTTTTTATGCAGCCCAAATGATGCGTCTTATTTTGAAAAATTTTAAAGTGTTCATCAAGTGTAAATCAATATTTTAAAATAAACTTTTACATCTTTAACCAGTTTACTTAGTCTAAACCCGAATCAAACCCTTGTAGTCGAAAAGAGAATTATATATATATATTTGAACATTTTTATATTTTTTCCTAAGTTTTAATTACAAAAATAACTCCTTAAATATCTAAACACAGTTTCTTAAAACCCTGTAAATTTAAGATCGTATACTATTAAAAACGACCCGGTTGGATTTATATTTTAAAGCTGCACTGTCAGACTCCATCCTGCCTTCGGTTATTAATTGGTTTGGCCTGTCACGCTGGAAATAATTGAGCTCCATTAGTGGCAGACTTGTCAGTCTGTGCTTCTACTTAACCGGCCTAATGGGCGACCTGGGTCCGATGTGTGGGATTTCATGCCCTCAGCCGCTTCACATTTCACTGCCTGGCGGGCCCGTTATCCCGATGAGCCGTTTAATTTTAATGTAATCCGGCCACAGAAAGATGCCACTGAGGCCGAGGCCCCGCTGTGCCTGAGGGCTGAGACAAACACTAACGAGTATAATAAAGATAAAAGATGAAATCAAACAAACTGCATTCCTGTTATTGGACTGGGATTATTTAGATTCACAGCAGCCAAGTGTATATATATATATATATATATATATATATATATATATATAAAACCAAAGAT
>JBBMJY010000025.1:20132450-20161547 GCA_037833715.1 Toxotes lorentzi | reverse complement strand
CAGTAGAGCGAAGAATTACAAAATAAAAGTCCACAGATATGATAAAAAACAAACTTTCAAATACTTTTTAAATTTTAATTTTTTTATTTTACATGAACAGCGGTAAACAATTTGCTGCTGTGAGTGTATCTATAACCGCGCCCTGTTATTGTTGAGCTGTCAGCGGCTGTGATTGATGCGTCTAAATGCGTGGCCCCCGGGCTGCCGGCGATCATCAGGTGCAATCTCCGTGTCAAATGTCACGCTTCGATCTTTAATGTCCTTGAACAGTTTAGAAACGCTCTGACACTCCTCAAATTCGTTTCCCATATCAACTCAATTAGGCCCGTGTGTCATTCTCTTTAGTAAATTATCAGCAGAGCGGATAAAGACGCATTAAGCGCGTTCTGGTCATGCGTGGCGCGGCACCTCCAGGTACTTTACCAGAGAGTCAACATTTGAGATAATATTTCAAGCAGAATTCGTTAAATAAAATGTAAACAAAGAGAAATAAAGATTGAAGACAGTAGATATGTGTGTTAATACATTTGGAAATAAAACTGTAAAAAGTTGCACTTTGTAAAACAGGCCAAATGTGTTTCTAACTACTGTGAGTAGTCTGTTAATTTCATCATGTTTTGGTTTTTCTGTCAGGGGAGACATGGTAAAAGGCCTTTGCGTTCATATTTCCCATCATTCCTATCGGTCTGTATGGCCACTTCCGAAGCTCGTTCTCATCCGTTTCATTTTCTGGTCCTGTCTTAGATCCGCTTGGTACGGGGGGAGTTCGTGGATGAGTCTGGCTGTCCCGTACCAGACTGGATCGGATTCATCCGCGCCGCCAGGAACAGTCAAGAGCAAAACCTGGAGGCTGTGTCGGACTTACCTGGTGGACAGGTGAATTTCTCACCCAGTCACACACGAACCTAGTGCAGTTTCTGAATGTTATTATTATTATTATTATTATTACTTACCCACATTTAGACCCTTCAATTAACTCCAGCCTCATTTTCCTTTTTAAGATTTTTTACCGTGTGCTGAGAGAAATCCCCGCAGGAGAGGAGCTCAGTGTTTGGTACTCCAACGCTCTGGCCCAGTGGTACGACATCCCCACCACGGCCACTCCCACGCACGACGAGAAAGGTAAATTAGACTGTTAATAATTTGGGGGGGGGGGGGGGGGACCAAACGGCCTTCGGTCACTGATGGCAAATAAAAAGGTTGGGAAACTTAAAGCGAACTCTGAATTATTATATCTGGGTGGAAGCAGAAGATTTCATACATAATAATAATAATAATAATAATAATAATAATAATAATAATAATAATAAGTTTAATTTAGTGAAACGAAATTCAATAGATTTTGTGTCAGCAGAGCTTCAGTCCTGTCTACAGGCTACAAATAGGTCTGACCGTGTCATCGACATGTTGAGGGGTCCATCACTGCACAGTTAAATGACTGCCAATACCCGTGATGTCCCTCCTTTATCGCTCAGATATAGAGATCAATTGGAATGTTTTTTTTTTAGGCATCCGTTTATGTTTGGCATTTATTAATTTATTTAATGTAGAATTATGAAAATAGCTTAAATATGAGACAGAAAATATTTTAAAATGTATTATTTTGTAAGAAAAAAAATCAAAGGTTTGAGCCTGATTCGTCAGATTGGAAGAGCTGAAGAGAGCTGATTTGTTTTTCAGCGCACAGCGGGAATATTAGATTTACAGCCTGAAATCTGAAATATAAAACTCAATCAAGGCACTGCGGCCCAATCTCAATATTATTTCTCACTCCTCCTTTTTGTTCTTTTTTCTTTTTTTTTGAATGATTTCTCGTTTGGTTGAGTTTTGTCTTTGGCCTCTGTTTGGACTTTTAATCCATTAGTTTGGGCTGTAATGATAATTTGAGGATTTGTAATTTGCGCTTGGGGATTAATGTCTAATCTTGGCAAAACACCAGCTCAGCAGGGACTAATCCGTTTAAAAAAAGATTATTATCAACTGATCCTTTGCAAGAAATTTCTTCAAGAGACGATGATTTTGGATTACACATTTTGTTTGGAGTTGGAATTGTCTCTTCACTCGCTGAATAAATGTAAAAGCAAAACGGCGAAGCTTGGAGTGATATCGAACTTGCGTCGAGAACAAAAATGTGATAAAGTAATTACGGTGCTTGAAACACGGAATTAAAAAAAAGCAATTAAAAGCAGAAATTGACGTGTCTGGGCGACCGTGGAAGAAGAAGAGGCTGGTGATTCAGTCACGAGACGGAGGTTAACAAATGCCATGGTGTCATTAATATTCATGTAGCCAGTCAAAAGCAAATAAATTCAAAACAAGTGCTTCACGGTGAATTAGGTGGGTGCGTTAAGGTATTGTGGCCTAATGAATGCTAACTTTTATGTGGGGTGTATATTGCCCTGATTCTCCGGTCCAACACACCGTGTGCGCTCCTGGACATACGCTCGCTCCCATTATTAGGCGTCAACAGATGGGCCGGCGCCATTGTTTCTGGAGACTTGCGATTTCAAGCAACAGCTGCTGTCACTTCCACGGGAAAGAGCACAGAGAGGGAAAGTCCCCGCATTCAATGCATCGGTTTCTGAGCGCCAGATTGGGCAGGGCGTTTGCTCTTTTGATGGCGATCATAAACAATGGCCCGTATGAGGATTACAAAATCATTACATCTATATTAACCTCTGAGTGCTCGACTGGGGGTCATTAAGATGGCTCCCTGGGTCTATTACCATTTGGCACCAGATCTTAGAAAACGGATCATATCCATTAGGCCCAAATTGAAGTGCGGTGGTCACTGATGAAAATCGAGACATTTTCCAGGAGAAAACGATTTAGAATGACAATGTTTTCACATGAAAGTCCCTCGATTTTGATGCCAAGCCGCTACAAAATGTCTGTCTTTTATATCACCCTCTGTTCAATTGATGTGCGCATGTTGAGTGTGGTTATGGTGGTATTTGGGGAAGTGAGGTGGTACTTGTCTGTAGGCGCCCACAGGTCCTGTATCTACAGGTTGCCAAACCTGTTATTTTCATTTTACGCACGGGCCTCGCATTTTACGCATGGAAGTATAAATTGTCATGTCATCAGTGTTAACTTGTTTCACGTTGTGTTGTGTCAGGTTATGATCCACATCCATCTCATTATTAAAACCATGTTTGCCGTTGTCTCCACAGGTGAGGAGCGTTACATCTGCTGGTACTGTTGGAGAATATTCAAATACCCGAATACACTAAAGGCTCACGTCCACTTCCACTGCGCCCTGAGCAACGGGCGGGGGTTTGTCAACAGCGAGCAGGCCAGAGGCACCGAGACATTCAGCAGGTCACCAAAGTCTGGAGACATCCCCAACACCTCCACCTCTCCAAGGAGCGGTCACAGTAACTCCTCCATCTCAGACTCTGGCAGGCGGGCAGTGTCCTCCTCATCATTTCTAAACAAAGCGGGACTGTCGAAGAAAAGCAGCTCTGAGGAGCAGGACAGGGCCCTCGACATGAGCGTTACCTCAGCCAGAAACCAAGGACAGCTACTCAGCCTGGGCGCTACATCTTCAGTGCTAAGCAGCATGGGCTTCCACCCGGGTGTGCGCTCTGCCTTCAAACCGACCGGCGTCTCAAAAGTCCCGGTCGCGGACGCCGCCAGAGAGGACGCCAACGGGAAGCTGAGCGGTCTGGGATTCAGCAAACTGATTGGGAACATGAAACCAATTCGCAATGTGGGCGAGACCCTAAATGGAGGAGGGAACCATCCTTCAAAATGCGCATCTGCAATTATGGACGCCGCATCTCCAATGGTGCCGTGCACAAATGCTATCCGGGGGTTCCCGTTGCTGCCTCACATGGAGGAGACCTCGGCTTTTAAGCACGTAGAGAGTCGGATGCACTCCGGCCTGTCCCCGTCCCGTTACCCCCAGATGCCCCCTGGACTCCATTTTGAAAGGTTCTCTCTCCCTCACTTCGACGGTGTAAAGACTTATGGAGGAGACTGTAACATCCCACTGATGCCCTTCACTGTCTATAACGGGGAACTCCTGTACAGTTCACCTTACTATCCGCTGAAATTCCACTTCGGCAACCTCCTCAAGTACCCAGAGTCCATGTCCTACTTTGGTGCACCCTCACTGAGCCAAGACCTGGGCTCCATCACCAACATCGACCGGGAGATCGCCATGCACACGCAACAGCTGTCTGAAATCGCTGCGGAGAAGAACCGGACGAGGCTGGACTCGATACCTGCCGGCGGCACCAGCAACCCCGGGTCTGGTAAGCCGAAAAAGGGACACCTGTGCCTGTACTGCGGCAAGCTGTACTCCAGAAAATACGGCCTGAAAATCCACATGAGGACTCACACAGGTTACAAACCGCTCAAGTGCAAGGTGTGCTTCAGGCCCTTCGGAGACCCCAGCAACCTGAACAAACACATCCGGCTCCACGCTGAGGGAAACACCCCTTACAGGTGCGACTTCTGTGGCAAGGTGCTGGTGCGGAGGCGGGACCTGGAGAGGCACGTCAAGTCCAGACACCCAGGACAGACCGTCAAGAAACTGGACGACAAACCGGGCGGCCTGTTCGAGGACGCGGAGCAAAAGAGCGACAATGACAGTGATGTAGACGTGTGCTTCACTGACGACCAGAGCGACCAAGAGTCCAGCAAAAATAATGACTGAGATGTTTTCATGCCCATGGAGAGACTGACCATTGTCTTTAAATGGTGTACACAACAAAACATGTCATTTAGTCTTGTATCAGATCTGGAATCTTTACATTACAGACAGAGACTCAAGGGCGTCCGAACTGCACAACACGCACCCAAATCTGCAAACTGACCATAAATTCACAATTAAAATATTACTGTCTGACTAAGAGGGGACATGTGGCCCCAAATAAAGTTTTAGTTTGGGTTTTTATAGAGAAAGAAATGATAGAAAAAAGATTACATTTTTACACATTTACCTAAAATTTTATTGGCCACATATTTAGATATTATTTACAGCAACCGGGCAGGTAAAAATGTTCGGTGTCTTGCTCAAGGACACTTCAACAATGTCTCAGTGCTTAGGAAGAAAAAAAATATCTGCGGCCTCTGTGTGCTTAAAAAACACAAAGGACAAAATCTGCCAGTAGAGTTTCAGACATTTTCGTTTGTTTGAAATGCAAATCACCGCAATTGTTTTCATATTTTTGTTTGTATGCAAACGGAGAAATCTGTCTTTATCTGCCGCGTTTCAAATCCTGACACTTCTACAAAACCAGCAAAGCAACTGCACACAAAACAAGAATAACGATCCAATCCATCCTCAGTCAGAGATTTTCAGTCGCTTTTTAGAAAAACAAAAACCAAAAAAAAAAAGCAAGGCTGAATATGAAACTAAATGACTTCTTAAGTTAGATATATTTTGCAGTGTAAAAATGTACCAGAACTAGTTTTTTTTTTGTTTGTTTTTTTTTTGGAATAAGCCTCTCCCTGCAGAAAAGACTTATGAGTTTGAAAAAGTCATTTCTTAAAAAGACCCCCCGCCCCCCCACCCACCCAAAAAAAAAAGCATTGCATTCCTTCACACAGGATATGGACACATTCTGGGAAATTATGAGCAGGAAAAGAATATGATTCTTTTTTTTTCTATTTTAATTTTATTGTTGTGAATAACAATGCGCAGCGCATTGACAATATCCCCATATTCCCTTCCAAACTGTTAGTTGCACTTTAAAAACAGCAATGGGCATTTCATTTCAACAAATCAGCTGCAGAACAATTACTGTAATCGAAATGATTCAGTTCACCACTTCATTAAAGTTCTCTTAATCCCTGCGCCCCGCTGAATAACACACTGTACTTAAACTTGCACTTTCTTGCGGAGGCATGCTGTTCTTAAAGAAGCAGCCAGCAGCAGGAGCAGCACCCAGTTTATTTAAGGAATTATTTCCAGAGAAAGAAAATGTATTGATTGCAGTTAAAGGCCATGTAAAGAAGCGTAAAGTATGATATTTCACATTTGAGTGGAGACGTGTTGTATACGTTTGTTTATACGTGATATTGTCTGTGAGGACAATATTTTACTCCTGTCCATCAAATCATTGGTTTTTGAATAAATTTATTTTAAAAATGAGAAGAGTTGTTGTGAGCTGTTTCCCCCCCCCCCAACAATGGGATGTTCAATATTAATAACACCGCTACCCCTGGTGTTTTTCATGTAAAATCCGATTAGAGTTGTACAGTTGAATATGTACGCAAATATTTATTTATTTATTTTGGTTTTTAATTTGTCTCCGATCATTTCTGTAATTTTGTAATTTATCTGCTGTGCTTTAGAAGGCCATCCTACAATTTCCCGGGCCGTCATGGTCCACGCTGTGTGTGACAAAATCAGCCCTAAGTTTAACAGATAGACAGTGTACAGATGGGCCAGAAAATGTTGTCCGTTTAAAAGCGTATCTGGAGAGAGATTTTTCGCACAGTGCAGCATCCTCCTGTTGTGACGCAGAAATAAATCCGCAGCAACGTCGGGCCTGTTGCACTGAAAGACGAAGCAAGGCAGGAGGAGAGCAAGGTCTTATTCTTCTCTTCTTCTTCGCCTTTAAATAATAATAATAATAATAATAAACTATAAGCCAGTTCTCTTTTCAGTCATTCACACCGGTCCCATCATACTAAGTGGAAATGTTATGAGATGTCTTTTTGCCTGTGGTAGAAGAAGCACTGAGATACTTACATCTGCTGCAATGTAATTATACAGTCATGTAAAATGCTTGGTTACAAGAATAAAAGTCCTGCATTGCAATGTTACCTTATTAAAACTACACTAACACTGGCTTCCTGTGGGTGTTACACCATTATAATTTATATCATTAAATCATTAACGCTCATGCATTAATGTGTAATTAGCATTATGCTGTTCGGATGTTAACAGTTTTACAGGTCCATATATTTGTATGCAGGCATGCATATTAAATAAATAAATACTTGGATTAAAAACGGCATAAAATGGAAACACACAAGTACAAGTAACTGCAATTTATACTGTAGTACAGGAGCTTACTTGAATAATTGCACTTAGTTGCATTGTTTTGACATTGCTTTCAGCATGGTCCCATATAACAGTAGATGTAAATAAAATAAAACAAATAAAATAAAATAAATAAACTGATCAGAGGTCACTTTGAGATTAAAAAAAAAAAAAAAAACACACACAAAAAAAATCCAAACACATGCATGGTCTACTGAAACCTGCAGAAGCTTCCAGTTGCTTGGCCAGTCAGGAAAAATTAGGTAAAAAATAATAATTAAAAAAGAATAATAAAACTGTCAAAATACATGCTCTGAAAATGCGTGGTCAGGTGGTTTTATGATTTTGCAAATAATCATATAAGAACTCATCTTCATAGGAAAATTCCTGAGAAACGGTGTAAACTGATATATAATATGAATATCGAAGTTCCCAGTGTACTCCAAGGAATTTGTGTCTTTTTTCCCCCAAACCTTCGCAGTTTTGTTATTAAGGCATGAATTTTGAAATGGGGGGAAAAAAGCTGCCACCTCCTGTTTGGATGTGGTGGACTCCAGCAGGCTTGGTGTCCTGTCATTTCAGCAGCTGATTTCCACACACGTCTACTCCACTGACCAGTCAAACTGCCTCCACTTCGCACACAGAGGACAGAAAACAAGTGCAGCCATTTTTGAGACCTTCCAGTGATGTGGTACACACTGTAACATGCCGTTAATGTTTTATATATTGTTTCCTATTCTATTTTGTAACTCCCACTTGTTCTGTCATTTCAGTTCATGCCCTTGTGTGTCTTGTGGCAGGTGTTAATCCTCACCTGCCTCCAATCACCTATCTGCCCCTGGTGCTAAAGTCAGTCAACCCCTTCTTCCCCTGTCCTCTAGCCAGATTGTCTTTGTTCTACCTAGTGTGTTCATTGCACTCCAGCATTAAACTCATGTCGTCATGGTTTGTGGTTTTGCTTTATTTTTAGACTCTTAGATTTATTGCCCACTGTCCACTCTGGACTGATTACCTGTGCATGGCCACCTTGCTATCCAGTAAAGACATTGCTTTTTGGAACTTCTCATTGTCTCCTGAGTAATGCTCTGCATCTGAATCTATAATCCAGAGTTGTTAAAGTAGGTCCTGACTGACTTAACAGAGAATTGCATTCTCTGTTCTGTTCTCCAGGCCCAAGAGAAGCAAATCTATCTGAGCCTACTGAATGGACCCAGGTCACCTTCATGATAACTGGCCTCATAGGGAGAGCATGAGAGAGGGCCACAGCTGAGTGGGACAAACAATGCTATGTCTACCGGTCTGTGAGAGCCTTTTCAGAGATGTTATGGAGGAATTTTGGCCATTGTACTTCAGGTCGAGAGGCAGTCCTCCCTGGCTGCCAGCATCATTCGCCCCTCTTCTTACCCTACTGCTGCTGGATTCATTTTTGTGGACGAAAAGGACAAGACTCTATGGCCATGAATTGACTACTGACTACTGTGGCTTTAATGAATTTACCACGAAGAACAGGTACTCTCTCCCACTCATTTCAACAGCTTTCAAACCTTTGTTGGGAGCTATCATGTTTACCCAGCTTGATTTCAGGTACGCCTACCATCTAGTTTGCATCAGGGAGGAGGATGAGTGGAAGACGGCTTTCAACACTCCTGGTGGTCACTATGAATACCTGGTAATGCTGTTTAGTTTCACTAATGCTCCAGCTGTGTTCCAGGCCCTGGTCAACAATGTACTGTTGAATCGTTTTGTCTTTGTATATCTGGATGACATTCTTGTTTTTTTTTCAAGGATGTGCAGCTTGTGCAGCAAGTACTGTTTGTGAAGGCTGAGGAATGTGAATTCCACCAGCAGTCTGTCTCCCTCTTGGAACCGTCCTGTTGCCTGGAAACATCCAGATGGACCTTGCCAAGGTATGTGCTATCATGGAATGGCAGGTTACAAAGATTTTCGGGGTTTGCTAAAAATTTACGGATGTTTCATTAGAGACTAACAACTTCATAGCTGCATCTCTTCATGTCTTCACATCCCCTATCATCAAGTACTGATGGAACCCCCAAACTGACGAGGACTTCAGGTCCCTCAAACCAGTTGAGAACGCCTTGGATGTGGGCGTGGTGGTGGTCTCCTCTCAGTGCCTTCCTGAAGACAATAAGGTTCGCCCCTGTGCTTTTCTTCCCACAACCATTCCTAGTGTGGACAGATCACAACAAATTGGAGAAAGAGATGTAACTCCTGTCAAGCTAGGTGGGCTGTTTTTCAATCGCCTTGTCGATTTCGCTGTAGGAACATCAAACCAGATGCCCTCTCCCACCAGTCAGACAACTCCCACTGGACCCCTCTGAAGGTAACACAGTTGCAATAATTGAACATTTCTAAACTTCTCTCTGCCAAGGAGACAGTAGAGGTCACGATGTATCATGTTTTGGTCTTCTGCAGGATGTTGTGTCAGACAGGGGTCCCCAGTTCTCTCCTCTCACTTCTGGAAAGAGCTCTGCTGAATGATTGGAACCACAGCTAGCATCTCTTCTGATTTTCACCCCCAGTCTAATTGTCAAACGGAACATTATCCAAGAACTGGAAACGAGTCACTGATATTTGGCATCTCAGAACCCATCCCCCTGGACTTGACAGGTATCAACCACCACTATACCCGGGACAAGAGGGTGAATTTTCTGTGCCACCCACTCAGGCACTGGTGCGCCAATATCACCTCATGTGGAGAAATGTTGCTCTCTTCTGGCCATTACAAGACAGTGGCTGACAAACATCACTCTCCAGGTCCTCGCTACCATGTGGGACAGATGCCCTCCACCGCCAGGGTCATTGATGGAGAACTTGCCTTCGCTGTGAATCATTTGTTGGTGATCCATTGAAGAGATTCCCAATGCCTGGTTGTCTGGAAGGCCACTATAGACCAGGTCTCTTTTGGATCCACTGTGATTGTTTGGCTGTTCAGGACTGATTACCTGTGTATGACCACCTTGCCATCCCGTGAAGACATTGCAGTTTGCGACTTTTCATTGCCTCCTGAGTATTTCTCTGCATGTGAGTCTTTGTTCAATCCGGTTGTTACACACACTATTACAATCTGAACAAATCTAAAATCTAAAGCAGTATATGCTTGAGTAAGACCGACTTCACTTCTGTTGACTTTATTTCAGTTGCAGCTGGAGTTTACTTAATGTTTTGTGTCATATTTTTCAGATAAAAATTGTGACAGAGTGATAGCTGTTGCAGAGTTTCTTTCACCCTACAACTACCCGGTGTTCGTTTTTTGCACACAATTCCCTTTTGCTGTGTGAAACAGACAAATAAAGAGCAAACAACCCACAATGACAGTCACTGGCAATTTAATACTTTAAATTGACCGCTGGTGAATGACCGTCTCATTTCTACAAGCTGTGCAGGCAACAGTAGGTGTGACCTTGATGTGGCAAAGTGAATCCATTTGTAATAATTTTAAAGAATCTACCTATAGTATGTCACTATTTTCAGTCTCCTCTGTCACTTCTGTTGAATATATTGTCATGGTGGTGACACTGGAAAAACACTTCAACTCAAAAACACCTATAAGCGGAGTCACACACATATTTCTTTCCTTTTTCTTCCTGAAGTGTTCAGGCTATCTGGGTTATACATCTATCTGGATCTTATTAATCCGACATTTCTCACATTTTCAATATATTCTACACATTGTGTGTCTTCTATGTCGCATCTTACACCCATTACTTTTGATGAATGCTGGTACATCATTACCTGAGGTACAATATTTTCCACTTAATATGTGTTATATTGAAATATAGAAAAAGAAACTTGACAAAATTGCTTTTGATTTCTACCCATCAGACGCACACCAATCAGTCACAAATCATTTAAACCAGTTACCTGTTTAAATGTGAGTGTTTCTAAAGATGTGTCATATCCTGTTTAGAACTGCCATCACAAAATGTAGAAGGGAAATATTCTCCCTCAGATTTCTCTGCCTCTGCTAATCTCCATCTAATGTGTCGGTGGCCAAAATAACCTGCAGGTCCTCTGTTGTCGTAGAACAACTCTTTGGTGACTTTAGGATTTTAAGTTTTTATATTTTCATAATGTTAAAAGTGCTTGAATTTGAACCAAAAAAACAATAAAGTAAATGAAATTACTTAACAACAAAATGAATCTATTGTACCACTTTTGTTGGTATCAGTGACGTAAAAGGTGTCAACAACTCAAAATCCTTTCAACCCACACCTTAACAATCCTCGCATATTCTGTATTTAATGTGCAAAATCGCAAGCAAGACATTATGGTTTGAAAAGCAGCCTAAGCTTTTAGTAACCACTCCACAGGGCACTTCCTTACAGCGAAGATACAGGTAACGTTAGAAAGCCAGTGAAGAACACGCAGCCTGTAAAGACAACTCTGGGGTTAGCATGAATTGCATTTCTCCTCTTATGGCTCACTACATCCCCCTATTTACACACTGCAGAGACAGTGGAGCTCATTTTCTAACAGACTCATTCAGCTCTGCTGTCACAAAAAAACGTTTCAGGAAATACTTCCCACCGTTCACCAAAACACTGTACAACAGCTTACTTCTGTATGACAGGTGAACATACTGCTACACTATCATCTGTACATATCATCTTTAGGATTTTCAAGGAAAATTACACAAATTCTACCCCACACAGCTGCATAGTTTTTACTTTTATTTGTGGCTCATTTGAGCAAGAAATGGGCCTATTTTAAAAATAGCTACACCAGAAGCACTCAAATTCATTAGAAAGTGGTGGTAATGAGTAACAATTTGGACACAAATCCAACATGCTGGTACCCACAAGTACTAAAAGCACTGTCTCTTACACCTCAATGGATTCAAGTGGAAGCTTTCTCAGAAAAATGTGGCCTTTTCCACCCAGTTAACAGCTGCCCAAAGTGGAGCAGTGCAGATATCTTGAGGTTTTTCCATCAGTGCAGGCAAAATGGATGGTGGGGTTGAGTACAGGTCAGGTGATCACAGTGGTAAAGACAGAACCAAGCAGCAAAGAAAAGCTTTTGATTTGCTGTTTGATCTTTGTTCACCTACTGGTCAAAAGCTTTGGATAGTGTTGGAAAGAATGTGATTGCAGATACCAATGTACAAATTAGCTTTTTCCAAGGGGGTGTTGACCCCACTCTTCTGAACAGGGGAGTTCAGTGATTGCATGCCCAAGCTAGAGTGGTTGTGAGGAAATATCCAGGAAAAAAAAAAGATGTGTTGCTTTGCAGTTAACTGTGATGTGATGCATTTACTTTCTAGGTGGCTCAGATTGAATCTATTCCCTTGCTTATGTTGAGTTTAACACAACAACAAGAAAAGGCCAGTGTGATGTCCTGTGTGATCAAATCTGCCACCAAAATTTATACTATGCACATATTCTCATTATAATTGACCACAAATGCACACAGTGATTCAACCCACAGGAATTATTGTAATGATCCACAAAGTGTTTTCACTCTCAGCGGGAGAGCAGCTTCAGAGGGTCGGAGCTGACTGTCCCTTTATGTGTCCACTCCCTTGTGTTCACTGTACCCTGTATTATATTCTCTCCTCTATGTACAATAGTCAGGGCTCGCCACTGTGGGCCCCCGCATCAGTCTGGACTGGATCCAGACTCTGTTTGTGTTCAAACTCCCTTCACTCTCTCACACTATAACACCCTGCTTGCTCATCCCCTCCCACCAGCGTTTTCAATCAATTAGTGCCGTTCATTAGTGGGAACATTGGGGAAAAAGAGTTTGATTGAGAGAGTTTGACTCCCAGCCTAGAATTTGATCCAAAACCAGACTTCACCAGCAGGCCAACCACCACAGTGAGGCCGACTTGTTTCCAGGCTACAATTGAGTCTCTTCTAAAGCCTGGTGTGGGTATCCTTGATCATAGGAATCCTTTTTAGTAAACTGACCAATGAATGGATGAGACATGATAAAGATAGCAGATATTCCAGATTCATATCGAGGTTTTAAACTACTAAACACGCTATTCACTGCATTTACATGAGTAGCGTAAGGTTATCACTTCAATTTTTAAGAAGTCAATTCAAAATGGTTTTATGGACTTTAATCACTTCAAAAGAAAATCTTCGTTTTTAGCAGCCATTAAAATGTTCTTTCAATGCAAAAGGCTGAATATGAAGCTATATTAAACTATGCCAATCATCATACATAACCCAATGAATAGTTCTTGGCATGTGGACAGAAAAAAAGAGTACGATTACAGCAAGGACACAAAAGCTGAAATCACAAAAGAAAAAAAGGCAATGTTGGACTGGATATGTTGTATTATGGAGAAACAGGGACGAATAGTTGTAGGTTATTCAGCCCCCCTTTTTTTTGTAAAATTAACATTAACGTACTGTATGCATTATTTGTCACATGTGGACTGTAAAGCCTGGGTGCTGTGGAGCTGAAAAGGAAATGTGAATGTTTCATAGAGGAATTTATTCAACTCAGTGTTCAGAAGAGTCTTGTGGAAATTAAGTTTTGAATAAAATGTATTGTTGCATCATTCAACAAATACCCTTCGAAACACAGAGTACAGCTTTTATACTGAAAAGAACTTCTTTTACAATGTTTGCTGTGAGGTATGTGTGTTACATACTGAATTATTCAGACACAGATCAACTATTAGTAGTACTAAAATACAGTAGGTGATACAGTAGATATTTTCTCACCACATTTAAAATGTTTTTGTGTATTTAATTGGCTGAATGAGACTAGAAACAAAAGGACAACAGGAAATGATCTTTTCCCCCTCTCACTGACTGTGTTGTGGTGTGAAATCATTCATCCATTTATTGTACTGCTTATTCTTTGAGGGTCACAGGGAGGGTTTGAGCCAATCCCAGCTGACGTCAGGTGAGAGGCAAGGTATACCTGGACAGGGTTGGGTCACAGGGCTGGGTGTGACATCAGTTAGTCTTTACTCAGAAGTTTATGATGAAGGAGGTTAACGCCAAAGAACATTAGAAATAAAGCTGGTATTATAGTTAAAAGCATCAGGGTCAGTATTGTAGTTGTTTCGATGTGTGTGAATACAAAATGTCTCTGTGGACAGTAAAGTCTGACAGTGACTCTCGATGCTAGCCAACAGAATTGCCTGCACTTTGGGTTAAGACATCCCAGTTCTAAGGCAGCTGGAAAGTCAGTGTCCGTCAAAGTACTGCACAGCAGTTTAACTTTGTCCTTTGTTATAACAGCCAAGTCCAGACCCATACCTGGCTTAGGAAAACTGAACCAAAAAACCCTCATACTGTACATGTCCACTGAAACCATCATCTTCTCGTTGACACTGGCAGCACAGGTGACAAACAAATACAACTTAGAGAGAGAGATTTTCTTGGAAAAAGTATCCAGCGACATCTTCAGTAAACGATGTGATAAACTTCTATGTTTCCTGTGAGGAAATGGGAAATTCCACCTAAAACATGAACATCACCGGTCTGAGATTTTTTTCATTTTCTCTTTGTGTTACCACCCCACTGCCACAGCTCAACACAGAAATGCTATATAGGGAAACAAAAATAAGGAATTCAGTGTTAAAAAGACTGCCACTTTGGGAGCTCCCCACTTGACTCATCTAACTCACACAACTATTGGATGGAAATTTTGTCCAGACATTCATGGTCGCCAGAGGATGAATCCAGCCAATTCTGGTGATCAGAGCCCTCTAACGCCTTCATGAAGCCCAACATTTTAATTTGTCCTTGGTTTATGACCAAACACCTGACAAACTAGTGATAGACCTTAGATCTAGTAGCATCTAGCCATGCCAGTTTTGGGGTGGAGGAAGAAATCTGGGAGACAAACTAAAATAAAAAAATCTGACAAATTGTGTCTAGTAGTCCAACTTTTGGAACAAAAAATAATTGCACATTCGTAGGTCAGGAATTTTTCACTGAGGGAGAAGGATATCATTTTGAAAATTTTCAACAAGATAATTGAACTTATTTGTGAAGAAATCGTGTCAGACACAAATTATTATTCAAAGCAGAGTATTTTTACATGTTGCCTGAGGGGGATCTTCAGAGTTAATAAGGTTTTTTTAAGATGAAATTTTTAAGGATAACAACTTCAAGAGTGATCCGAGCTGTGACAGCGGGTGAATGCTAGTAACTGGGTGGTTGGACAGAAAACCAAAAGCACACTCGGAACACTCGAACTAGGACCGAGCCACTGTGTAGAGTATACAACATCTGTCATTACTAGTTATTAGGAAATAGACTGAATAGTTTCCAGCACCATTAATGCTTTCTCAGTGTACTGCAGCACCTGCTTTCTCACTGTGGAGCACAGACAAAGGGAAAGGAAGAACTAGTAAACATAATATGATGCCATTATGTTGTTATTTCAAGGCCACAGTCCATGTTCCGTGTTCACCGCTCTGAACAGGAAAAAACTCTCTCTCTCTCTCTTTTTTTTCTTTTAGCGTGCAGCACAAGATTTGTATTTGCTACTCAGATGAATATTTAAGTTGACTCGGATATCTGATGAAGCATGGTTGGTAAAATAAACATGTTTCCAGGACAGAGGAAACGAGGGCCTGTCTCAGTTTCTCAGCCTGTTTTATCTCTGACATAGATGATGGCAAGTGACTGCTCTGCTGCTGGCAGCCTGCTCTCCTGGAGCAGGTAGACCAGGAGATGAATGCAGGTAGAGTCAACACGCACAACTGGTCAGATAGAGCTGAAAGATATGGAACAAATGGCTCCACATGCGTGAGACGTACAGGCAAATGCATACACACACCTGTCAAGTAAAAGTGGCTTAGCTGTACACACAGTGACCATAAATCATAAGGGGGACGTGTTGTCCTCCTGGCAATGATGTGGGTCTGACAGAGTGGATGTGAAGTGACGGGGCAGCGGCTGGCAGCATGCTCTCCTGGAGCAGGTAAACCAGGTAGGGTAAACACACACAGCTGGTTTCAGAGAGCAGCAGCAAGGGATGAAACACACATGCAAGAAGAAAAGCACAGAGGAACACAACAGGAAATGTGTGCATGCGGGCATGCATGCATACAACTGTAGGTAGTTATATAAGGAGGTCAAGGAAGGGACATAAGTTGTAAACATAAAGATGGACAGCTGGACATCTACCTTTCCCTGTCTATAGCATAAAGGTCAGAGGAACTGTTTTTAAGGGAAAAAATAAGGAGGAGATTACCCTGCGTTTTGCTGGGGAGGACAGTGTACTGGAATTTTTAGGCCCCCTCACTGATGGAGGCAAACAGGCTGACATGAAAGACAGCAGCAGGAGAAACAAACTGACAACTTTGGCTCAAATGGATGAACAAGCAGACATGAAGGTAATGAGGTGGGTGCGTGGGCAGAGTCCACAGCCTCAGCTTCAGTCAAAGAGAGACTATTAGTCCCTGATCGTGGCCCAGCCTGTCAGTTACGATAGCAGCAGGTAGAACGTTGAGACTGTGGCACACCAGCTGTGGCCCACTGGTACCCTTTCCTCCTCCGTCCCTCCACCACCTCTGCAACACAAACACATGCTAAACAGGCCACCGTCTCTGCTGCCTCCCACATTCAGCTGCAAATGAGCCCACTCTGGGCCCCAGTCCTGTTTGATGTCATGAATAATGAGGATGAATTTTCATTTGCGCAGGTTTCTGAAAACTAAAATGCCTATTGTTTAGGTCCCTCACATCAAGCAGTCAGGCATGTGAGCTCAGGAGTCCATTCATGTCCAACTTACAAACACACACCATTTAAACCCACATCTAAAGAGACTTTGTGAAATAAATGCAGACATTGTGGCTGCACACTGTTAGCGAGCACAAACACTGACTTTCTAAGGATTGGCACAAGTAACTGAGCAGAGTATGTGAGGCATCCATCTGAGGTAGACACGTGGACCTCCTGATGGACATAGTGACAAAGTGGGTGTGAATTAGCATCTTCCTTGCTGGCAGCCTGCTCTCTTGGAGCAGGTAAGCCAGGTAGACCAAGTAGACAACAATTTGTGGTTTTATGGGGGTTATGTGCAGGACTATTTCTTGGCCTGGAGCAATCACTTACTGGAAGCCTCGTCTTCACCGTGAGGTGGCCAGGCAACCAGATATATGAGAAATATTAACTGTTACTTAGCTTTAGAGGTTCTGGTAGGTACATTTTTTTAACCTCTGGACAGAGGTAGGCTGACTGTCCCTGTCCCCCTCCACTTCTGTCCCGTGGCTGTAACTTCTGGACAGACATCGATGATCTCATCTACCTTTTAACAAGAAAGTGAACAAGCATATTTCTCAAAATGTTGAACTATTTCTTTTGCTGTGACAGCAGTGCCGCTGAATGAAAGTAAAAATAATTACACATAGCAATGCATTGTTGAAGTCATAGTATTTTAACTTCTCATCCACTCTGAGGCACCCAAATGACTTCTAGAAAATGTGTAAATTCATCAGGATGAACTGTTACTGTACAGTGGTGATAGATCTCAATTCTTCAGTATAAAGATGGAGAACTGCATTGATGTGGAGCACAGTGGGTGAAACAAGTGAAAGGCAGTAAAAGTAGCAGGTCTAGCTCTCATCGACTAACTGGCGGGTTAAAAGTTGGATTAAATTGAACCCCTCGGGCAGCTACAAGCTACTATCAACAGGCCGCGTACGCCAGTCTATAACAGAATAACAGTCAATTGGTCAACTTGACATCCCATTTGATATTGCTGAGGCGTGAGACTTGAATAATTCTGTGTTATGTGTTCGATGTTTGATTGCTAAGAAGATGTTTGTGGTGCTGAGAGTGAATGAGCTCCACTGCTGGAAAAGCTCTTTATCTTTCACTTGTCTGTAGCTAAAGAAGTGAAATGTAGTCCATTGATTTTCCCATTACCCTCAGCCTACTAAACAATCAGGTGACTGCTAATGCATTAGTCATTACCATTCAACTTGTTGGACAAGGTCTCTGATGGCAAACCTCTCACTACAGTCCCCGAGGACATACACCGCTGTGTTATTGTACACCATATGTGTGCTAGGTTTACATTAAAGACTGGAACTCAAAGCAGAGGTTTCACTTATGTTTAAGGCAAACAGTCAATCTTTGTTTCATGTTACATTACTGTAGCTGCTTGGTCTGAACTGAAAACCATGAAATACATCTGTTGTGTGCAGATGTGTTATTCCAAATGGAAAATCATGTTATAGTTTTAATGATCACAAATACTTCAGTGAATCTTTACTACTCCTTGCTTTACTTTATCATTTACTTTGTAAATGAACTGATAATTAGCTGTAAAGAGGTTTTGTTATTCACACTGAACACTGTTTTTTTTGGATGTTTAATCCTTTTATTAACAGGAAAGATTTCAAATTGCATCTCACAAGAGTAACACAACATAACTCAAATTACAAAACATTATGCCAGTAAAGGTATCCTAAACAACCTACTAATGCTAGCTACTTTAGCATAATTGGAAATGTCCCACTTATTCTTATTTATATATTTATATATATATATTTATATATTCTTATTTTACAAAGGAATGGTTAAGTTTAATGAATTGTTTGCTAACACTGTATTTTTAATCCAGTTAAGGATAAGCTTTTACCTTTATGTAGCATTTTTATTTTCACAGTCTCCCTGTGTGGTTAAGGGAATATAAAAACTGGATGGATTAACATTCACAATCTGTTCTTACTGTGGACAGGAGGACCGCCAAGGCTTCTTTTCTTTCAAATACAGTGAATTGACTTTTTTAAATTTCCTTTCAAGTGTATGTTTTTGCTGTTGTGTCTGTCACTCACAGTGTCAATACCATGTCAAACTAGGTTGTGTTTTTCTCAGCTGCTCAACTGCGAGAGGTCCAGATCTTCACCTACAAGCAGCAGCTGGGAGCAAAAAGTTAAAATGAAGACACTTCTGACAAGTTAGTCCACACTCTTTATGTGAAACATCAAAGGCTTTACAAGGCTGTAATCGATTGTATCCTTGTATTTCTGTCCTATATTCATTTGCAGAAGATGTACAGTAAATGTACTGGCACTGAGTACATCTATTTAATGTAAAATATGTGAACTCTGTCACCCAACTATTTGTCTTCCTTGATAACCTCTTGCAAAGGTGCGTGTGCTTAAAGGAACAAAATATTTTTCCCTCCAGCCTGTCTTTCACATCCTCACGAGACAATCATTATCAAACATCACAAAGGCAAACTATTTAAACCCTTGCTCCTATTGAAAGCCAATTCATACTGACTGAAGAAGAGAACTAAAAAAGAAAGACAGGGAGGAAAAAAAAGGCCAAACAAAAGCCGTGATAGACTCTGAGAGAACGTGGAGGAGAGAAAGAGGACGGGAAAGACAGAGAGAGGGAGAGATGGTAAGAGCGAGACGCTTATATAGAAAGAGATGGAGAAGAGGAGGCTCCTTTGGGGTGCAGTGGGCTGTGAGACAGGTCCATTCACTCTGATCTAAACACTCTGTCCCACTGCGCATCAGCGCCCTCACCCAGGCAGCCAACACTGTGGCCACAGACTCAAAGTTAACCAGTCAACTCCATTACAGTGCAGGGGGCGTGTACAGACCTGCCACACCAAAGGGATCACGCCGGCCGACCAAGAATATTAATTGCTTTTAAATGAAGTGGAAGTCTCTTTATTGGATGTCTGGTGTTGGTTTGTTATCTGCTGGGCTGAAAAGGCCCCACTGCTCTTTGGTCTCGCCGCCTTTGAAAGAGAAACTGACTCTGGATGAGGTCATTGATCAGCAGGGGCTGTATACTCCCAGTGGGTTTTTGTGTGTCCTGCCCCTTTAACTACACCCATTGTACTCTGCCCATTCAATCCTCAGAGCATTGTGGTCAGTAAACATATTTGTTAATGATGCTTCCCCCCAAGTGTCGATTCAGTCCAAAGCGTGTTTACATACTATGCACCATGATGTGTTTGTTAAACATGTAACTTTTACTTGATTAAGAATCTAAGATCACTGTAGCATTGTAATGCATTTCTTAGTAACACGATCCATTATGATTTTTTTTTCTGTCATGAGTCAAGAATTTAAATTTGAAATTCACTAATTCACATCACTAAACCCAGTAATGCCCCTTTACTTCAACAGGCTAAGGGGCAACAGTCACACAGTGGACAGGAACAGCCAATGGCTCATTTTTGGCAGCCTCGCTAACTTGAACTGTAGAAGAGGCCACTGATAAAGACCATCAGGCAAATGTAATATAAAACTTAACACAGCCATTAGTGGTCAGGTAGCAGTAAACATTGCTTTACAACCCTAATTGATCACATGATGCCTTGCAGGTGATGGTCCATTGAAAATCTCCCAAAGAAGACCCTCTGCCAAAAGAAAAGAAATGTAGCTCCTAATACAACAAAGTTGTCATATTTATATGTTGTGTGTTCTCAGCCAGCTTGATATTGTTACCTACTGGTAACACGTGCTGTGTGCAGTCACGCAGGCTAACATTCAGCTAGCTTGTCAGTAAAATGTAGGGAGGCTGCTTATTAAACCATAACTTCCCATTATCTGGTTTTTCATGTATTAAATACAAAAGTTGTGATGTGTTTATGTGAAAGCTTTGTAACTAATAAAATTAAGCAATTATTAAAGTAATGTAATTATTATTTCATCAGTATGTATTACTGATTACATTTTTCACTGGCTCAGTGCTGCTGATGGTCAGTGTGAGCAGATATCGTAACAAATGTGAGCACCATGTACCACGCACTAGACTTTATTATTTTGTCTCGTAGGTAATTCCTCGCGGCCTGGCTGTGACTGAATGCATTTCCACCTGTGAGCCCTGTCGGGACTACAATGGCTGCTGTGGCTCAAATCATGTACAGTGTGTCCACGCCTCTGGTCCCCACTGAGCTCTGTGTCTGCGGCCTGGCAGGCTTGCAGGGGGAGAGGATAGAGGACATTATCTGTAATTCCCCATGCCGTCTCTCTCTCAAAAGGGCCTGGGGCACCAAACAAAGCCCCGCTGCTAGACAGCTTTGGAGATGAAGACGAGGCTGAGGTTTCACATCCCCATGAATAAGGTTAGATATTAATCCAGCTAAGAGAAGAAAAAACATGCTACAGGTTGCTTTCTAGGCTTCCTTTGTGGGAGTATTTCTTTGTGTTGCTGTCTGTCTGGCTTGTGAATAGGACCCCCCTCCCTCTCACTATGTCCATTGAAAAAAATGGCTTCTAAATACAAGCTATTAGAATATTTGTGTAGATGAGTAATAAGTTATTAGTTGCAATTACTGGTCATCTATTAGTCTGGTATAATAGACTGATTAGGCAGTGAGCCTTTTAACTTCTGAAGAAGTAATTTGGAAGACAGCCTACCTTTGACAAGGCAAAGAAAGGCTTCCTTTATTCAGGCCATATCTGGCTATTGTACTAACAGACATGTTATAATGGGATTACTAGCGGCTACAGTGGACTGATGAAATCAATGGCGAACGCATCATTTTGTATAATTCACAGGTACTGGAGATGAGACGAGATCTTGGCTAGTGAGAGGGCACTTCAAACGGGATGAATAGGGAGCGGTATATGCATTACACAACCTATATTTAATGTAATTTGCTGCATATGGGCGACGGTGGTGGGAAATTTTACTCCCTCAGTGTTTATTCAAGGGGACTTCAACACAGTTTGACTTGTGGAGTTTCTGGAGCCGTGTTCACCTCAGAATGTTTCCTTTTGGTCTGTTTGAGGGTGACCTGTGTTTGACCTCAGAGAAATTGGAAGCATAGCCTCCTCTGTACAGGTAGTACTGGTCCTTTGTCAAATATTTGACAAAACCTCTATTCATAATCTGTCTGATTTTTCCAAGGACACCCCATTGTCGTCAAACATGTCCCTGCCTGAAATCTTTCATTGTGAAGAACAATGGTTGCTCTTGTGGTCATGGTGCTTGGACTACTTCTGTTTTCATCCCTCTTTCTCTTGCCTTCTCAATTATCTATCATCCAAGGATATACCGGTAAGTCTTTGGCGCTGTATTAACCAAAATGCTTGCACATATTTATGTGCTTGAAAAAGTACATCCAAAAGTGAGGCTAGCTGTGTGAGGAGAGACCTACACTAACGTAAGATGCTATAGGTTTGAGCCCTTGTCCCTGAACAAAGCATGACCAGTTTCCGCTCTCAAAGGCTGTGGTGCACTGCAGAGATGAACAGAGGAGGTTCTTCATGCCCCTCCACCCTTGAGTTACTGGCTCGAGATGTGCTTCATGCCTCCTCATTCACCAGTGGCCACAGATGGAGCGCAGTGTTGTCAGTGGGCCAAATAACCCAGAACAATATCATCTTTCCATTGGAGGCAGACAAGTGTATTGCTGTCTTTCCTACCCACTTGTCTCTTTATACCTCTGCTTCTTCCTCGCCTGTTGTTTATTCTAATGTGGTCTGGATGAAGCAGCTGGTGGTGACATGGGGTTGATTATGCTGTTCCCACAGTGACATATTCAAAGGCGGCTGAGGAAGGCGCCATTGTTGCCTCTGATCTGTGGATGACAGCCCTGCCTGTTGCACCAGCTCCACACTGGCGATCTCATGGCGAGAGGGGAGCAGGGCGTGTGTGCAGGGACGTGCACAGTACACACTGAGTGTGACCAACACGGGCTTTCAAGATGACAGAACAATACCAGGATATTGAGACTGTAGATTAACAGTGTTTTGCGTCTATATGAAATTTTGAAATTTCAGTGATTACCTGCTGAATTTTATCATTGTTAGCATGAAGGCATCTCTGAAACAGCGTCAAGGTATTGTACAACTCTCAACTGAAACTGAAGCTAATCAAATGATTTTGAGTTGAACAGCTTTCTCAGGCCAGACGAGCATATGTGCTAATTGTTTGGAAAATACAGTGTTTTTGCCTTTTGATGAAGAAATTTCTAACAAAAACTGAAAAAAGTCATGTGGTATCAGACGTTGATTCTGGTTTCTTTTGTTGGACATTCATCATTTTTTCATGTGACTTATAAACCACCATAAATAAAAATTATCCAAAAAATTTCAATCACCTTTTCCAATTTTTTTTCAATCTTAAAGGTATTTTGTTTTTTGAAGTAGATACACAGTTTACCCAATCTGTACTCTATAGGTATTACTTCTATAATGCATAATTTCACCCCTCACCATTTATGTCCACTGCAATATTCAGTGTCACTGCATCAAGTAGTATGTGTGTGTGTGTGTGTGTGTGTGTGTGTGTGTGTGTGTGTGTGTGTGTGTGTGTGTGTGTGTGAGACATTCACATAAGAGATGGTAGTTTGAGTCCAATGACAGACCTGCAGTTAACATTCACCTCTTAAGTAATCATGATTGTTGACCATACTGATGTCGTCCATGTGCAGATACAGTGGAGAGTAACACATTTATAAAATAACATTGTCACTGAATATAATTGGAGGTTTTGCTGAATGGTCCAACACTGACATCCTTCTCTGGTGGTAGGGTTTTGCGTTGATCACCGCTTTAAATTGTATAGCACTTTATGTTCTGCTATTTACTGTGTTGTTTTTCCTACATACCCTTTGCCACATTTCTTAATGTTGTGTTGAAATTATTGTGAAGCAAAATCAATACAAGGCAAAAAAAACATAGCTTGTAGTACAGTGGGTGTTTTTTGTAGCAGAGGGAGCTCAATCTTTAATCAGACTATTTCTAGTCCATGCAAAGTGTACACACACACACACACACATACATTCGCATACTCATATACTTACTCACTAGCTCTACTCTGTTTAAAAGCATATAGGACAATACCATGCACACAAGCAAAGAAGAATAGTGCAGCTAGTCACTCAGTCAGTCCAGCTACTTCATCACAAGGCCCATTGGTCGGTAATTGCTGCCCACAAGTGAGCCACTCCACATGAATGAAAGTGCAGTAAAGCGTCAGCGGCCATGATCAGTGTCTGCTTCCAGGTAATAGCCCCCTCCCCTCCCCCTGATCCATCCCTGCGTCCCTCTCCCAGGCTGCTTCTCCTGTTGAATGAGAGGATAAAAGTAGTGAGGGCTTTTGCAGAGAGGAGGGAGGGGGCATATAGGCAGTCCATAATTACCTGTAATGAGACTTTTGTCTTGGAGCATTATAGGGATGTTCTTGAAGTCACCCTGGAGGTGGTTTTCAGATGGATAGAGAGCTGCAAACGCCTCAAGTCCTCTCATTGCCCATCTCATCCATATGTGCAGTAATAAGTAATTACTGAAGTCTCATTGAAGTCCATGTAGAGTATTCTCCCTCTCTCTCTCTCGAGGCAGATGAATACCCGCCACTCACCTATTACACAAAGTGACACTCCTGGAGATCCGACGTGTCATCTCAATCTTCCTCTTCAGCCCTACTCGTTCCTCTCCTCCACCCCCCCCCACCCTCAGTTTGAGGAAACAGCTGGCACCCTTTGATGTCTGACTGGCCTCGCATTGGGTCACCCTCACTGCTGCATCTGACAGGGTATCTATTCATGCTATTCTCAGGACGCTGAAATCATTTTCTATATGGCACCATGCTACAAATGCCTATCATCGGCTTCCTGTGCGGCTATCTGACACCCTAAAAATTGATAGCTCACCAAAATTACAAAAATGCTTTGACTTTTTTCCCACTGAACGCCTTTTTCTACATCTGCCAAAAGAATCCACTGATCCTTTTTGGGCATGAAAGAATCCACCAAAATCATCTCTGCACCGCTAGGAAAAATCTCTAATTGTTTTCCATTGTTGCAAGAGAATTCCAGTTTATTACAGCTTGGTTTTCATTTTTGAAGCTGTGGTTCATCATTTACATTACTTAAGATAATGTAACACTGCAACAACATCCAGCATGGTGAGAAACAAGCAATCAAACAAGTAACCAAGTCATCGGTTTACCGAGATAAGCAAAACCACCAGGTCACAAACTTTACTACAAAATTTACTGGTGCCTAACATGCCACCAGAAAATAGTATGATTTGAAAAAAGTTGAATGATAATCATGAAACTTTGTTGGCTTTTTGTGTGGTAACTACCTTGATCTGTCAGGTAGTGTATCTGTCCTCATCAAAACCTAAACATCAAAGGTGGCAAAAACAAAACTTAGCGCACCTGAAATGTCTGCATCTTTCGGACTGTGTGCAAGGAAAGCACAACTACAACAAGTGAAGTGGGCCAAAATTGCACGGGGAGGACGATCTATAAACTATGACTGATGTGTAGAATAATTTTACTACTTGCCTTCTCTTCCAGATAAGTTTGGCTAATGTGGAGGTGTGTTTGAAATCCTGTCTGACCATCATTCATCATTCAAACAGAGTCATGTTTCTGACTACCTGATTAAATATTCACTCTCTTTTAGTTCTGTTTTGGTCTCCACAAACACAAGTTGGAAATATCGGGCAATTTAGTTGCAATATACTCTATTATGTTAACTAATTGTCATTTGGTGCTATAGTGGTGCACAGTGAGGTTATCAGAGTTTATTTTCTGCCTGCTGGAAAGAAGGTTGATAAGAGCAGTGAGAGTGAACTGAAACAGAACCGTTTCAGGCCGTAAAACCAAAACAATGAGTAGAAAACCGATGGGAACTGCAGAGCTGCGGGAGATAACTACAAGTGACCATGTTCATTTTGCACTTAATAGATTGAATCATTATTAATATAAGAAATTTGATTAAAGCACGTAATATGTAGAACATCTCAATGACATACAACGTTTTGTGTGTTAAGGTTGGATATTAGATTTCAGGATCACACATTAGCAGTTCACTGAAAATATATCAGAATGTAGAGACATCACATTTCCTTAATGAACCCTGAAGTACACACACAAACAGTCACAAAAACATATTGTATACGTTGTCAAAAGCTCATTTGCTCTCATGTGAACATGCATCTATGTATTCTCTCTCAACCCCTCAACTTCTTTTCAAGGCCTCAGGTTCCTAACATAGACCATGAACACCGTTATTAAATGAATGCAGCACAAAATTCTAATAAGATAAATTGGAACATTTTGAATGCCATATGAAGTATGGCATAATTTGACCTGCTAGGAAAGACCCGCACTTGATATTTATATGAACTTGAAAATCAAGCTGAAGGGCTATAGCTTTATTGTTTTGAATCAATAAAAGATATTTATCTGCCATCTTAGTGCTGCTGTGGTGAAAAAGCACGAGAGGTATTTGAAAAAAAAAACAAAAAAAAACAAGAGCAATGATGAGGTTACCAGTAGGTACTCCAAACTTAGCTCTCAGGTGGGGTTTTAAAAGGAAGTGCTTTTATTGTATGTGATTTGAGTTCTTGAGACTACTACCAGACTTTCTGTTGTCAAAGCGGAAAATGGGAAAATGACCCTTGGTGGTCGCACGTGCTTGGACTCACACACGCACGCACACACACACACACACACACACACACACACACACACACACACACACACACACACAAAACAGCTGTGTGGGTTGCCCTTGTCATTAGTCCTGCTTGTTTTTCTTTTGATTGAGGGAAGTTGCATTGCAGTGCAACTCTCAATGCGCGTTTGAGTGTGTGTGCCATGTGGATCCGTTCTCAGTGTCCACTCGGCACTGGGACTAATTTGCATTCCTTTGTGTGTGAATAAAGGACACCTATTCTGAGGACAGAGTTTACCAGCTGCCATCCAGGACTAGTCCTTATTAGAGCCCTGCTGTTCGTCTGAGAACGCCAACACATGTTCAACATGCGCTGCCGCTCACACATGGCCACACAAACTACACACACGCACACATACACACACACATTCAAGGACACGTGCACCTCCACAGCCATAATCTATTCATACACAAATGAAAACACACTAACACAGATGCACAAAAAGAAACAGACACACACTTTAGATAGAGACACTTGCAGAGGGTCCAAGCAGTGATTACCAACACCAGTGGTAATACTGTATTGACTAAAGGGCAAAGGTTTCTGTCTCACACACGTCAGTGTTTTTTTTTTTAATCAGAAGAACTTCTATATCCTGGACTCTAACTTTGGCTTTTCTTGCCTGCACAAACTGAACCTGAAGTCAGAGGTCATTTTTAACCCTGGACTGCACCTATGACACGTGCACATGTCTGTATGGGCATGTTTGGTTTGTTGTGAAGGTTATGTAACCACTGGTCCTTTCATTTCCTGTGAAAGCGAGGCTGTGGATACAGTACAAGCTCTCCAGTTTTAATAGGCTGACTCTGTAATGTTTCAGTGCAAATGCATCACATATAAAGAAGAGTGAATGATGAATGAATGATGAATGCCTTTTCACCTTTGCTAGTTAATGATAGCTAGGTAGAAAAAATAGGTCACATTTAAGGTGAAAAGTTTTCTTGCTGACATGAGTTGACATTGTGAATTAATCAATACACTTTAAACTCTGACCTCTCCATTTATTTTTATTGGTTCTCTTGCCTGACATGTGATTTAGTGATGATTAGATCTTCAAACACTTATTTCACACAGACTATGCAAACTCAAAATGTTCTGTTTAATTCTAGCAAATCTTCTAGCGTTGCTCCAGGGAGCTCAGGCAGCACTGCACCTATCCCCACCCCAGTAATATCGACAGCCACAATTACTTCTGTTTTTCAAAAACTTACTGGTCCTCCTGTCTGGAATGATGTTAGTGTGGACCTCTGAGTTATTATCTCAGTGTGAAATTTGTCTTTTGTGTGAAAACAGAGGAAGTGAACACTGTTTCTGCTAATCTAGAAACATGTTAACACTACCATACAGGCCTAGTTAAGAAGCAATGTTAATCTATCCAAACTTTAATTGGAATTATGGGTAAATGTCAACAAAACAAAGGTAAGAAGCAATTTATTTTTAGAATACCTTCATTATTACAATTTTCTGTATTAGAAGTAGCCTGTAGTTGCTCCAAGAGAGGGAGGGTGGGATATTCTGATACTTCCTAAAATAATATGAGCCAGTAAAGACCAGAGTCACTCTGTCAATGCAGCTGTTGACAATAATCCACCATATTCCCTCAGGCAGATACTGTCTCAGTAAAAAGCCTCAAAATCAAAAATGAAATGTTGAGATGGAAAGCAATTCCAACTATACTGTTTGGTTTTGCAATATTTTGCAATATTTGAATTAAAAAAACGTCATAGTCATTTATTTGCTGACTTGTTTGAAAGCCCACACGCTCTTTAAACTTAGCACAGACAACAGAAAGAGAGGTTCCTACTCTTTGTGTTTATTACGGTCCAATATTTCACTGCCATGTAAACTCTGGGCTTAATCCCTGTCCCCTGGAAATTACATTTCTATACAAGTTAACCGTGACAGTAAAACATTGTGTAGGAAACAACTCCTGGTGTTGACTTTGATGCATGAAAATTCAAACATAATATGCTTAGTTTCAGTATAATTTTTTGATGCTGCAAACCAGGACAGGTAATTGAAAAAAAAGCTGTGATTTCCCAAATCACACACACTGACACCAACACACACACACACACGCACACACACACACATACACACACACACGGTGCTAGACAGCGAAAGAACCAGAGAGAAATCACACTATTGGTGGGCTGAACGGCACACAGACACACAAAAAAAACATACATGCACACAGAAGTTATATCCACACCCTGCAGTACACGACAGCTGCACAGATCTTGCCCTGTTGCTTTTCTGCTGCTTTGTTGAAGACCCCACACGTGAGGTTTTATCTTCAGCACTTTATACATTATTCATTGTCACTACAGAGTAGCTTAGTTTGAACTTATACAAGATAAAATCACAGAAGGAATGTCAGAATATATAACAAAGAGCCAAGGGGAGCTTTTGAAAAAACCTGTACCTAAATAATAACAATAACAATAACAATCTAACAATCTGACAACATCAAAAAATGAATGTATACAACATACAGTATTAGTATTTCTGTAGTAAAAAAAAAAAAAAGACCAAAAATTGTTTTACACTGGATCTAATTTTGTGTCTGTGTGTCTGTAGTGTTTCTTTAAAGTGACTGCTTACATTCAATTTAACATCAGCTTTGATGGCTCAGTAATTGTGTGTGTGTGTGTGTGTGTGTGTGTGTGTGTGTGTGTGTGTGTGTGTGTGTGTGTGTGTGTGTGTGTGT
>JBBMJY010000025.1:20094461-20127687 GCA_037833715.1 Toxotes lorentzi | reverse complement strand
CCCCCCCCCCCCCCCCCCCCCCCCCCCCCCCCCCCCCCCCCCCCCCCCCCCCCCCCCCCAACAACGATCTGCAAATCATTTATTTACGTTTGGCATCTGCATAATGAGGCAGGGAGCCAATGGCGGTCCTGGCTGGCTGGAGACAGGGTGGCATGCCTTCAGTTTTAATGGGCACACTGAGGAAACTTCCAATTCTTCTTGACATTTCTCATAGCGAAATAAACGTGCTCTGGGTCAGAGTGTCTATTAGGAAGATAAGAGACGAACAAGTCAATTATACTTCAATGACTGCATAGCCAGGGGACCTCATTAACATGATCAGAGAGGTCCATGCTGCAGCATCCCTCTCCTGTGTGATTAAGATGTGGAAGAATGACATGGCCTTTTTTTTTACCCTGCTTTATGTAGAAAAAGACAGAAAAAACACAAAGACGTAAATAAATTCAAACATACATAAGCAAGTACAAAAACACACACATACATGGGTATACATACGCACACAGCGGCACACATGCACACACACACACAGCAGACATTGCCAGGACGCAGTGTCTAGCCAGCCAGCCAGAAATTGTTGACACATTCAAAAAAGTGAGAGGCACACTCCATCAGGGGTTGTGGGGAGGTTTTATGTGCTGATAGGGTCACGGAAGTGGATGCTTTGAGAAAACATTTGTGGCAGAGGATGTTGTGAGCTGTCATGCACAGCATGGACGCATGGCCTTGGGTTGCAAGTGGAGGGTGGGTGGTGGTGGTGGTGTGTGGGGGGGGGGTGTAGCAGGCGAGCAGGCTGGGCACGGGCTGAGGCGGAGGCGTGCGTTAAAAAAAGCAGAGCCTGGGGTTTGGTGGGCGGAGTGGTGCATGTTTCCCCCCCTCTTCTCTCTGCGCTGGCTTGTTTTCCAGTGAGGACACTGCGATCTGTTGACGTTGATGGGATGAGTGCAGACAGGGTACAGGGAGCACGGCTTGTCTTTTCTAGTGCTTGCATAGTGTGCATCATATCCAGCCACTGCTCGGCTCAGGGTCTAATGAATTAATTTAAGTGCTTATCTGGACCAGTGGGAATTGATCAGCAGTCATCTTATCAGCAACAAAAGTGTTAGTGACTACTTTTGACTGAGAGAAAAACATTCATTCACATCCAACATGTAGTACATGTTTTCAGCTATTACATTAATGCTTAATACCCAGTCCCTGTCTTTTATTGCTATGCAAACCGATTAAAATAAGTATTTATGAGTAATTTTAGTTTGTCAATGAGCAAAAATGACTGACAATACAAAATCTATTCAATTTTCAAGAACAATTTGATTACCAGTTAGAGAGAAAGTTTGAGGTTACTAAATGTCAACAGTAGGGGAGTAAAGTAAAGTAAGCCTTTCTAGATTAGACTTCACAAAGTGCTTCACAATAAAAGACAAAAGCAAGACATAAAATAGAGACAATATAACACAAAAGATAAAAGTGAGTAAAACTACCTACAGCTCTTTTCTCAGTCTAAAAGTCCATTGTTATTTTCCTTAGTTTTGACTTTTTGTAATTCTCCTTCACAGCTAGACTGTGCTTAGAAATGGATCTAATGTGGCTATTAAATGGATCTAATTTCTATCAACTGGCCAATCAGCCTTCTCATCCGAATCCAGCTTGTTAGCTGTAATTTTTTGATGATCTTCTCTCGTTTGCACGCTTTTGTGTGTGGCCATGAAGAGAAGAGAAGAGGAGAGACAGTAACGAGCCTTTGTCCATGGGCACACCAAGCACACAAAGGCATCCCACTAGGGAAGGTCCCAGACATATCTGCTCACATACCTCCATTATTGCTCTCTGAAACATGAATGATTTGATTATTTGATGACAGCTTATTTCTTAAATCTGTTTCGGCACCATATGTGTGTAATATGCAGCTCGCCTGCCATATGAATGCCTTGCCCTGGGGTCTGTGAGAGGCCAGTGCAGTTTTCAAACCTGGAGGGAGGATTGGCTTGTGAACTCAGACAGGCATACTGCGCTGTGCAAAAGCGCATCGGACTGGATTTAAGTGCATGTTCAAGGAAACATCTTCCTATTGCTTTGCATCCTGTGTTCTCCCACTCCCTCTCTCTCTCTCCCCCTCTTTTATTATGAATTAATAATGCAGCTTAAGGCTATAAGTGCTGTTTTTGAATATCTTGGCCTGAGCAAACCAACCAAATCAAGCAGAATAAAGCGATGGAAAGCCTCTCTTTCATTATTTCCATTGCCTTCCTGTGGAAGTATTCTTGTTATCATAATTGGTTCCCCAGTCTTTTCCCTTGCAGGAATTGTAAAACACAACAATGCCTCTCAATTCAAACTAACTTTAACCAGCTTTGCAACCTGTGTCTCGTCACTGTAATTGGCTCTTTAGTTGATCTGACTGGATGACAGTGATGGCCCGACAATAAAACATTGGCAGACTGCTCAAAATGATGACCGTAGATTACAAATTACATTTAAATTCATTTCTACTTCTTTAGAATTTAATTATCCCAACCTTCTTTCTTATTGATCCTCATGCAGTTTGTCAAAAAGCAAAGGCTTCAGGCTTTGCTGGTTAAAAATATTTCATTTAAGTTTTTTTTTTTCATTAAATATATATCCTTGTTTTGGTTTTTGTGTTTTCAGCGGAACTTTTTATATTACGTCTGATTCTTCATCTTTTAATGAAAATCCCTACAAATAACAATTGGTCAACAAATCTTAATCATTTTTTTACCACAATGTTCCATAACTGAGACGTAGTTTTTACATCTATTTACCAGATTTTTACACACGTGCACCACAGTGTTTGCAAACAGCCGATTTACATAAATACCTTATTAAAAATCCTTATGATTTATTCAAACACTGATTTTAATTGGCAGCAGCATTAATAAGTCAAGTAGTATTTGATTAGTAATGAAATATATCCAATCATAAAATATGTTTTGGTGTTTCTGTGCCAACACTTAAACGTTAATTTGTGTTTCGCCTCTGGGTCTCTAAGAGTCACGGCTGATGAATGCTGCAGTGAAGCTGAAGGTCACAAAGGTCACAACATCGAGGCCACAGAGAGTTTCTCACTCTAACAAGGGCAATGTGAGGAATGTCCGTCACAGTGCCCCCGCTCTCATTCACACCTCATATTTGGAACAACCTGACAACTCGACTACAGGCAGATCAAATGACTTGTCCAGAGAAATACAGAATCTGACTGAACTGGAAACTGAAAGGATTGGCCCCAAGTAATGCAAATGACCTCAGAAGCAGTCAGAATCATGTAAACACAGTCGGCCCTATTGAAGTGTGCCATACAGCGGAGGGAGTTGTATAGTGGTATGGACAAATTGCCTTAAGAATTAAGAAACTGCAAGGCAAATGGGCTATTTTGATTATTTTTCTGCTCTCTCAAAGAACTTTTCCAACAATTGAAAGATACTGGCCTTGCCAATTCTCCACTTCTGAATAAAATCAATTCATGAGCTGAGACTGAGGTCATACTGTAGTCTTGGGATACAAGTCTTCCTTTATCTTACTGCAAATAAAGCGCACCACTGCTCCAAGGTTTGTGTCACAACAAAATTTCTTGAGGAAATAAAAAAATACAACAAGGGCACATGCTGATGCTTTTGACCACAGCCAAAGATTTTAGCAGCTAACCTGGCAGCACTTTATGACACATGTAGGTGTCATAAAGGTAAACATCCCCTTGGGGGGACAGAACATTGTCAGAGTTCTCAGATAAGGGACCCAAGAGCATGATTGAGAAGGCAGATATTAAAGTAAAGAGTCTTTCCTTAGAGAAAAAAACAAGCAAACAAAAATCCATGCAGTCAAAAAAAGCACAAAGGGTCGGGTTGAGGCAAAATGAAAAAAACAAAAACAAAGACAAGGTCGAAAATACAATCAGGATCAATCAGGGCAAAGAATAGAGCGCTAGAAAGATAAGGCACATGGCACAAAGACAATCTGGCAGAGAGCAAGAAACGGACAGGTATACGTTCTTGGTAGCTAATGAAGGAAGGTGGAACAGGTGAGCAGGTGAGTGGGAAGGAGAAGCAGATCAGCTGATTCTACTGCTGAGGAAGGCAGACAGGTGGGAGAGGAAGGGTCTGGAATGACAGCACAAACAACTGAACTGAATGAATGAAAGGATGAATGAGCAGACTGAAACTCCAAACTGATGACAGAACATTCGTTGGTTATTTGACGTCACATGCAAACCCTAAGCTTTGAATTTGGAGGAAGGAGGAAACTGATAAACTGGTTGAAGTAGAAGAATCTGCTGCTGGAGAGATCACACTGGCTGTGAACTAACAAGATTTACTGTGATGGCTGACTTCACTCCTTCTCAGGTCTTCTCACCAAGGTGGTGAGACGGTCTTCATATTCTTGGACCTTTAAACGTTAAACGTGATAAGGTAACACAGCATCTTATTAGTCTGGTTGTTCACTTGACATGTGAGAAATAAAACACACAGGCAAAGAAAACCAAAATCACCAGCAGGAATTAGAACGTTACCTTTTTTTTTCTTTTACACACTTTCATTTGTATCATCAGCTCGTCTTTAACGCTGCTTATTACTGTGGGGAACTGAAGCGTATAACATTCATTCCTTCAATAACCTCTGAGCCATACGAAAGCTGTTATGTTTGGAACAGAGCACAGCACGAGCGCCACTATGCTTTCTCATGGCAGTTTGTTCTACTCTGCCTCTCCAGCAGAAATAGAAATAGACAAAACAAGACTTTTACCCCCTAAAATTGTAATTTTGAGTATGTTGAAGCTAAATTATCGCTCGCTACATCAAGTTATGGCTTTTATTGTGAACAGTTAGCTTTTTTTCCTAGCTTGAACACACTGCACCTTGCAATATCCCTGATAGAATAGATATTTTTTTATAGATTAGTGTTTCAAAAACATGATGAGTGAAATCTATTATTGTGGTTTTTGAAATGAAGTACAAGTAACCCTGCTCTTGTAGGATGGCGTATGGGGCATTCCATACAATCATACCTCAGATTATAGCCACTTCAGAAAGGAGGTTTATTTTAATTTGATTTATTTTAATTATAACATAACAGTTATTTATTTTAATTATAACTTAATATTCAAGGTCATTCCAGCCCTGAATACATGGATTTGACCACATTATATTACTGACCTGATAATGGCACTGGAGGAATAGTTGAGGGATCACCAATGTTATTACAGTTCATCCTGATGGGAACGTGAATGTCTGTAAACAGTATTTCAGACATTTTGGACAAAGTGGCACTAGAGGAAAAAACCAGGGATCTCCAAATCCACTAGGATTCATCCTCTGGGAACCTTGAATGTCTGTGCAACATTTTGTCTCAATCCACCTTGTAGACATTGAGAAATTTCATCAGATAATGAAAACTTTGACCTGCTGGTGGTGATAGGTGAAAAGTCCATTCATCCTCCAGGCACCGCGGATATCTGAACCAAATGTCATGGCGATCCATGCAATGGTTGTCAAGACATTTCACTGAAAAACAGACCTTTATATGTCAGTCTGGACCAAAGTGGTGACATTGCCTTACAAACAGCCAATGTTATTAGCATGGCTAATGGTTAAGGGAAGAAAACTGTATAGGAAGTGCTTTTAAAGTCAAGAGATCTGAACATTTGATGAAAAAAAAACAAAAAACATTTTTCTACCCTATTTGGATATTGAATCGTTCTGTGATGGTGCTGAAGACAGTCCTTGTTTGTGTTAAGTAAAAATGCTATTATAAAGATCTGTGTTTTGTCACACATCTTTGTATATTGTGAGATGGTGTGAAGTCACATTATGCACCGCTCCTAAACATCTGCCTGAAGGCTAAAACAGGTCACAGTGTCAAAATGCTCATCGGAAGATCAGGCCTGCTTTAATTTTCACACCTCCCCACGTGCTGGCTAATTGACCATAATTGCCAAATCAACTGGTCAGTAATTTAAATTTAATTATTCAGGTTTTTCTCTTCTCATCTCCTCACGTTCGTCCATGTTGTTAGATGTAAAGACATGGTCTGTTTGGAGTGTCACGTTCAATAAAGTGGGCTGCGATGGGACCCAATTAATATCACGAGCTGAAACCTGAAACAGAAAAAAAGGGGACCTAAAAGCGACATACCCTCAGGATATAATTCAATCTGATTACATCAGCTTTAATTTAAGCAGTGATGCCCACAGGGTTTGTTTGTCTTGAAGGAATGCATGTTAAACTAAAAGAAAAAAGTCCTGAATCTCTACACATCCTCTGATGCTTCATTACATACCTGTAAATGTCCAACAAAAGATAATGATTATTACTATTCACAAACCAGGTCACTAATGAATTTGGAGATACAGTAGAATGGCAAAAAGAAATGTTAGAAACCTTGTTAATTTAACCCCTTTAGGATTAAAAGTCATTTGAACTGATGAAATGTTTGGACATTACATTACAGTACACTGCTGTGAAGCGTTTCACAGCAGAGGTGGGCTACCCTACCTGAAACTTAGACCACCACACCCAACATGGCCCAAGTAAACCACCTTAGCTGCACAGTTTCCCAGGGAAAACACAATCCGTCACTGACACTGAGGTTTTCAAACCTATCTGCTGTCTGTTCTGTAGATCTTCCTGAGTGACCAACGCATTCTGTAGAATTTTTAAAAAGCAAACTTTTAATGCCTTGAGATCCACAGGCAACATTACATTCATCTCAGCTGAATTGTTGTGGCGGCAAAAATGTTATGATGAAAATCTGAAAACCTGGGAGAATAAAACTGAAACTGTCTGAATGGCTGGATAGCACCAGGTTTAAATGAAAAAAATGTTTTTAGCAGTTTAAGTGACCCTACTTACCATGTTATTTTATTGTTACTAAAAAGTCTCTCAAGTTAACTTTCTGTACTAAAACGAATGATATTAGATTTAGTTTTATACTGCAGTACTCTGGACATAATGTCATTCAGTAGATTAAAACAAAAAAAAAATCTAAAGTTAAATATGTGATAGATGGATGGAAAATACTTAAAGTGCTAATATTATATTGTAGTCCATTGTAATTCATCCCAGAGAATTCATCCCTGCACAGATCTCTCTATCAGGTCTAATACATGGACAACTGCACATGTAGTACTGGAGTGATGGTGGGACAGGGGTTTATTACTGGGCAAGAAACTGGAACCATAGACACATGAGACAATACTCAGACTCCACAAACAATAAATGAAGGCTGCGATCTGAACACATGACCTTGTTTTTGTGTGTGTAAATGTAAAGTATTATTTAAGAAATTTGCACGGACACCACCAAACATCCTGAAAGGTCACTCACTTCAAGCACGTGCAGATGTAAATCAACACAGCTACATTCAACAATCAGTCCAGAGGTGTGAGGTTAAGATAAAGGTTTTTCAGCCATGCTTCCAGGCCTGAAGACTCTTTTCTTTTTTTGAGCTTAACCCTCCCACCTCTCCTTCTCTCTCTCTCTCTCTGTCTCTCTCTCTCTCTCTCTGTCACTCTGATAGACTAATAGCTCTTTTCTTCCCTTGTAGTCTTACAAGGATCTCTGCGCTGTGGACCTTCAGATTGTGTTACCCAAGGCTAGTCCAGACTCTTGAAATTGTAACCTTATGATCCTCCAGGCTAAACTTAATGGGACACCAGAGTCCCAACCCGCCCCAACCAGCCCAGTGGATTAGTGCTACTCGGATCCGATCACATCCAGGCCCGTCACAGAGGCTTTTCAGACCAACTAACTGCAAATGTAAGGTGGCACCTCTAGACCCAAGACCTGCCTGAGTTTACCCCTAGCCTCAGGTTATGTGGCCTCACTGACCAGCCTCACTGGCCTGGGGGAACTCAAACAGCAGCAGCAAAGAGGGAGGGAGAGGCTGACCGACCCAGAAAGACCAGCATGGTCAGATACATGATGGCCGCATGATGACCCCTCCCTGTTTTCTGTGGGTAAAGAGCTGGACTAAAAAACATCTGGAGGGCATCGCCGTGAGCAGCAAGGGGCGTGTCTTTGGCTGAAGTGGGGCATGGTCAACAGGGAGACTGACAGAGAGAGAGATAGAGATAGAGAGAGAGAGAGAGAGAGAGAGAGAAAGAGAGAGAGAGAATAGTCATTAGATAAAAAGAGGTTCTTGATTGTGTTCCAGTTTAGGTGATCATGCATGCAAACTATTATATGCATATGGAAACCTTTGCCCTATTAAAAAATCCTCAAGATTCATTAAACAAACAATGGTGTTTGGCTAATTTTACCATTTTCCGAGCCTTAGGATAAGGATTTAACACTCCTTAGTAAAGACACGTGTACACAAAACCAGGCCCCTGAGGTCTGGATGAGAACTAAAATGACAGCTCTCGCTGAGATATTTTCTTGTAGCTAGTTAACTTAGGTTGGTGAGTAGGTTGAGTGGCTGACTCTTTTTAAAACTACAAATCTGTGAAAGTGTTTTAATGTGTGCTTGATGGCTACATACATGATATTATGCTAAAAGACTGAAACCCATAGCCAAGTCAGCATCCTCACTAGTTGACGGTCCATGTGATACATGGAAATAAAGGAGCAGTAATAATTTTGTATTGCATGATTTGCTGCTTGCCTCTGAAAATAAAAGTTACTGTATATTAGCGTTACTACTGTGGGTAGTGAGCTTGCTATCTTGACGTGCTAGTATTCACAGCTTATGTTAGAACCGTACTGTTTAACCCATTCCTCACAGTTTTTATGTTACACTATCTTGTGTTTTTGGTTTTGCAGACAAAAAAAAAAACAAAAGCGAAGGGTCAGTTTCTTCAGATATCCTAAAGCATTTACCTCTCATTCTGAATCTGAATTGCATTGTATTTATTGAGCCTTGTGCTTTCATGTGGTTTTCTCGCCAAGGTCTCTTTTGAAAAAGATTTTAATCTCAGTGACATTTTCCCTTGTTCCACAAAGGAAAAGAAAAACAGAATAGAAGAATAGAGAATAAGTATCTTCATTAAATGGGTATTTCAGAGATTTAGAACTGTACTTCGACAAAGTTGGGAGACTTATAAAGAATTATGGAAATCTGTGGCCAAGACATCCTCACTGTTAGCCCCTAGTACCGGTGAAGGTCCAAAAAAGCCTACAATTCCCAAAGTGCAACCCGAGAACATCCTCTTCCTGGATAGGTGAGACTGTACCCATGTTATTAAAAAAAAAAAACCTACAGTTTTGTTTTATTGTTAGGTGATCTCTTGCGGACGTTATAATTATGACAGGAGAAAAAAGAGGAAGTCAAATTCCACATCAGGAGGAGATTGAGGTGGATGGATGGGCCAACAAAACAGAGGACTTTCACACAGGAGACAGCTTTTTGTTTCCCCTGTCCATGGATTAGCCATGACCCTTAACCACTGGTTTATTATTGCAACCATGACGACAAATGTCCTTTAACCTTAAGGAAGTACTAATTTTAACCATGACAACGATGATCCAGTATGCCTGCTGCTCTCATGTACTTGTATTTGGGTCATATCAGAGGGCAGGCACAAACCACCTGGTTGTTTAGGTTGGAGGACTTGTCTGTTCAAACTCCGTTAGTGATGCAGACCTTTTATAAATGTCTCCAAGCTCAGGCCGTGGCAGCTTTGATGAGATCACTCCAGTTATTTTTGGAAAGACTTAAAAACTCCTACGGAGCCAAATAAGACATTATACAACAGTTTTTGCAGGATGAGCAGCATTCCCTATGCTCCTAATGATGACACACACTCAGCTCTATCAAACACATATGTGTTATATCTATAACACATCACCAAATGTTGAATTCGATGGTTGCAGCTTTCAGATTCAGAAAACTTTATTTGTCCCCGGGGGGCAATTTAAGGCACATTGAGCAGCATGAGGTAGAAGGGAGGCATTTAACAAGGAAGGAACACAATATATATACAGATATTTACAATCTCAGGGTGGGTAAAGTGCAGAGGATGAACACAGGTGTTTTAACTGAACATCTGTTGTCCATTTCATTGACCTTCAAGACAACTTGTCTGTGAAGCTCAACAGTTGAGCAACAACATCCATGAGACATGTACAAAATACTACAATAGGCAGTCCATGGCTTTAAAAACAGCCTCACTGTACAAACAAGGACACATCAGAACAAGCATAAGAGCCACTTGGTGAGAGAGAGGAAAGATCCTGTATATTAATGGAGTATAGAGAGAGTGAGAGGGAGACATGGCTGAGGCTCTTTGAGCATGAGAGTAAACAGAGGCAGATATCTGAGTCTAATCGCAAAACCCACTTAAAGAACAGCGTCAAAAGAATTAGGTCCATAATATCAGAGCTCAGTGTAATGGAAGCCAACAAGTTGACAGGGAACTAGTGAAATTGTGGTGGGCGCGCAGCGGCTGAAATATATGGCAAAACTTGTATGTTGAGTAGTCTTTTATCTGATTGGATTACTGTTACTTAGACCACACTCAGTCAAGCGCGAGTAACACAAAGCTCTTTTCTTAGATTGACTCTCTCTCCCTCTTTCTCTCTCTCTCTGTGTTTAAGATCCTGGTGGGTGGAAGTGATGGATGGATGTAGACTCAGTGACCTACATGAATGACATTTCCACACTCATACATGTCATATAAAGCACATATTGGCCTCATTTGGAACATACAGGACGATTATATCTCTGGTTTCAGTGCTCAGAGGGTCATAGGAGGGTTACATTTGTATCAATCAACGTGAGAGTTAAATGCATTAGTGAGCTGATGCATAACATTTTAAAAGCTACTCTAGCAAATCAATGCTGTGCGTCATCGGATTCAGTATTTCACATTGGCTAACGTGTCTAATCTTGAATGTACAGTTATCTAAAGTTAGTGGTATCAATATATATTTCTTTTTCATTTTAGTGCATCCGAACAGCATCCACTATGAAATAAGTATTGATAAGAGCACCTGCAGTTTGTCAACTGGTCATAAAAATAAATAAATAAATGAAAAAATTCAGATGTGTTTGAGGTTAAACTCGATACTGCTGCAACCTTTTATTTGGAACACACTCCCACCTTTCCACAGATGAAGCTTGTCTGTTTAAAAACCCACCTCCCTATTCAACTGCTTTGTCACTGTGAGACAACATGGTGATGCTAGACTGTGTTTTCAATTAGGTTGCTCGTTGTTTACAGGTATTGTGCTCGGGGCTGTTGGGCCAGCGTAGCCTGGCCTCCAGGCCATTGTGCCTGCTGACAATAGATAATGAGCTATCCACCCATATACAGCCAGCAGAAGACAGACACACCTACACACACAAACACACACATTCATCTTACTATAGCTGTGAGGACACTCATTGATAGGCGTGCACACACACACACACACACACACACACACACACACACACACACACACACACACACACACACACACATATAATTTCACTAAGATGGGAACACAAATACTTAGCCAGTGTTGTCCTCAGTTATCATTGATTGATCTATTCTACTTGCATTTATATTTTTTCATGAAATAATCTGACCACAGAGAATTTGCACAGAGATTTGGGTTAGAAGGGGGGAGGGGGGCATTCAACACAAGGTCAAGAGCCTGATCAGGTGCTCTTTACAGGCCAGACAACAGTTGACAATTTTAAACAACCTCTGGGGTATAAAAATGGTCAAATCAGGAAGTATAGTTGTAGGCATCACAAATGTTATAGGAACACTGTCTGGCTCCATGATGGGGATCCACTGGAGAGTTTGACAGGCTGTTTTTTTTTTAAATGCCTGGTCTTTAGTGTGGGTCTTTTCTCTAAAGTAGTCTGAATTATAAACCTGCATTTAGAGAATTTTTAGCTGCCTGGGGGAAAGGAACACAAGCTGTACACACAATACTGTTCAGTTAATATGACAAACTTGTTATCAAAACAGTTGCTAATTACATATCCAGTGGATACAGAGTAACATCAGCATTCATCTGAAGTCCTGCTTCTGTCCACCTGATTAATGTAAGTCCAATATTCACTCTGCATTTTCGCTCTATTTTGATCATTCACAACTCCTGAGAGAGCCATCACGTTCTTTTGCAGCTAAATGCTAACAGTGTTTGCCTGGCGCTGGGCAGGTAGCACACAGTATTTTTATTAGAGCTTTTTTTCATCACTGCTTTTTTCGTCACTACCAGCAAACCCTTTAACATATTGCAGCAAAAAACAACAAAAACAATTTATTCAGATCTGAATAAATAACCCTGATGATGTCATTATTTCAGCTTGGGCTTTTTCTAGATGAAAGCCTTGTATTACAAGCTGAGGGAGTAGTGGTGAAAGAAACTCCCAGCCTTCAACACCGTTCACAATGGACTCAGTGTTTCAAGTATTCATTCTGTGCAACCTCTGCATAGTACAGTGTGTGATGTTGTCGTCGTACATACTGATCAAAAAGAAAAAATGCAGCCTTTGTGGGTTCTTTAATTTATCCATCAGGTGGACAAACTCAGGTGGACCCTTGAGCAGTTAAGGAGATAACACAGCAGGCAGATTTACATGCTTCAAACTGCTGCAAAAAAAGGGGCCACCTCGCTCATCATGGTCCGTTCAAAGGGAACCTGGTTATTAATGACCAAGGAGAGCACTGGAGGCTGCATTACCATCACATGCACCTCGCTGTCCTCATTTCTAATCAGCAACACACACATAGAACATACATGTGGCGAGATGGACACGCACCATAAGCACACAAGCTAAGAGGACAAACTACTTATACCCACAACAACCACAAGCTGTTGTTGCCTCTCACAATTAATTAGGCAACTTATTGAGCTCAAGATGCAATATGCATGTTAATTTAATGGGTTATGTCTGGTTTCAGGAAAAAAAGAGAAAAGGCTTTGATGTTCACAAAACTTGGCAGTAAATCACTGGCAGCAAACAATTACAGAATTAATGAAGATCCAGAAAACAACAGCAAAGGCTATTGTTGCAAATACATGCATGTTAATATCTTGGAGTGTGTGCATGTTAAACGCGATTTCAGCCAATGGTGTGTCTCAGGCTTATTATCAGTGCTCTCTTACAGGTCTTGAGTGCATCGAGTGTGATGGTGGGCTTACCCTTTCTTTATCAGTCAATTTATTTTGGACCATGATCCATACTCATAGAAGGCGCAATTCAAAGTTTAAAAAAACATCCTTAGGTCACACACAATACAAATGACATAAAACACACACAGGCCACACATCACATGAAGTAATACAATTAAACCATGCATCAGTTACAGGCCTGTTACTCTCTATATACCCTGAATGACGTACATTGTACTTTAAGACTGATGAATGAATGAATGAGTGAGTAGCACCATAAAATCTTTACACACAATAATAAACAAATGCTGCATGGTGGACTTATAACTGTACTTATTTTTCAGCTGCACCAAAGTCATGAGTACCTTTAATCTCCAGGATCTGAACCATTCATACTTGTTGTGAGTTAATGTAAAACATGCGTTTTGAACCCAGCTAATTTCGGTGACTCCCAGTGTGGGAAAATAGATTGTGCTGTACAAATGTTCTAATCCAGGATCATTAAATAATGTCTTTGGATTGACTTGTTTGCATGGTGGAGCAGAAGTGAGGGATTTAGGTCACATGCAAATGTCTGCTTGTAATATTTTCAGCATGTGTTGATCCATCTGGAGCTTTGCAGTAGAATAATAAGCACAAGCCTGGCTAGCATGTGCCGACATTCAAAAGGCGGCAAAGACACGCTCAACAGCTAAAGGCAATGTGCTGTGTGGTTTAACTGAACTAGGTTAGCTTAACTGAACATTTAACTTCCCTACTATTATATTATGAGAGAGGTGAACAGAATCCTAAAGACCAAACACCTGGTCTTATTACTTGTTGAATTTAGCCTAAACTACAGGTTAAATTCTTAAAACATACATCTAAATCCTCACTGTGACCTATTTTAGTGGAACATTTGGGGTTTTTCAGTGCAGAGAGCTGCAGGGAATGATGTCTGTGTGCCCTATGTTGCAACAAAAATTAATTAAACACGACTTTGGGTCGTGATCACACATGTCATGTTGGATTTCAGTGCAAGAATCCCCACGCTGAGTGCAAGGCCTCATCTAATTATGGAAAAGTTGTCAAGGCGCTGGCGCTCCTGCTTGGTATCTGCGCGTGGTACCCGCCTGAGAAACAACAGGCTGTCGGAAACCTGCGCCCACCACTGCCTCTCAGGCTAAAACCTGTGCGACGTGCAGGCCTCACGAAGTGTCTGCAAAACAGAGATGTCTCTCTAAATTACTCACAGAATCATTCAGGGGAACAGCAGAATGGTATGAAGCTGCTGAGCAGAGGTGGTTTCTTGGTAATAGCCCTCATTCAGTTCCCCACCAGCCAGGCAGGGCAATGAATTTACTGAGAAAATAAAGGTCACTCTGTGTAGCAACACATCACAAATAGTACTAAGTATCAAGACCTACATTAGGTTATTTCATATACTTTAGATCCTGGACTACTGAAAAAAATAGTGTTGCATAGAATAAAGAAAAGCTAATTAAATGAAGTTGTTGATGTTAGTGTTATTAATCCCTCAAGGTTAATTGTCTTGTGGTTACTGACTGGTCTCCATAGGGATGTCAGAGGTCAGGGTTAAAGCTGACAGTGTGCTGTTCAGGCATCATTCAGCAAGGTTAACTGACAACTGGATAAAAATCATTTGCATTATTGGATATTTATTGGATATTATGGGATATTGCAGTGATGACTTATGCAAAGAAAAGTAATATACAAACACAGTGCCTGTTAAAAGGCAGGGGATCTGATCCTGAATTACTGCATTAAACATATAATCTTACATTTAACACAACTGTGGCTATAGATATGTAGTTTTGTGATATATGCCACCAATGCTAACTTTCCTGTATAGTAATATAACAGCCTTGTTTTTTCCATCCTCACTGAATTCAGACATTGAGCTTTTACCCAAATCTACTGTTTCAGCAGATGCTCTGACACTTGGTGTGTCTGCACAGGAGGCAGGTGTGAGACCATCTGTGTAATATTTGAAAACCTGTGCAGGTAAATCTATGTGACTGCATCAGCTCACTGTAGAGCAGACACACAAACACAAGGCCTCTGTGACAGGCCATGGGATTTCAATCGCCTCTGTTCAGTCGCCCTGCTTTTTCCAACATGGTGACTGCTGTGAAACTTTTTGTCAGCAAAGTTGTTTCTTGCATTTACTAGTTAAAGAATGAATGAAACTTTCATGAAAGGCAAAGGATTCTAGTTTATTATTTCAGGGTGCTTTTGTGCAGAGATTCTTCCACTCCAGCAAACAGCCTGCCGTCATGAATAGATTTATTTCAACAGCACATAGAAAGGTTACGTTGGTTGCAGTCTATTCACGTTCACTGGTCGCACTCTGCGATCAATACATATAAACTCTTCCTGCAGCCATGTAGCGCATGTATGTAATTTGTGTGTGAGAATGGAGGGTAGTGTATGAGTGTGTGTGTAAACACACACTCATACACGTGTAAACTGTTGTCCAGCAGAGTACACACTGATTTACAATTCAAGGAGCAGATGCTGGACTGATGAGACAAATGCAGTTTTTACACTTTGTTCATATTGTGAAGAATCTGTTTCCTTGTTACAGTTGTTATATATTTTTTATATTCTTACCAAAGCTTGTGGCTTTGTGTGTGACTACGTTTTTATAAAGTACTTCAAGGTTTTTGGATTTTTCCCTATAGAGCTAATTAAAGTAGGACATTTCTAATATTTAAGAATAAGGTGTAATTCAAAGATTAATCATATGAAGATGATACAGTTATATCAGTAGTAATATTAAGTCTTTAGTAGGGTGCTTACAATAAATACTACAATTTGGTTTAAAATCTGGGCTTTGGATCTTTATTTAAAATTAGTGCAATAGCAAAAATAAAAACAACATACAAAGAAATCTGAATAATGTACTCAAGTACTCCAGACACCTACTACTGATTGGTTGATAGAGAGGAGGTGATCGACTTCAAAATGAGGCTGTTGATCTACCATATCTTGGTTTAGTAAAAATGTATAAATTCAAAAGTATTAAATGCCATTATAAAGATTAAAGAAATGGCATTTTACTGGTGCATTGATGAGAAAGAGGTATATATTAGCATAATGTAATTTATTCCATTTAGCTATTTATAGATAATTGTGCTGTCTGCATAGGTTTTGTCCAATCTACCCATCATCATCTCAGGCTACAGTATAATGCAGGCTATAATGTCCATCCACTGGCCCTGTCACACAAAGGCCAGGAACAATACAGGAGTCTGAGCTAGTATATGTTTATGAACATTTAGCTGGTGAAATTATCCCACAGTAAATGACATGATTCATTAGGTGAGGTATTATTACATTTACAGTAGTTATTAGCAACAAAATGGTGATAGAACATGTGCTGGTGAGGAGAGATGATAACGGACGAATGTGTGCACTGAAATAAGTATTATCAAAAATGTTGCACTAGGGCCTTTTAAGACCTTTCACTGATGTCTGCTCAAACAATATATTAGAGCGCCCTCTGCTGGTCCATTATAGGAGGTTGTTCTATTTCACTGACCTGAGGCAGTAAAAAGGATGAGTAAAGTCAGAAAAGAATATAAGTCTGTGTATATGCAAAATTTACTTGTGAACAGGCAAATTAAACAAAGTATTGTTTAAGTAAATAAATTGTGAATGTATTGTTGCTGTTGTTATGTTATTGTTTTTGTGAAATAGGCTGTGATTTGCCCAAAAGTGCAAGCAGGACAAGCAGCGTGTGCAGTGGTGGCCGGGCAGATGGGTGAGGGTTTTCGGACTTAATGTCACACAGGCGACATTCCCTCAGGGGCTCTGCTGATAGAGGCACTGATCACAAGGTGCCATTTAATGTGAGACTGTAAACAAGGTCAAAAGGATGTCGGGTTACAGCTGCCAGTCACCCGGGCAGGCTGTGACCAGCGAGGTGCCACAGAGGCCTGCACGGTGATGTGGAAGAGGGAATGAGACGGAGCTAAATGTAAAGAACAAATGCTTGATATTGTTAATAAACTGTTCTAATTGTTTGCTAAAAGAGGGCTAATTTTTAAAACGGATAAAAGTGATGGATAAATGGGTTGAAACTACCAGTTTGTACCACCGGTAATAACAGTTCAAATCAGTTCAAACAAACACATCAGTATGATGACAGGGGGTGTTGCTGATGGAGTGGGTCTACATAGACAGGACTGTTTATGTTTGGCAACAGAGATGCTGCTGCAGCCAGTATGTGGCACAAAGGCACACTGTGATATACTGCTGGTGACATCCTGGGTCCAGAGCACCTTAATGTTGTTCCTCCCCTGAAATCCTTCCTGTCTCTCAGCTTGAACCATGAATGTTAAATATTACATACGCAGCACAGGAAAGGTTAATATGTTGGAATACTGATGGACCATTTATGGCCCAGACAGCTAACTGACCAGTGGATGGTGTTGACATTGAGATATATTGTCATGTCAGAGCATTGGTTGCCCTGGGCTCATTTGGGGATTTAAAGGGAGGGTGAGGCAAAGAAAGTGAGGAAAACAAATGTTTGTCTCTCAGAGTCTCGCCCGGGGCTAGACGCTCATCAGGGGACACTGGCTGGTCTGGTTGCTTCTCTATTGATTTCAGACTGGGATGGACCGCAGGCCAGTCAAGGCCTCTGGTACTGTCTGTCTGGCCTGCGATTGATTAATGAATGTAAACTCACCCTCAGTTTGATTGAGACCAGACAGACACAAAATACACTGTTGGACCATAAAGCAGTTTGATTCACCTGCTGTTTTTATAGTGACTTGCTTACACACACCACAGACATGTGTGTGTAACTGCTACTGTATGATGGTACATACTGATCAAATCTGACCAGTGACTTTCACCGTGGCTTGAGGTGGATAGGCTCATTTATTAAAAGGTGAGGCCATGTTCTTGTGTGCACTGATCAGAATTTAGTAACATTTGACTAAAACTATATTGATAATTGGCAGATTGTTTGGTTACTGTCAATCAAATCTTATCAAAACACACCAATGAAGTCCTAATGAAGCAAATTAACAGTTTTCCTAATAATCCCCAAATATGTTTCTTTTTTTTAAATGTTTTGATTGTTACATATTTAGTGATCGATTTGAAGAAGGGCTTTTGTGGGCACTGAAGACACACACACACACACACACACACACACACACACACACACACACACACACACACATTTATTTGCACATACAGTTGAAAACAAAACTGTAATATGCAATTTCCTAATTCTATTGCAATGATATGAGTTGACCTCTGGAGGAGGCCAAAGCACCATGTGATACCAAAGCATTTTCAAGGTGCTCTCTCAGTAAAGCAAACTAGAGATTAAGTATGTTAGTGCGATGGGAAGTAAGTGGTGTCGCTGTGAGACTAAATGAATCGTCTGTACATTCTGTCTTGTGCTGATGAAATACGAGAAACAGAAAGACATTAAATATGTGAGTGAGACGACCTTCGGATCAGGATTTCTGTGAAACAAATGCAGTGGGTGCTGCTTAAAAAAACATATTTTTATTGTGAGTCCGTTTTTTATTCAGGCCTAACACTAATACACATATGTAATGATCAAACATGGAAAACATGAATTTAAACCATTTTTATTTGACAAAGAGTTTTTGGATTGTAGCTGACACAGTCATAAAGTAACTCCCTAGTACAGTACAGTTAAAAGTAACTGTGAAAGATTTTCTCTAAATATATTATTGTAAAAGGTAATAAGATAACAACCATTCCCTTTCATCTGTACTTCATAAATAATTAACTATTTCCTAAACTTGTGCAAACTACCACACCATTCATTGAAGAAGCATGAAACTCTGCTGCTTCCATAAAAATGTATTGTCACCATTAATTTCACAGTAATATATTAAAGAAAAGATTCTACACAAAGCCTGGTTCATATCCCAGCATCTTGTGATGTTATTGCACGTCAGTAGTTACCTTGCCCCTTCAGGGCTCATTTTCTCTCTCTCTCTCGCTCTCTGTCCAAGGCATTAAAGTTTGCATGACTGCACAGTCATACTGTCCTCTGGCCAGCAGTATGAGTCTACAACAAACTCATCATAGTCAGTGCTATAGGTGAGTGAGCGAACGTATGCTTCTTTGTCGGACGGCTCTGGGTGAAGTGTGGCCATGTTCTGTTCATAAGCGTACTCCACGATCTGTAACACACAGGAAATGAGAGTTTTTCACAAGCCCAGCCCAGCCCAGCACCCCACCCCCACCCCCTATAAAACTGGACACAGACATGGTAAGGTACATCTGTTGTTTGTTTCTTACCATGTCTTACCTTACCTTACCAGTGTACTGAGCTCTCACCTTTACAGCCAGTTTGAGAGAGACGTCTCTGATAGAGCTGAGAGGAGGATACAATCTTCCCTCTGATAAGTCCTTTTCTGTCACCAGGTGAGCGAGAGCCTGTTAAGCAGCACATACAGCGCTCATGTTACCACAGAGAGACTGAATGAAACCACGCAATCACTCAAAAACACATTAAAAGATTTGAGAAGTGTGTGTATACTCGGTATGTGTCAGTGTGTTACCTCTGCTGCAATGAGGAAGATTTCTTCAGTAATATGTCGGATGGCACAAGCCATAACGCCCAGGCCCACACCGGGGAAGATGTAGGCATTGTTTCCCTGACCAGGGTGGAACGTACTCCCGTCAGGCAGGGTGACGGGGTCGAATGGGCTGCCGCTGGCAAAGATGCCCCGCCCCTGCAGAACAGTGCAGTAATGTATACAACTATTATTCACCCCTTTAGAGATAAAACACTGAAATCATTTGTATGGGAGTAGAACAAGTCTCCAGCGTGTCCTGAGTGTGTACCTCTGTAAACATGTAACACTGCTCAGCTGTGCATTCTGCTTTGCTGGTTGGGTTGCTGAGGGCAAAGATGATTGGGTGTTCATTGAAAGAAGCCATGTCCCTGATGATCTGTTCGGAGAATGCGCCGGCAACAGCTGCCACACCTAAGAGAGAAAACCATCAATGTGCAGTATATTAAATTTCAGATTATTCCTCAGGAGTGTTTTTTTTTTTTTTTAGTTTTTAACTTTGAAAATTCACATCACTTTAAATTCAGCAGCATGCGAATACTGTACTATCACTCCTTTCTTTCAATAATCCTTTGCATCCAGTCCATCACTGTTATCCAACTAACACTATACTATTCTGACAATCTGCTCAACAAGCAGTGTGAAAATGGTAAAATGGATGTCTCATGGAAACATGAGACTGTCCTCCCCTAGAAGATTTTAAAAACTCTATCCATGCAAGCTGCTTATTACGTCCCAAGTAACGTTTTATAGTTAGGAGCCTTCTAGTGGGCGTAGTAATTGTGATGGGAGCAAAGGAGGAAGTAAGGTGATGTAGTATATATGAGGGGTGATTGATAATTTCATGGCCTGAGCTGCATGTGCAGTTCAACTCTTGATTACGCAGAAAGTTTGAAGTTAATCACGTTTCTGGTATTTCTGTTTCAGGTAATTGAAAAAGTCAGCCAGCAGTTTGTAACCATAGATAAGACTTGGATCCACCACTTCCACCAACCAGAGACAAAAGAACAATCAAAACAGTGGGAACACCCAGAGATTCAGGATACCAAGACAGCCAAGGCAGTGAGGTCCACAGGTAAGGTGATGGAGTCCATTTTCTGGGCTGCAGACCTTATCTTAGGTCACAAACCTATCAATCATCCCTCGTACAGAGGCAAAGTTTGTGTATGGGATAAAGTCAGGGTGGATGTATGGGACTTTGACACAAGAGACCTTTGTTTCAAACTGGCAGTCAGTCTTGTTTCTGGTAACTGTGACTGTTTTATAACCATAACTGTGTGTTTATTACTGTAACCGTGACGATGAAGGTCCAATTACCTTAATGAAGTACTCATTTTATCCCAAAACATGATCTTTCCCTAAACCTAACCAAGTTGTGCCTCAACCTAACCAAACCGTGACAATTCCATAACCTTAACTGTGTATTTATTATTGTAACCATGACAACGAAGGTCCAATACACTGCTGTCAGCACACTCTATGTGATGGTCTGGTACACCTGTCACTGTAGGGGAGCTCTTTCTGCAGATGCTCCTACGTGTCATGTCACAGGGTAAGGACAAATGACATATATGGTTGTTTAGGTTGGAGGAAGCCTAGAAAACATTCGTGCTCGTTTTACCAATGATAGCTGTGGGTTTCAGTTCCCGAACCACATCCTCCAGTTTCTTCATCTGTGGGTGCTCATGAGCAAATCTCTCCTTTTCATGAGTTAGGTGGTCCCGACCCTAAGGATTTAGAAAGGGCAGATGACTCAAAATGGTCACAAATGTGTATCTCATGATCTACAAATGAAAAACAGAATTGATAAATGTGTATCACGATTTGAGGATAATTTTGGGTACTCAAAAATGTGTTTCAATCCACACACAAATACCAAGCAATTTGATCACACGTAGAACAATTTTACAAACACACACATCATGGCCTGAAGAATGTCAATATTTGACATTTATCATGAGTCTAATTTCTCTCCATAGATGAAGAAGGGGACATTAAACAATATGTGGAAACACTAAACAATGTAAAAAACATGGCTGAATTCAATGTTATTGCTCTCTAACAATATTTGTGTGGAGGGAACGAAGGATTTCTTGTGAGCGTAACTCTTGGCTGGAGGATCACTAGTTGGAAACGAGAAAAAAGAGGAGGTGAACCTAGATGGCAGTGAGGATGGGAGGAAGCATGGAAGGGGGAGAGAAGAGAGAAAACCGTGAAGGGGAGGAATGAGGGAGGGGATAAAAAAAATAACATGGATATTGTGGATAAAACAGATGTATTATCCTCTGGAGAACCTTCTCCAGTGATTCCAAGGAAAGACCTCTGTCATATAAATCAACGAACCATAGGAAATGTTTTTTTTTCTGTATTGTGGAGGTAGGTCTGATGTCAAGCTGCTCAGGAGGAGCCACCCTCAGATATTCTTAACCTGTGATTCAATATCTGTATCACAGATATTGTCTGTTATGTTTTGTTCATTTCAGAATTTATTTCTGTGATTTTCTTTCTCTACCTGCCTTATCTTCTATACCTCCTGACTTTTTTTAATTCTTCCATGAGAAATCAAAGCTAATACAATAATGCAGGACCATTCATTATGCAGTGGTTAGATTACAATAGTTTAGTGCATTTATGCCTGCATCTACATTTGTGTTTGTACATGTGTGCTTGCAGGATTTTAGTGAGACACCTTGACAATGAGACCCTTGGAATCAACCATCCAGATCTTTTTCAGGCATTCCTCCTTAGTGAGTCCCTCCTTCTCCATGGCCATGGTGATCAGCTCGGCAATCCCCATTGCTGCCTGGGAGCAAGACAAAAAGGAAGGATGAAAGAGAAGCTGCTTCATGGTCTGAGTCCCTTGTTTAAAGTGATATTGTGTAACTTTTGAAATAGGAAAAAAAAGACCTTCCCCTTATAAATAAACATGACTTTGTGAGCAATAAAACTTTCCCTTGTTCAACTACATGTATGACAAGAAGCTTAATTTGGCTTGAGTTAGGTAGCTTTAATTGGCAAATTTTAGGTAGACATTACAGTTGTGTAACTTGCATCACTGACAGTTTGCTGACTACATGACATTTGCTACCCTTTCACTACATTTTGGCTGACAGTGTTCAGTAGTTTTATCTTAAAAATAAAATGAGAATTAAAGCCACCATTCTTCACTAGAAAACATATTTTCTGATTTTAGTTTCCCTAATAATGATGTCCTTTTCATATTGAGGCTTGCATTTTGCCTTTATTAGGACAGACAGGGGTGATGACAGGCTAATGTCCCTGGCTCTGATCACGGTAACTGCAAATACACAGTCAATTTCTTAAAACCCCAGACAACAAGGACGTCGGTGACTTAAAGAATCTGATTGAAGAGAATCTTGGGAAATTAAAGGAAATTCAATTTGCCACTATCTTCCTGTTACCTCTTATGGTCACAGTGGACAACATACATAGTATCAGTTAAAGTGTGTTGCACCTACCTCCCCTGCACCTTGGAACACGATGGTGTGGTCACACATTTTGCTTTTGGTGATGCGGAGAGCGGCCAGGAGTCCAGCGACTGCCACAGCAGCAGTACCTATGGAGTACACACCAACATCAACACTTAAGAGTTAGATCTACACTGAGTGATTTTCTTCATAGGCTTTCAACACTAGTGTTACTGCTGTAATTTCAAGAATGATAGAGGAGTGTGGTTCAGGAAAAATGGTAGGTCAAATGTACTTCCTGTAGCAGTGAAGCTAGCAAGCTAGAAAATATGGATGTAAACAATGTAGTATTTAAAATACTTTTAAAATGGGCTTTGTGACTTATGGGGAAGGAACTGGACTCAATGTGTTTGTTAGAACTGAAGGATTCACACACCAAAGAGCGGTACAGAGAACTGAAGTACTGCTCCACATCCAGAACAACCTTCTGGGCCAGGACAGAGGGTAAACTGGATCTGCGGCAGGACTTCAGCTCCCTATCACAATCACAAAGGCATTCATCTGGAGGACATCTGTCCTCTGGGATGTGTCTGAGGTTTTCTTCCAGATGAATGCCTGTGAATGTGATATAGAGTTGGTCCTGTCCCACATCCAGGTAACCACCTGCTGCAGAACAGAAGGTAACATAGATGTGGAGCAGGACTTCAGCTCTACATCACATTCAAAAGAGGAAAACCTGAGAGAGTTGAGTTTGGAGAAAAGCAGATGGCTGTTTTTCTCCAGATGAACGCCTTGAGAATGTAACGGACAGCAGAGGTTCAGCAGTCATCTGGAGGAAAACCGGCATTCCTTCAGATTAATACCTTGTAGTAGTCCTGAGATACCACAGTGTATCAGGATGGTCTTTTACTTAGGGTTTCTGTAGGCCAGTTAGTTTGTGGTAACATGTGAGTACAATTTAAACTAAAGGTGCAGCCCTACATCTGAAACTGATGTAGTCAACACAATCAAGGGCCAATTAGCTCTTGAACGTTGCTTGATTTGACCCATGAAAGTGCAGTGCTGTGGTATTTGCAGATGTTTTATGAAATGACCGGTGATCACAATGTCATGCACAGGGTTCTCAGGCATCATGTGGAATAGTATTTCAAGTTCACTGCCCAAGTTTGTGACCAGTTTCTTTAAAAAAAATTTGAAGGGTGTATGATGAGATTTCAGAGTGAAGTATCCTGAACTTCAGCCCATATTTTGTCACATAAACAGTCTATTATAGTCATCTCTTTGAATGTGGTCAAATTCAATTCAGCTTTTATTCTTGTCGAAGAAACAAGGAGCGCAACAAGCAACTTCACTGCACTTTTCCTTCATACTTGGTTTGTCTGAGTTGCCAGACATGGCACATCTGTTTCCATATTTGACAAGTCTTCTTGCCGACCTTTCTGTGATCTTAAACCGTCCATTGTCCTGACAAAAGTGTGTTGTTTTGGACCTGTGGAATAACTTAGACTTAACTTGGTTCAGTTGTTTAATGCATTTTTGAAAATACACAGACTGAAAGGAAACTGAGCTTGCGTTGTGCCGTTTTGAGTTTGATAGTGAATAATTTAGGCGTTATATTTTTTTGTATACAATTTGATGTCGTTCTGATGTTTGTCAGTGAAATTGTACAAGATGTTAAATGATTGAGTCCCACAGACAGCTGACTTGAGAGGGTAGCCCTTTCCATGTGTTTCTCCTGACTTTTTAAAGCAAGCTAGTGAAGTAAATGAAGGTCTCTTTATGCCAAAATTTGAAGGTTCTTTTCCTAATTGCAGTGTTTATAGGGAACAGATCTAATTATGCCCTGGATCTGTTATGTGGGTACATTGCTCTGTTCATTTAGAATTAATGTTAGCAGTCATTCATGGTAACATTACTTGCGAGACTATGACACTTCAGTATATTTGTGAAGTCTAAGCAGCTATTTATCTGTATGGCTGTTGTACACTCACATGTACAAAACAATATTATTATGTAAATGAGTAAAATCAGACCAAAAAAAAGATTTTGATGTTGATGACTGTGACATTTTTCAACCTCCTTTTCTTTTAATGTTTCAGTGAAAATATGGCTTTAGCTCTCTTGAAAAAAGCAGATATATTCATTACTCATACTTTCTACCAATGATGTGGTTACCTTGGATGTCGTCGTTGAATGTGCAGTACTGGTTGCGGTACTTGCTCAGCAGACGGAAAGCATTAATATTTGCAAAGTCCTCAAACTGAATCAGACAGTTCATCCCATACCTGTGAAAAGGGGAGCTGCATTTATTTTGGCTGAACCAACACAGAGCATGAAAAGGAAGAGATATTGGAAGTCATGAAAGTAATCACATCTTAGACGTGTTTTTTAGACACACAGCTTTCAAAGACTATTTCAGTCCAGAGGGGGGCGCTCTTTCACTATATTACAAAGTACAGGGTGAGATAAGAAGAGAGGGGATGCTGGATTCTCAGTGCGCAAAGTTTTAACAATGGACTGTATTCACATTTCTAAATATACACAGCTATATGAACAAGTCCCACATTAAATAAAAAAGTAAAACTCTTTTTGTTAAAAGTTATACCTAACGTGAAAATAAAAGAAATTACAGGTCACAGAACCTTGTACAATGTTTTGTTTAATAGACATATAACGAGCTGACACCTGTTTTCCCCAATTGTACAATAGCACCTCACAATGAGTTTCTATGAGGGAGGTCAAACCTCCAGCAGATTCACAAAAGCACTAAATTTGAAATAAAGGAGCACAGAGCCCACCCAGTCCCCCAGTAAACCAGCAGTGTTCAACTTTACAAGATGCTGCTCAGACCACCTATGGCCTATAGTCAACACCATAACACAGAAACCTGAGCAAGTAAGCTCCTACAAAAACATATAACAAAGATAAGCCATTAAAGCAGTGTTATGAGTCTGTAAATTAGATTTAGCAGTGACAGAACGGAACCCTATGTTCCCATGTCTTTCGAAAGATGGAAGTTTTGTTCAGGAATTTACTGGATATTTGCAGAGCAACTGCTGCAGCTCTGTCTCTGAGATGAAAGAGTTTTCAGGTAAAGGAAAGGGAAAGAATTAACAGGATAACAAAGCTAACAGAAGGTGTAGGAAAAGGAATGTATATGAATCAAGATTTTTATAGTAGCTATAGCTGTCTATTTCACAGCCAGAAACAATGGAAGGAAGGGCAAGCTCATCTAAAACCTGTATGAAAAACACCAGCGCTCGTGTTTCAGTCAGTGAGCGATGGAGGAAATTGAGAACAGGCCAAGCAAACAGACCAAGCCGTCGCAAACACCTGCAGCTCAGTGAGTTAAGTGAATAACAGGGAGAGGTGACAAGGGGATGAATGTTTTTTTCCCCTCCTCATCACATTGACTTTCTACAGTTAAGGTTTCTTTCTTAGTTTTTTCCTGTCTTTTAACTTTCTCTTTCTTTCTGTGTAAATAATAAAACCCCACCTTATGCTGTTATTGAACAACTCAGTAAAGCTGTTTCCCACTTGTTATAGTGGCTGCTAAACTGCTTAGACTTTCAGCAGGAGAAAGGTGAAGCTGAGCGGAAGCAAAGCAAGAAAGAAATGCAGGATGGGAGGCGACCTGAGTTCAGCTGTAATAAAACTTAATGTCCTGATGAGAGAGTGCCATTGCTGGGTCAGTGTTTATCCTTCCCTCTACCACACTGCGAGACACTGACGCCTAACACAGATACTGACAGCCCTGCTGACTTACTGCCAACACGGCAGTAGCGTTGAGGAGAGAAATGTGTTTTATATCAAGCAAAGAGCTCTAAAGCACTGAGAGCCTGGGCAAAGAGGAGGAATAATGAGGCCAAGAAGGGAGCAATAAACTTTTCATTGTGTTTGGGCTTTAGGAGACGGAGACAGGCGACAGGCGAGGATAGATGTGGCCTTTCCCCACTGCCAGCGCAGCTCCCTCTGGTATGGTTTGGTGCATCTCGCTACTTGAGGGGTCATGGCAGTTCATGGCAGAACCAAGCTGCTCATGCACAGAGCCCAGAACAGTGGACATGGGAGTGTAGTTGTCTGTTGTTAAGTTGAAAAACATGCTGAATATCCTGCAACTATTTTCATCATGCAGTAAAGACAGAGGATTATGTGGCCTGCCAAACACTGAATTCATAGTTTTCTTTTAAATCACAGTGACAGACATGAAAGATCACTGACTTCTGACATGGATCTGAGAATGACTGAGCTGTGAACACATGCATATTGATGGGCATCATAAACTACAGAGTGACTATCTGTGGTTATGGGGTGTAGAAATAAAGGAACCACTTCCCAGTGCACAAAGCTCTTTGGTCCTTGGTCTGAACCAGTAAAGATAGGGGAGTATTTCTCAAAGTGTGTGTGTGTGGGCTTGTTTTACCATATCCGTGGTGTCTGAAAACCAGGAACCCACTATGCTCTTGGGGTCCAACTCTGTGGTGACCAAAATGCTGGAAAGCACAAGTTTAATTGCTGTTGGAGGGTTAATGCTTGGTTTTAGGGTTAGAATTAGGTTTAGGTTATGGTTAGGGTAAGGGTAGGGGTTAGGCTTTCAGTTGTGATGGTTAAGTTTAGGGTAAGGGGCTAGGTAATGCATTATGTCAATGATGGGTCCCCATGAATATAGTAAAACAAAGTGTGTGTGTGTGGCTGTGCTGCCTAGAACAAAGCTCCTATTGGAGGCCAACTGTGTGTGTTCATCGCCCCTATTCTCCCTGGACCTGAGTTGTCGACCCTCTGAATGGAACTCCAATATCTGACAATGCATCTCCTTGCCAGCTGAATAAAAAAATATGTTGGACAAAGAAGCAGGATTTCCTTTTGTGTTTAAGCAGAAGTATTGAGGACAGTAACCTAAGAGACACGGCACACCCAAAAGATGAAAAACACAGGCCATTTTCCAGACTGTGCTGTGATAAATTCACTAATCTCTCAGCAACAGAGGTGGGAGATGGAAAGATTGGGGCAGAGACTGAACACACAACATACCCTAATTACAAAAAACAAAAATGCAGCATTTTAAAGTGTGAACATCTGTTATGGAGCCTGTGCCTTTGTTTGTTCTGCACTGGCAGAGGATAAACAGACCCAATGATATAAAGCTGAGTGACAAACTAAATTAAAACCTGAATAACCGAGCGGAGAAACATAATGAATGTTAATGCTTCCACACAGGTGCACTGCATGGTACAATTAAGCTATTAACATCCAATCAGGCTCTGTGTATAAAAATGCTGAGCAGGCCCATTTGGCACTGATTTTGGGATGAAGGGTGCACGTTTATAATTATAGCTATGAAAACAGTCTATACTTTTAGAATGATGGTAAAATAATGGTAAAATACTTGGGAATACTTGAGTACTGCTTCTATCAAAAATTTAAGTTTGAAAAAAGCATTAAATTTAAAAAAATTAAATTAAAGTGCAAAATGACTCTAAACAAAGGACATGCTGGAACTTTGGTTCATTTTTCATTATTGTTACTTAACAAAAAAAAAAGTTCTCTGTCCAGTGCTTTGTCAACAGCAGTCTGCTCAGTGAGCTTGGAGACCACAGAAGGACCTGGTGTCGCTGGGATGAAAAATCCTCCCTACAGCTGTTTAAAAATGTAAAATGTGACAGCAAAAAGCTCTTCATTCTGATGTGGCTGCTCAGGTTTCACAGGGACCAAAACACATGAGCATAGAAATGAAGAATGAAGGTAGAAGATTAAGTAATAATCTCTCATTACCCAAACTGTTTTGGCTCACTCTCACTGCTCTCATAGTGTCATTTTTGGCCACAACAGAGGTTTTTCAGTTAAAAGGCTCTAAGGACCCACTGTACGGTTGCTGACCAACACTGTATAAGTTAGTGAACGAGTTGGCTAACATAGAGGAACGCTTAGCAACTAAAAAGCCGAACGTTTCCCTCAGACATAAAAGAATTGTGAATTTTGGAGTTACATCAGTCGGGTAGACAAACATGACTCCAACTGATCCCTGAGTGTCCTTAGGACCCCTAAGTATTATTTGTTTTCATCAGCAAAAAAAAAAAAACGCAGCTAATCTGCTTGATCTGGACCGTGTGGGTGTGGTTTGATAGGATTTGATAAGCAAATAACCCCACAATGTGCCATACTATTTTGATAAATTCTGATAAGTGCTCAGGAGCAAGTGGTATCGCCTCTTCCCATCTGAGTCCTGCCCACTTCAAACCAGAGAGAAGAGGTCAGACATGAGAAATAACCAAAACTGTTCTTACCTTGGCAGAAAATGTTTTTCTCATGCACATCACTCACAGTGTGAAGCTGAGAAAATGGGTTTTCAGAGTCTTTAAAGGCTCCATAGTAAGTCAGTCACTCATCATTCATTTGCTTAATACACACTCTGGTCCTTTATTGATCCATTTGGACATTGCAAACGTCCAGAACCAGACAGTCTAACCTCTCCATGGGGCTGTTTAAGCTATCTGAGCCACACTACCAAACCAACACAGAGCTCCTTTGTGCTCAAAACTTTTATATGCCTGTGATTTATGACTCATTGTTTGCTGGAGCAGTATTTGTAGGATTTCTAGGCACTTGCTGCCAAAGCAGTCCAATATACTGAGTGTAGATGCCTGTGACATTATTATTAATGTTTGATAGTATGAAAAAGAGCATGAGACGACAGGCGCTTTCCCATGTGGCGAATCATTCAGACGTTCAGTGTAATGTCTGGGCCAATCTGTGGGACGAGGGAGTTAACGAGTGACCCAGCTCCTTCAGGAAACACAATCTGGCTTCATCTGAGACTTGATGAAACCTCAATCTCCAGCTAATAGGAAGTAGGTGGATTTATAATGTACTTCCAGTGCTGAGGGGGAGACTGGAATCAGAGGAGAAGGTACGAAGTGATTCTTTTAGCTGGAGCGCATTCATGAGGGCCGCAGAATCAGTGAGGATCTGAGCAAAGAAGGTCACAGACAAGGGTGCTCTGTACAAACACAGCTGTCAGGCCTGTGTGCATATAAATGTGTGTCTGTGTACACACACAGGCTGTCTGTTACCTCTGTCCCTACGGGCCTTTGTGGCTGAGGCCTTAATAAATCCCAAGCCCCCTCTCACTCTCCAGAGAGCCAGCATCTCTCAGCACAAATTATTTCTCAAATCCTGAGCCGTCATTAATGACAAAGATGCATTCTGCATTCTTTCTCCTCTCCTCTGTTGCTCCTTTCATCCATCCATTGGTCAGTCTGTCTGTCCCTTATTCTCTCCAGGCCAAGAGTTTAAAATAGTTAATGGCATGCCTGCAGCCTTCGTGTGCTGCTCAAATTTGTATGGGGAACACCCTAGAGCCTGTTCTGTCAAATACTGTACAACCATCTGTGACATGAACAGCTCTGACTTCATGACGCAAAGTATTCCTGACTAAACTCTATGTCTGCAAGTGTATTTATATCATACTGCTAAAATGTATCTAGCTGAGGTCTTCAAGTTCTTTAAGTACTTTCATTTTAAAGAATAAAGCTGGATTTTTCTTAATGTCAACAAATCACAGCCTATTAACAAGCATTGGAACTGATAGGTTTGGGGCTTGAGGGCCACAGACAGGGTAGAAAGTCTGAAAGTATAGAGATGGACAAACGTGTTGTTGGTTTTGACAATTAATTGAATAAGTTAATTTATAGACTAAAGTCAACCCTACCCTTTAAAGGAATAGTCTGACATTTTTCTTGGCAAGTGTTTGATGAGAAGACCCAGCAAATGGTTAGCTAATATTTACATAAATGTTTTGTGTGTGTATCCCAAGCTGGGCTGGGATATATATATATATCCCAGCCCAGCTTGTCTACAACAAAACTTGGAAAACTGCACTTGAGCAAGGTTTTGTCTTAACGTCTGTGTGACTTAATCCACTCTTCTGTTAATTACTACTTCTAGTTTTTTATTTCCCCCACATCCCTCAACACCATCATCATCTCAAATACCTTTATGCAGAAAATTCTGCACACACCAACAAAAAATGCATCAGCAATTAAGTGTAATGAAAAGTGACAAAATGCTGACAGAAAATACAAAGTTCAAAGTTTTAAAACCACAGCTGAGCTCTGGTTCATCCTTTTGTAGGTGTGTGCAGAAACAATGAGATCATGAGACAATTTATTTCTGCTGGACAACAAAAGCAGAAGAAAACGTGCTGATTGTTCTACAGGAGCAGATCATTTTCTAGAGAATAGGAGGTTGGCCTGAAATCAAACACCCGGTTGCATCACTAACCATTCAACATTTAAAGTATTTTTAAATGGGGGATTAAAAAAATCCCTCCAGACTTCTGTTTATTGATGATGAGTCAATCTGGAGTATTTTAGTTCATGTTTAGTTTCTTAGAAAACTAAACATGAATATTACTTAAAAGGCTGGAGAACTGTAATCATTCATTCAATCTCTGAGCCCATAATTATTCATTTTCCGCCAATCTGGCTCCTTTGGGGAAAAAAGCATCACTGTTCCCTGTAGCTGAAAAGCCACCCGGTTATTAGAGTCATGGCTTCCTGTTGCCAGCTGGAGGGGGCCCAGACCCAGGCTTCTCCCTCTGGACTCCGGTTTTTCTGGGCTAAGACGAGGCTTAACCAGGCCCATGTGTGTGTGTATGGCTATGACGGCTCCGTGGCATACAGGGACACAGATACAGAGCAAAGGTATACAGGAGGCTCATCAAAGTCAGGACTGCAGTAAACACATGAGGTACGAGTCCTGAGGGAAATCACAGTGCATGACTCTCCAAATGTCACCGATAAGATCGGTGCATACAAACTAAATGAGTGACAAAATGGAAAAACACCAAATACTTCAATGCCTCGCTGTTCCCCCATGTAAAAGAAGCAATAGTTAACCCCTCACTGTGAACTACTGCTGAATGTCAACATGACAACAACTCTGAATCATGCATCATCTGTGTTTAGGGAAGATATGGTCAGATATTTTACCTGGACAGGATTAATCAGGCCTCCCTCTGTTCTTGTAATCTCTGTTTATATGCTTTAAGAATTCAGAATAATCAAGTATTATATTTCTAAACACCCCGTTTAGAGCAAACAAAGAAGCTCTCTGAACATTTGTGAAAAATAAACTTGGTTTCTGTGGAGTAAATAAATAAATCAGTTCTCTGATCACTTTTCAATAAGCTATTCAGTTCAGCCAGTAAACAGAGTTTTGATCAATATTGCCTGGCAACTAAAAACTCAGAAGCGAATCACCAGTGACGTAAGTTCCACATCCACAAGATCTGGCTGGATCACACTGCATGCACTGACCATGCTCAACATTTTCCTTTAAAGAGCACCGTGTGCTGTGTGTATTGTGATGGCAACAGCAGACCACATAAAGGAGGTGGGCAACTGATGAACTGAGGGCCGATGTGATCATACCTGTCTGACACAGCCTTCATAAATTCATCCAGCAGGTCATCATAGGCCTGGCCTCGGATTCTCTTATGCCTCAGGCCAATGTAGAGAGGGTCCTTCAGCAGTGCCTGCAAAAGCACATGGCAGCAGAGGTCAGAGCAACAGGCAAGATATATCCTTATATGTCCTTATGTGTATCATATATCCTTGAAAACAGTGGTTCAACATGTTTATCCAGTCATACACTAGGTTTGGACCGAGTCTTACTTTATTATTTATCATTTCTCTCATTGCCTAGTGATACCTAAGTCAGTGGCTGAATAGAATCGATTAAACCTGACCTCCAAGTGTGAGAACATGGTTTTATTTTGAAACAACCTCAGTAACCTTGTTCAGAGAGAAACTTCAGTCCTTTAATCCTTGAGATTCACTCACCACTGCCTTACTCCGCACAATAAATTCTTACAAATTTTAACCTAACTGCCTGCTCTTTCAGCACGGTGGTGCAGTGGTTAGTACTGTCGCCTCACAGCAAGAAAGTTCCAGGTTTGAACCCCGGTCTGGGCTCTTCTGTATGGAGTTTGCATGTTCTCCCTATGCCTGCGTGGGTTTTCTCCGGGTACTCCGGCTTCCTCCCACAATCACAAAAACATGCACGGGTTAGGTTCATTGGCTACTCTAAATTGCCCATAGGTGTGTGAGTGTGTGGTTGTCTGTCTTTGTGTGTCAGCCCTGCGATTGACTGGCGACCAGTC
>JBBMJY010000025.1:20042619-20091991 GCA_037833715.1 Toxotes lorentzi | reverse complement strand
ACACACACACACGCACACGCACACGCACACGCACACGCACACGCACACGCACACACACACACACACACACACACACACACACACACACAGCATACTTTCCAGGAAGACATCACTGCCTCATTTCGGCATGTGTAAGTGTGTGTTGAGGTTACTCCAGGTGACATCAGGCCAAGGGATACACAGTCCAGGGAGATAACAGGATAACACAGTACAAACTGGACTATCTAGAAACACACTTACTTTCCTTCATGGTGTGTGTGTGTGTGTGTGTGTGTGTGTGTGTGTGTGTGTGTGTGTGTGAGTGTGTGTTTCTGTGCCTCTCCCCCTGTAGATAAGTGTGAGGGGGTGGGGGTGGGGGGTTGTGTGTACTGTGTGTGAAAAAAGAGATGCGAGCTGCCCAGGTAGTGAGAGTATATTGGTGGTTCTCACATGAGATTACATAGCTACCACATTCCTCTAGAGATGAAAAATAACATCTCTGCAGTGGCTCACTGTCTGAATGTCTTAAACCAAACAGACACGTTGCAGGCACGGAGCCACCTCATGATCTGATTAAAGATTAACAGAATACTGGCATCGATCTTCTCATCTACCTCAGAATTCAAAACAAGTCTACATTCCGAAATGGTGAACTATTCACTCTGTCTTGGTTTGAGAGGGGGGGGTCTGTCTGTTTGACTGTTTGGATGTCTGCCTGTTTGCCTCTACATCCACTCAAGGACAAATATAATCTTATAATAACAGTCATTTTAATAATTAGCCAGAGCTACCACTACCTCTTAGCCTCTCCCACCCCCATCATGCCTTCACAGTCAGGGCTCCAGAGTGAGGCGGTGTACCGAGGAGCAGCAGGCTATAGCCTGCCTCCCATACGAAGCCAGTCCAAAAGAACCACACATGTACACACACACAGCCGGTCCATTTATCCCATTACATCTCATTTAGCCTGTCATCTCTTTAGAATAATGGAAAAATGGAAAAGTCAGCCACAGCCAAGCAGACTACGCTAAAATCTCTTTTAAAAGTTGTATAAAAAGCAACACTACGTATGTGTGTGTTCTTGCAGGCGCGTTTGTGTCTGTGTATACATAGCTTCTGTTTGATGCACTACTTGCCTATAGCTAATATAACATTAAAGAAATAGCTTAACATTTTTGGAATTTAGCTTGTTGTCTTTCAAAGAGTTAGGAAGTTCAGTGTAATACATTTACACATACAACATTTTAAAAATGTGATAAATTACTCATTAGATGTTTCTCATAAAACACACAAAGATATTTAGTTACATTACTTGTTTTGTCCTAAACCAAAACCTTTCAGAGTGGTAGAGTCAATGTGGAAACTGAGAATGCATATAGATGCCTGTACAGGAGGAGGTCAAAAGGTAGAGCTATTAATTAATAGGCCTATAAAGATAAACAGCCGAGGTGGAGGACTTGGCAGAATGAGAAATGATTTTGCTCTATTAATCCAGGTCCAATGGCATAAAAAGGACTAATGTAGCAACATCTTTTATGGACTTTCTGGGGAGACTACTGTGTTTCTGTTATAATGCAAGTGATTTCTGCTGGAAGCCTGAGAACTGTGATGGAGTGCTCTCAGAGAGGGACATCCGGCCATCCAGGAAGCCATCACCTGCATGACCTCAGATTTTTTTCTTCCTCCTGGACTCTGTCCAGTATAACTACTCTTCCATATTCTGTCTGCTACTTACATTTCTTGTTTAATTTTATTTACAAACTCATGTAACCTCAGTAACAGCTCTCATCCTACGTCCTATTGAGAAATTTGCTTGGCATGAAACTCAACTCCAGGGTCTGAGTCATCCGAAGACTGTCTTGGAAAATGAAGGACAGCTCCTGACAGGCTGAGCTCAGCTGTGTTGGGCACACAGGCATCTGAGGCTACCACGCCCTTGGCAACGCAGAGCATTGTGTATATATAGAAGTGAACACAGTCTATTCTTAGTCTGTTTAAGGCTACAGACACATGTGCAGCCCTACCCAGAGTCTGAATTTCAGAGAAGCTGCCATAGAGGACAGGGACCACTCTACCAGGTGGATAACTACTGCACTGTTGGCTGCTACTCTCACAGGCTTGCAGAGGGCAGAGGTGCTCTCCCAGCTGGCATCCATCAGTGGAGCCGCTTACCTCACTTACATAAAGGGTGTTTCCCGGCTGTAAAGTGTGATTTTTGTTTCCTTTTTATTGGCTATTTCTGTCACAAGGCCTACCTGGCTATAGTGGATTTAAGAGCATACCCTACTGGCATATCATATACTCATGGCATTTAAAACGTGCTGGAGTAAAATTCTAGTCTAGAGTCTAGTCCAAGAGTTTAATGCAGTACAGTTGCGAGTTAAGCAGGAAGAGCACTCTTGAGCATTACTACCTGGGGCTTGTATGACCCAATTTCCCCACACGGATGATTAGACTTTCATGTAATTTACTTTAATCCACATTTAATTGAGTGGGACAGTCTACCAGCCCCAGCTGCTCTGATGCTGACCTTATCCTTGACCTCTGTGTGGAAGGTGAGCAAGAAATAGGAAAACAAATGACTTTTCCTTTTGTTTTCACTGTTCTTAGTTAGATGAGAAGATTGATACCACTCTCATGTTAAATATGAAGCTACAAATAGGACCTGGTTTGCTTAGCCAGGCATGAAGAGTGAAAGCAGGGACACATAGGCTATAACCTAGCTCTGTCCACTCACCAGCACCTATGAAGATCACTAACTAACACATTATATCTTTGTGCTAGTGCTAATTAGTGAATTTTAGCATGCTAATGCACTATACTATGATGATGAATATGGTAATCATTTCACCTGCTCAAGATTAGCATGTTAACATCATCCTTGTGAGCATGTGTGCTAACTTTAGCATTTAGCTCAAAGCATATTTTAACAAATTATTATAAGCATATCATATGTGTGCATGTATCAAAGTATCAATGGCCTGATGTAGTGAAAATACTCACATGATGCACAAATGGCTGCATAAAAGCTATACCTAAACACAGTACATGAATAAATACTACTCTCCACCTCTGATGGAGGTAGTGTAGAAATATAACAAAAATTATAACAAGTTGCTTGTAGTTCTGGAAACAGTCTGTCACTTGTATTATGACCTCAGCTCTTACCTCATTGTCTGTGCCCACGTCCAGCATGACAGGCAGGCATTGTTGTGGTGGCATACCTCCACAGGCTGTGTAGAGGGCCAGCTTGCCCACTGGGATGCCCATGCCATGACAGCCCAGGTCTCCCAGCCCCAGGATCCTCTCTCCATCAGTCACACACACCGCCTGTCAATCAATGTAACTGTCAGCCATGAGGTACACCAGCCACACCAAACACCTCATTAATTTAAATCTGTTTGTAAAGCTATTGTATCTAGGACATTCTTAAATATTCATATAAGGCTTATATAAAGTTCAATGAAAAAATAAACAAAGCAGCAGATCTTCCTCCCTGTCCTGTTTGCTCATACCTTCTTCACCAAAACAAGTCCACCCTGCTACCAAGAAACATGTTTTTTTTCCTCAGTGTAAGCCAGGTCCTCCTACACCCTCTTGGCTTTCCACTCACTACTCACTTCACTTACTAAGCAATAAATAAGTTCCTCTGGGCTGATTCCACAGCATGAAACAAATCAATTGTGTAACACTTAATATCACCAGCAGACGTGTTCAATGTGAAATGTTCCTAATTCTGAGTCTTTTCTTTTTCCACCATCTGTGTGACGTACAAAACTCTGGCACAAAGCATTTACAGCCTTGTTCCTCCCACAGTGAATGTTTAAAATGCCTAATGACCATACTTAATACCATTAGCAGCTATTTTTTCCTATCACTTGTTAATATAGGACAAAAAAGGCTGCCAAGGTAAATCAGAGGATAACTACCTAGGCTCCCATTTGCCCTTTCTCTAGTGAAATGTTAAAAGTAGGGCATATTAGGTGAGTTTACGATAAAACCACCTTGACAATGAGAGGCGGCATGTCAGCCCTGAGGTAAATGCCCTCCTGTTGACAGCTGTGAACAGGTGGCTGAGGCTGCAGGTATATTTGACATGCCAGGAATGCCTGGAGGTTTCGTCATTCTAAATATGACTAGATTATGACTTGCACATAGTTGCTCTATACACAAGAGTAAAGGAATATTTCAGGTTTTTGGGAAATTGGCCAATGCAGCAGTTCAAAAGAACCAGTCCCAACAAATCCCTGGATTTAGTGCATTCACTATTTTTAATAAGAGCCTGGTGTAAGATGCTACGACTCTGTAATAATAAAAACATTGTGTTTTTTCTAATAAAGTATAAATATAGCAATGTTTCATTAGAAACTGTGGAACAACCTGTTTAGAACTACCTTACATACAATTTTAGGTTTCTCATTTTTTTACACTGTTTTTTAAGTTGTTTTTTTTTTTTGCCTTACCTATTTTATTAAATCTTATTTAAATTTTTTATATTTGTATTATTTATCTGGTACACAGAGATGCAGACAGTATCCAGTCACCCACCTCCATCAGTTCACAGGAAAAAAAACAAAACAGTTGGACACTGTAATTTCACCGAACTACTCAACACTAACAATTGTGCACTTCTTGAGGACAGTTTTCCATTGCATTGATTTAGACAGCTACAGCAGCCTGCATTTACACCACCCAGTATAAAGTATCAGGTCAGAACAAAAAAAATATATATATTGCACATGAAGGAACATGTTTTTGGACAATAGTGGAGTGCTACACGTAGTAGGATCAATTCATTGTTGGTTCTGCTCTTTTCATTGAGTTTGATTACAGGAAGAAAAAGACAGAATGTCACCAAACATATACTTTGATATGTATGCATGCACTAAAGTGGAACACCAAAGTCAACCATATATTCAAAACACATGGATTATTTTTATATTTGTGTTAATATGTTAATTATATTAATAAATAATAAACAATTGTGATGCAGTCATACAAGAACAAGACACAAGACCCAACAACACGACAATCGTCAAACACTCATCCAAGAGTTGATGCTGATGTCTGAGCGATTTCATTTACCTTGATGTCTTTTTCTGGCCAGTTCTGGAGCAGCGAAGCGATGTGGCCACGGTCATGTATGGTGATGAACAGCCCCCTACAACACAGAAAAACAAGCAGAAGAGTTAGACCACAATTTTTATATATTCAAAAGGCATCACAAGGTATGATGCTCCTCTTTGTTACGCTGCAAGTTTCATGTCACGTTCTACTCCAAGAAGCAAAATATCACAAAAATAAGCTTGGTACAAAACAACGGCAACACTCAAACTCAAAAAACTCATGAACACTTACATACAAACTTCTTATCTAAGATTTGAAGGAAGCTTTAAGCTGTAGCTCAGATAGTGTTTGAAGTCAAGCTGTTATTTATTTTCTGCCTTTCTTTTATTGAGTACTGATGGCACCTGGGATTTTAATGCTGAGCCCAGAGTCCAGGGCCTCTGTAGGGAGGTTGTTTTGAACCCTTGAGGCTCCCCAAATATCCATTCATCTCAGTACCACCCCCTCCACAACCAACACTCCCTCCTTCCTTTCCTTGCTCAGGCATCAATGTCCTTCGCTCCAGGACAATCCTGGGATAAAGAGATCATCTCAGTGCGTGGGGTCCAGCTGCAGCGTCTTTCCTACCCAACCAGTCCATCTGGTTATAGTATGAGGGCAGCACCTCCTTCATGTGCCAGCGACAGTTAAAACATCACTACTTGTAAGAATCGGCTCATAAAGTAAAACCCATCCCAGGTCAGTGCTGGTGGGAGAAAATGGTAGGGAAATGTCAAAGGCAAACAGTAAGAGACTTTGTTCAAAGTAAGAATAAAATATAGGGAGCTGAAGAGAGAGACATAAAAGTGTCACATAAAAATGTTTTGATAAGTCGAGGATGAGGTACAGTACACTGTCAGCATAGGTTTTCACTTCCACACCAGTAGCCACAATAGAAATAAACAAAAAAAAAAAAAGTGGAAATACCACGTGTATATCAGGCATCGTTTTAAAACACACATTTTGAAAGCAATCTGGATTGAGCTGAGAAAGAGTTAAAGACATTATGGAGTTTTAAAACAACTTCAGAAATAATTTAGTTTACCCACAATAAACTTAAGCAAAACCCTCAGCTTTGGGGAAACACGTGACAAACCTTTCTCACTTTAGGTGTGAGTGTGTGTGAGCACAAATGATGGGCAGCCAGTTAGTGCAGTGACCAAATGACTACAGTGAAATGGCAGAGGGCCTCACACATGGCAACCAACATCAGTGGCCCCAGGGCTCGGCATGTTTGCTCTCCAAAGGTAAACACTGTCCCCCCTTTAATCTCTAATCAGTTAGGCTGAGCTCACACACTGTAGGTCCTTTTTTGAAACTGACTGTGTGTTTTCAGCCATTTTGGCATTTAAAGACACTGAGGCTGAGGCCTGCAGTTTAAACAGCTTTACCAATTTTATCTCCTACATAACAGTGAAACTACCCCTTGGAACAAGCAGTACTAGTGCTTGGACAAAAAAAAACCACTTTGTTCTCTGTGTTACTAAGAGTGCTCAGAGTACAAGGTTTGATTGAGAAGCATAAGATAGAAGGAGATGCGTTATACAGCTCTCGTTACATGCACGTGCAGTGCAACTCTTTCAGTGATTATGCAGAAAGTTTGAAGTTAGTTCTATCTAGGGTAATTGAAAATTACAAGTCAGCACTGTGAGAAAATAGACAACATCGGCCTTCATGCAGCCTTCTCAAGATCTTATCACCCAGGGAGGTCCTGGGCCTGATTTGACCTGATTTAGCACCCTCAGACTACTACCTTTTCCCCAAGATGAAGAAGCAGCACAGTAGAAGATTCTGACTTCTACAAAGATGGGCTCTGTATGCTCCTGAATCTTGTGTAATTCTTTCAGTAAGTGGTTCTATTATCATATACAAAGAAAAGAGGAAAGGGGGCAGTCCTGTCTTGTATCTGGGAAACAGGGATGGACATTTTCCATTGCTTTCTGACATTTAATTGGCTAATGGTTAATTGAATAAAAAATAATTGTCACTTTCACATTCAACAGAGAGGACAGAACAGAAAAGGAGAAAAAGAACTAGAAGAGATGTCGACTGTGAAGCTTTCAAAAGCAACATAGTCCTCCTTATGTAAAGAGCTCTGCAGGTCACACAAAGGTCACCAGGCCACAAATCTGGCATCTGTCATTTTAAACACAACTTTTCTAGCAATATAATGACACACATCTGCATACATCTACACATCTACATGTCTGCGTACAAAAATGTATATATGCCGCTTGAAATGCACCATGGGTAGATCATTTAAAGGGTCTGAGTGATGTCTGTGCAGCTGTAAAGGACTGTGGGGAGCTGGACAAGATTTGTCTTTCTACAATGAACTGGTGTGAGGGAGGAACAGGAGCGGGGGAAAGCGAGGCCTGCTGTGTGTGAGCCACTGCCAGCAACAGCATTATGAGGAATTTTGGGAGAAAGAGCAGTACTGGAGCTGAAAGGTTGACCCCACAATACGACTGTTGGAAAACAACTTTATAAGACTGATCAAAGCAGACAGGCGGGCTCAACTCCTAATCTCTGTCAACCTGAATGTTACCAAAAACATTTCAGGTTCTGCTTGCATTTATCCCTCTCCTCACTCTAATTTTTTGCTTTTCTGTGCTTTCAGGAGAGCTGTTGACCTCGCGCCCTTTGACCCTGACAAGTACGTTAAAGTAGAGCCGCTGAAGCGTCTGTCACACCTTCTAACAGAGTGAAAACACAAACATGAAACTAACTCTTCAACAGCATCTCATGATGTCTGGACTCATGCTGTTTTAAATCCATCATCATTGCCTGTAAAGATAATGACGATCTTTTCAGAGGAAGAATTTTGAAATGGTTAAAAAAAAAAAAAAAAAGTTTAATGGAGCATTGACAGTATACAGCAGCTGTCAGGGGGATGTGCTTGATACAAAAGGCTTTGCCAGACTCTGTGTGTGTGTTTGTGGTAGACAGCAAGAGAGACACGTAAAACAGAAAAAAACTGTGTTTTACATATTTGTGTGAGAACACTGTTGCAGTCTGAAGTCATTTTGGTTCAGGATTTGGGAAAATTTGGCCCTCCGATAATTTTATGGTTGTGAATCTAACATGACAGAAAAACCAGAACATGCCCTGCATCATTTCTAGTCTATAAAGACAATGTTGAAAGAGAAATTGATATTTCTTAATCATCTACAACAGCGGTTACCAACCTTCTTTGTCCGATCGCCCATTGCCCTATCAGAGGAAGTGCTCCCTCATCAACACTGCCAAAAGCATTTTCCATTAGCTTTAGTTATTTCAACCTATTATAACTATTAGCTCTATCTAACCTAGGTAGGAAATCAGTGTGCGACATATTTCTCCTTATATTGATTGTTATAGGCAGTCGAAATGCGTGTGTGTTTGTATGTGCGCATGTGTGTCAGACTGCTGCTGCTGCAGCAACCACAATGAATAGCAGGCGTCTCATTTTCTAGATGAGAGGAGGGCCACAAAGCATTGAACTGCTATGTCTGGCTCCTCCTGTAAGAGAGTGTGGCGAGAACAGAGAGGGTAAAGAAAACAACCTGATGGCCTCATATAGCACCACTGCTGACCTGAAGCCCTAACACAAAACACATCCCAGGGACTGTGGAAAAGTTGGGGGGGGGGTGGCTGGCAGGGGGAAATGCTGCTTTCCACACCATGACGCCCCTCACTCTGAGCCCCATGAGCAAACACGCCTCCAATCCTTGACCTGTGTCCACACAAAACACCACCAATAACCCTTCTTGACCCCAAATGAATAACTTAAATCTTCACTGTGCTGGGCCCACATAAGGTTCAACTGACACAATGGAAAACAAATCAATGAGAAAAGACTGAAAACAGTGTTAAAGGTCACAGTCACACACTGTGCCACAACAGAGTTTTTATGGTTGGTCTGTGTCCTCTGCAAAAAATTATGAAGAGATTTGCTCCTTAAGTTTCTAAATTTGTTTGAGAGGGCCCTAATTCGAGCGGAATGGAGCCAACGTCTTGAAGTGTGTCTGACCAGAGAGAGGAGGTGAACATCAACAAAATGCAGACAGTTCCTGTTTTGTTACTGTGGACTACTCTTTCACTTGAAAAACAAATGCCTGGCATTTTGTAAAAGCTTCTGAAATGCCAGAGACAGAGAGCCAATTTCATTGTTGAGAGGCAAAACCAATGTTACAAAACAATGATTCACATGAAACCTACTATATGCTGTCCCATAACAGAATTTATGGCACACTGTAAATTCATCATGACCACATGAAATTATTTAGTAAAAACTTTACAATACCTAACTTTTTAAAACACACAAATCCTGTCCAATAGGACATAAGCTAATAAGTAAACAAGTCAGTGTTTGTTTCATTTATGTTGTAACTGGAACTGTTACAATCTTAGATTGTCAGACCTTGCAATAAACTTTCCTTTTTACAGGGAGTCAAAAGAAATAACACAAAGATGTACAGTCATGTTTATACAGTTCTGTACCTGTTCCAGCCATCAGCCAGCTGGAGCTGTCAATGGACCCAGAAAACTGTTACTGTTAAACCAATTACTTTCTCATTTACACTAAACCTTTTGAAGGCTGTATCTGAAAGGTTACGCAACAAGAAGAGTTATGCAAACCATGCGAAGCTGCATATCTCTCAGATGGGGGTCTGACAGTAACTATACACCAACAGCCACTCGCACGGAGAGACAGTGAAAGACATTTAGCGCTCTTGGAGATATAAGCCCATGTCATCCTCAGGGAGAGTGGTGGTGATACACACGCACCCACTTAGCAATGACATGCATCACACTGAGGTCCTCTACAATGAGTTGTGTGTGTGAGCAAAAAGGGTTTGTGCTGTCAACATACTGAATAATCATTGAAGTGTGGCTTCTAAAGCAGTGTGACACTTAAGGTATATGAAAGCAGAGAGATATCCAAGGTACAGTCTGCCTTTGACAGTAAAAGAAACACATTTATTCAATGTTAGAGCTCCCCGGTGGAGATCCATGGCTTTTCAAAACAAGTTCAAACAGGAGCATCACTCCAAAATTAACACACCAGACCCCTCTGCCAGACCAGCTGCTGGGACATTTGAGGTATCATTTTATTAAAGCTGGGGAGTTCAGCAGGCCTTCACAGAAACAAAAACATACAGCTGCCAGTAACGAGCGCTTAATATGTACAATTTCATTAGAATAAATTAAACGACTCACCTCGTGGTCAGGGTTCAGATGCTCACAAACAAAAAGTTAAAAAGACAATAATAAGCCACAGACTTTGATGTGCTGTTATTTGTTGTATTTCTAATTTAGATAAACAGTTTCAGTCCTGTTTCAGTCATTATCAGTCTGGGGCTACAGTTTGAGGAGATGGATCAACAAGTGGACAAAGTCTAATGAGTACTAATCTGTTGATGTGAGGAGTGGTAGTGGTAGGTCAAAGACTCACATCTGCTCTTTGGGGCAAAAGGAAAGTAACCCATAGACAGGGAACTGTGGATAGTTAAGATGCAAGAGATACATAAAACAAACTATAGTACCCAGGTAGAGTATATTTGGGGTCACATTAGGTCACTCAAGGTAAAGGTGAGGATTTCCTGACCTGGAAAGTTAGTCTGGCACACAGTAGAGCACACACCTCCGCCAAGGCAACAATCTCACAATGCTAAGGAAAATGATAAAATTCCTGGATTTGCCCCTTTACCCCATCCCTCCACCAAGTTCGGTGAAAATCGAGTGCCTCTTGCATAATCCTGCTGAAAAATAAACAAACAAAGCAACAAACAGGAATAATCAGGGGACAATTCATCCTCTGGGGACTATGAAGGCCTGTCCAAAACATTACAGCAAGCCATCCAACAGTTGTGGTGGTGGACTGACTGACAGACCAACACAGTATGGACACAGCTGCCCATACAGCCATGTGCCAGCAACACACAGCTGTGCCTCTCCTTGAGTTAGATCTTGTCTCAGTTCTACTTCTTATGAAGGTGCATGGGAATATGTAGTTAATACACATGTTCCCACCACCAATGCTTTTATTACACCCTTGTTTCCCAGCACCCACAGCGGGGACAGAGACACTAAGGGATTTGAGACTGGCTGGTTACTGGCCACAGTGGGGTCTTGGTTATGTCTCTGTCAATGTAAACCAAACATTTCAGCCATGGCCACGATATGAGAATAAACAGTGTTGTGGCTTCTGCTCCATGTTTTAATTTGTATTGAATATCAATTTTCTCCTGTCGTCACACCGGAAAGACATCAGTGTGGGTCTGAGACACATCTGCTGTGTCTGTCATCCTGCTGTATCAGCTGAGTGCAACATCAGCACACCAACATCTGCACGCAGACTCAGAGTGCGCTCACAAGGAGACAGGGAACTTTCTATGACTGGATGTGGTATCTGACCACAAGCAGTATAAATGGACTGACAGCACACTACTTAAGCAATGAGACCGCTGGTTTCAACTTTCTTGCTTCCTTTCTTGAGCGGTATTTAATAAGTTAATGGTGTTCCATGGAAACAGAAGAAGATATTTTGTTTTATTACGGCACAGATTGAATCTTGTTTCATGACAAAGTGAATTTTATTGTAGTTTGTGCCCTTAACTGTAAGTGAATCACTGGAGACGTATCCATGCACTGTGCAGAGAGCAACTCAGATTTGTAATTTAACATGTTTTTCATTCTGGTCACTTCCAAGGCGATGCAGTATGTGAAGCCAAAGCAGTGAAGCTGTTAGCATTAGAAATAACACACTCATGCTGCAGCATATGAAGCAGCCAAGCAACTGACCAAACCAATATAGAAAAAGAAGAAAACTCAGTGAGAACAGGGGGTCTGGCAGTGACAATCAATAACCACGTTCATGCTGCAGTCGGGGCTGACATGAACTCTGCCCAGTTCAAAAATAAGCAATTGCAATGGAAAGGATGATCATCAGAGAAACTAAATATGCAACAGAGCTCTGGGCAGAGGAAAATGTGCTCTGTAAACACAAAAAAGAAGAAAATAAATAGAAACGACAAAGAGATCTGCATAGTGGGGTGAATAACTTAGCATCAGCTCAACAAACACAATTATCCAGCCCATAATCCATGTCTCCATCTCTGTCTAAGCCTTCGGTTCCCTGTGACTGACAATCAGAAAAATACACTTCTGCGGGACATCCCAGCGGAGTGTTTTTATGTGTACCTAGGAATTTATTGTAGCGGCAAGAAAGCAGTACCCGGTAATTTCTGTTCAACACAGCTCTCATCACTTGGAAATGAAACGTGACGGGCAGGAATTCTCTTTCCAGTCTCTTCTCCTTCCTTTCCCTTCACACCCTCCTCTGTCCATACAGCATGTCTCTCCCAAGACAATGCACTCCTCTTCTTCTTCTGCCTCCCACACTCCATGGCACGCTCAGACTTTGACAGCATTCCATCACATTACAAATATTCAACACGTTGCCTGAATCATCCTGGCTTTCTACACAAGCGAGGACCAGTTTCAGTCCCTGGCCTCGGGAAACCATAACCCATCCCCACCTCATTCCAATGTGGCTCACTGAAATCAGCCCAGGCCTCCACACAACAACTAATCTTCCCTCACGAAGCTTTTCCAGACTTAGAGGAGAGGGGAAACTCTAGAGAATTTGAGGCCAAAATGAAAACAGTTTAGCCTATCTGATTGAACTTTCATCACTTTTGGTAACATGCTGAGGCAAAACATAAAAAGACACACAATCTTTGACGCAGGCCAACCTGAAGGTGAAGAAAATAGCAACCAGACAGTGTGACGTTTTGGGGTTTCAAAGCCTGTCTGCTGTAGATGTCTGGGTGAAGGAGAGGCAGACAAGTGTCCAGACAACTGCTGTGGAAGTCCAGTGTCTTTCTCAGCCAACCTTACATAACCCATGGGGCAGGAAAAGGCTCATTCCAACACAAAGGCCCTGCTAAAGGAATCAGAGTCACAGACCTGATGAACCCAGCTGGCTGTTAGATGAGTTTCAGCCATCGGCAAGCAGGTTTTCCGCTCATTTGCCTTTTCACACCCATCCTGACATTTGGGACATGCCGGTGACGTTTCGTGTGAGATGCAAAGTCACACTCAAAAGCAACTGTTCAGTTCAAGCAAGTTTATTTGTAAATGCTGATTTGTGTTAGCAACAGTGGTCGAGACCAGATCACAGAGTGCATATACAGGAAAAATTTAAATAATCTAAAATTCAAACAGGTCATTGTTTCACAAAAAACAGACATCACTGATGATGGGAGACAAGAAAAGACAATACTGTACAATCACTGAGCATGGATGACAGTGATTTATGGCCCATTGTATTCTCTCTGACGCTCACAGAACAATATGGATTCAATTTTAGGGATGTTTGGGGGCGATGGCAGGCGAGCTACCAGTGTTCACTATAAAACAGATGGAGAAGTGCTTTAACAGTTTTCAATTCTTCATGGCTTATAGCTGAGAAGATATTTCATGAAGCATATTACACAGAAGTGAGAAGCTGAAACCATAATATTTTACAATATAGGTAGCTGGTTAAAATAGAAAAAAATAAAAGCAAGTGTAATGTAACGCACAGTTTCATGCTCTCTAGACCATTTAAGTAGGTTTCAAGACAATCCAGCGAGCATTCAAATCTCCACTGATATTTTGAAATTGTCTGGAATTAAGTGAGAGGTGCAACAACTACTGTTCAGACATTTAATTGTCCTGGGTTTTGCCACTCAGGCTACATACAGGCTGTCCTATCTTACTTGTGGAGGTTTACTGGGCTGTATGCAGTTTGAAAGGGCTACCTACAGACACAAAATTTGAGAATGATCCAGACCTGTCGTACTCATGAACAGATAGACGGCCTTCACTCACAGAGGAAAAACACGTCTGTTCGACTTAATCTGGCTAAATCTGAATGAATTTGGAGTTTTCATATTATACCAAAAAATAAAAAATAAAAAATTTAATGCAAAATGAATATTTTGTTCACCACATCATAATCATCAAGGCTTGCCAGTTTCCTGAGAGGTATACCAGATTTTATTTTTTTTACTGGCATATCTGGCCACAGTGGCTTATACATTTTCAGTTATGAATAAAATTCCCTCACTCTGAGAGCTGCAGGCTGTAATATTCTTTATTCTAATATCTCACTGAATGTCATCGCCTTAATGCCTTGCACGTTAGTCATGGACCACTTCGCTTTAGAAAGACATTTTTTCTTATCTAACTTCTTGCAGCCTAAACCATTTCCTCTTTACTTCAGTCACATCAGGTGAGACTTTTCAATTCTGAGGACTTCATGACTTCGAGTGTTATTATCGTTACACCCCACTCCCTGCTGAGCTGAGCTTGGTGTATGCACATGGCGAGCGATGAGGTCAGAGCTTTACTTTTTCATACTTTATCACAAGTTCTCTATTTTTTAAAAATTTATTCTACTTTTGTTTTGTATTGAACTGAATGTATGAATACTTTTGAGCATTTCTACCATCTGTCACACAAAAAGAATGTGCACCCTCTTACCATGCAACACCCCTGCTGGCTGTGAAGGTGACATTTTAAACTCTCTACCAAGGAAAGTGACTGATGTAATGCTGAGACCTAAATCAAAGTGAATGTTCAAGGTGCCAGGGGAGAGGTCAAGTCTCACATAATGAAAGTAGATCAAAGGGAGTCGAGAAGGAAAGTCACCTGGGGTCAAGCCCCATTCCTGCAGAGGTCAGACTGAGTGCTGAGCTCGTCTACATCACCACAAAAACTCATCATCACACAGTGAGATCATCTGTAATAACTAGAAGGTCAGAGAGACAATTTTCCCAGAGACACTGAAAGCCTGCATATTCTCTGTAGAATTAAAAGCTAAAACGTACATCCAGAATCAGCGTTTCTATTTCTTCTACAGAACATAAACATTTTATATAATATAAAAGCACAATATTTGACCACAGATAGCAGACAGTACCACAAACAACTGGAAATATACATGCTATTAAAAAGCAGGAAGGTTTTAGAAATCTGCCTTATAATCAGTGCACATGCACTGTCTATCTATCTATCATGTAATATTTTTATTAGATTGAATTTAACAGATCTCTTTTCTTGTTTCTGATTTCAATCTTCCTTTGTTCTCTTAAAAGTGCCAGTGTGTGTAATATCAAGCCTCCTGCAGATACAAGCTGTTGTACTGATTTCCCAGTTGCATTTAATGCTGTGTTGATATTAAGAATATACAATGCTGTCTAATATAAGCATCAGAGGAACTAACAAGGACAGGTCATGGAGGGCGGCTCATGTGTGTGCATTCTCACAGAAGGATTTCCCATTGAGCAGAACATTGAAATAACAAAGTCTGGATAGGCTGATGCATTTTACAGGCTTGATTCATGCCAATAAACAATCCAAATAAACAGCACCCTGACTGTCTTTGCTATAATTCAAACTTGGGTATAATACCTAAATCTATTACAACTCTAATATCACCCGTCTTATTTACTAGATATTGTATCTGTGGAAAGTGTTTTCAGTTTAGAAGCCTTTTGATTAATTCCACGGCTCATATGGCCCATCCATGCAGGTGGATATTTTCAAGTTTTCAGTTTCTAACCTCGGGCCAAATGCATAACAGGACTACAAACGTTCACAGCCAAAGCTGGGCTGAGAGCTGATGGAGCTGTCAAAACACAGAGAAATTAGCTTTTAGTTCTTTCTCACCACATCCATTAACTAAGCAGAGGGAGGTTTTAACCTGAAAATAAGAAGCAGAGCTGTTAAGAGATATCAGATATCAGATACTGTAGATCTCATACTAATGTATGGTCATATTTAAGTGCAAATACAGAAGTGGTGTCTTTGGATGGTGATTGATGTGTGATTTGTTGCCTTAGCTCTTATCAGCATTGAGGAGTGTCCCATGTCAACATGAGGCTGACCCAGTTTCAGAGTTTCACTGGTGTTCTCGGGATAACACAGTGTAAACACACGTCTCCATGTACTGAGTTTATTGCTTTTTAAAAAATTCCCAAAAAGACAACAAGTCCTTCTATCTAAATGTCGTTTGTCAACTAGCTTTCACCACGTCCCATCTAAGCATTTTGTGATCTTCCACAACTTTGGTTGAGGCTAGGCTACACTTAATAACCGACTTTAAGTTAAAAAATGTTATGGTTTGGGTTTAAAAATACTATTTGGTTGCTGTTAGGAAACCTTTATTGTCACGGTTAAAAAAAACTACTAGGTAAAAGGAGTAGTTTCACACACTCGTTCGCTTTCTTTACCTTCAATTGGACATCAGCTTTCACCTGCTTCCAGTTTTTATTCCAAGCTAAGCTGACCACCTCCTGGCTCCAGATAAATACTTCGCAAACAGACATGACAGTGGAAGTGGACAGTGGTTCTTACACTCACCCAGAAAACAATTAAGTATGTTTCCAACAACGTCAAACTAGTCCTTTTACCAAGTAGTTCTTTTAACCATATCAATGAAGGGTCCCTGACTTTAACCAACAAGGGGGCCATCATGAGTTTGACAATGTTGTAAGGGTACAATACTAAATTTGTAACATCCTAACTGAAACCAGATTAGGGAAACATTATCATTTTTCTTAGGTCTTTGTCTGCAAGAGCTGTTATGTCTGCTTTTAGCTGTATTGATCTTGAATGTGGCAGAGAGGAGTAAAACTCTAGAAGCTGATCTAAGGGCCATAAACAGAGGTAGTTTTCATAATACAGAGATGCAACAACATCAATAAATAAATAAATGCAAACATATATAATTCTCTTTTTGGTTTCCACACTCTCATGGGAATTCTTGGTAACAGAAAAAAAACAAAGTTGCATGTGGGGCAGAAGCTTAAAGTGCCACACCTGGAAAAACAGGCATTACACTGAATCAGATGGGCAGCTGGGCTCAGTGACCACAAACTGTCAAGCTCCATCATCTTCACTAATCCACACAACTTAAACAGCTTCATCAGATCATTACTGAAGTTACATGGTGGCAGCTGTGTGCATCTGATGTGGCTGGTGTTGCATTTTCACAGTGTTTGCATCATTCCATTAAGGCCATAATGTGAGTTTTACTCTCTACTCGAAAGGGAAAGAAAACACCAGAGACTGTAGATGACAATGTGCCAATAAGGTTGGACTGTGAATCAGGGAAATTTTGGTTTGGAGTTTCCACTCAATCCAGGGGGAAACAAAGCTGGATTCAACAAACCAATGAGGCACTTTTCCATTCACTATGGTAGTGGTTGGTATGTGTACACCTCATCAGATCTGAGATGTAACACTAATCTGTCCATATTTGGCCAACTACACGAACCCTGTGCCCTTTAACTTTACTTTCATCTTCATCTGTCAAGCACTATTTTCTTGTGAGTGTGGGGGAATCCCTCTGGTTTTTTCACGCATGGAGAGAAAGGAATTTTGGAACTACTGTGGTAAGAGAGAAGTTTGTCCAAAGTTATGGTTAGATCGCTCTTTAGACTTCTTTAGTGAGCACTACACCTCTCTTTCTGTGTACCTGCGTGTGCAAGAGGTTTCTGGGAAGCATTTCAGTGAGCGAAATGATAATAACATTGATTGAAATATCCAAATTGTGGCCACATATCTGTCCACACATGGCCAAAATGCAACCTCCGACAGTACGTGTGACTTCCCAGTTACCCCACATACATATCGATTACTTACATGCACTGTGCTACAACATACATACCCATCTGGCTGCTGCAAGTCACACAGGAATGAGGCCAGAGCAGGTTAGTGGTGTGAAACGAGGCGCTGGCAGCCCTCCTACTCTGGCTCTTGAAAAGCCACCCCTAACATCTGCTTTGTCACCCGAGCAATACACACACATTTCAGCCCTGACAGGGGTAATAAAGACATGATATAGTTTTATTTTAATTTGCAGTCTCTTTGCCAGTTTACAGGGCCCTGGCAGCAGTAATTGTGAGGAAAAGATAACACCATTAAAACTTACAGAGTATATAAGTACAACGTAGTGGAAGTGGCCAACATTTGCAAACATAGGGCTATTCCATAAGGCCTCGTATTTCACTCACCAACCTCTCCCACTTCTAAGTTTTATGGCTCTGCCACAAGGCTGTGAGATCAAAGCTACGTCCATACTAGTTTAAGTTATTACTGTAGTTGTTTCACTTTAAGTTTAGGCTGAATATCCTCATGTACCCAACTTTTTTGAATCACGGAAATCAAATGTCATTCTCTAATTCGTCCTCTTATTCCTAACACTCTGTGTAATTCACGTTAAAGCCATTAGAGAGAATCTACCCTGGTTGTCAATCTACGTGACACATGCTGAATGAATTTTCTGCCACATGCTGCTAAGACTCCTCTGGGTTTTCTTTAAAACTACAAACCAGGCTGAGAGTGATTCATCCAGAGTATTAGATAAACTGCATGGGATTTCCAGTGTGGGCTGGTGAAATATTACTACTACGCACCAAAATTTGACCAGTGGCAATGATGTGAGGGTAGCATCCAAAAAGAACTGTGCTCTATAATTTTGTCCCTGGTGGGGTTAGAGAGTCTTTTATTAATGCATCGTTCAGCAGCTTCAGTAAAGTCAAACTGAAATCACACTATTAAAAGAAAGGAGAAATAAAAGATCTTTAGGGAAATATTATAAATGTTCTTTTTTGTGTCATTCTGAAGGGGTGTGTTTGTGTACAAATATGGTTAGCTGTGAGATGGCAGGCTGAGAACTGGCAAAAGATTCAAGACCTCTATGACCTGCAAGGTGAGTGTCACATAACTAATGGAAACAGCCAAAGGCATCAGTAGGCTACTTTTTGGTAACTTTGCTAGCTTGTCTGGTTGTACTGTTGAAGTTCACAGAATAGCAGACATAGCAGCTGCCTGTCTGTTCTCTGTGCCATGTCTGGCATTGCTACGGTTTATATAAAGTTGTTATTAGCAGACACCCAAATTTCAAATCTAAACTTCAGCAGGTCAGTTGATGAAGCCTTGACCTGACAGCCAGTGTGTTCACGGACCCTGACTGGATCTAAACCAACCTGGAGCCTGACTGAAGCCAAACATCTCTGAGGTGAGGTGAGATAGTGACAGAGACTGCCAGGCAGGCTTTTAGGCTGACAGCCTTTAGCCCAACCACAAACCTAAATGAATATGTTTGTAATGATTTCATGGTTGTTTCTTGGAGACACAATAGAACAAACTGGATTTTCTCCTGAGGAGCCAAATCCAACCACCTTACTCTCTGGGCATGCTACATCACTCTCAGTCATGGAAATTTATGGCTGTTTGAATGTGCAATGATTTCTGGTACTGTAGGTCACAGACGATTCAGCCAGGTAGACTTAGTTGAGTAGACAGCTCTTGAAAACACATTTGGATGGATTATTTTCCATGTTTACACAGTAAACTGTAACACTGCCCTGGTTTTAAGTTGGGTATTAGCTGATACAGTCATTTATTATACTGAGGGATACAGCAGGAAAACTGGAGTTACTGTCTAATGTTCCCTAAAGTTTCTTTGTTTTCACTGGCTCGAAAACGTCCTCACATATGAGCTCTATATTGTTATCCAAGGTCTTCAAAGTCCAGGGTGGAATCAATCCCAAATGTTTGTCAAGTTTGTCATGAGGTCAGTGCAATTCCAAACCATTTCCCTCCTCCCCACTTCTACATTACTTCTCCCGTTCAATCACAGCATATTCTGAGCTTCTCTCATGGTCTACTAAAGAGTAAAAATGTTGTAAACAAATACATAAACAAACGTTTATGCAATCAGTCATAATCAGGAACATTTTTTTTCTGGACTCGAGTTCTCTGGAATAAGTGATTATATTCATGCTTTTGCACGGGTCATTGCGGTTCAATAATCATGTGTGGATTATGATCCTGAAAGCAGTGGTATTTTCTGTTTGCCCTAGATGCTCATCAATCCAAATGAAAGTAGTTTCTCTCACACAGACACAGTATAACACTGTGTGTGGGCCTGAACGGTGTGAGATCACCGCTTAAAAAGCCCCTAATCTGCAAGGCTGTAACACTTCATCATCCAGCACGTGCCACTTCAGAGGTGGCCAAGGCAGCTTCGGCTGATGCCTTTCATTAGGCTTTTATAACCTCTTGCAGCTCACCCTCTGGTTTAATCAAACACCAGCATCAACAAGACTCAGATATAGCTGTATTCAAATTACTTAATTGAGTTATACTGAATGAAATAGGAACTTTACTTTTGTGTGGTTTCATACCAATCAACCTCGCACAGTATAATCAGGTATATACACTATACTGACATTATACAATGATAATAATGATCATTATTGATTGTTGATACTCATCAGGTCCTTTTTTTTATGAATTAGTAAAAATCTGTCTTCCACAGCGTGTCCATATATATCAGTCTATGCCCTTTGTGGTCTAGTTAGGTTCGTTAAGCATTTGCTTGGGTTGGTGTTCTCTTTCACTGAATATCAATATAAATCCTTCCTGCATGTAGATATACGTTATTCCCCAAGCTAACCTAAGTCTGAAAAAAAACATGGCAGCTCTTCTCGAAACACTATCACTCAATATGTCCCGTGATTTTAATTTTGGTTGAAATTTGAGGTTAAAAAAAAATGGACTAGGCAGTTGCTAAATTGTGACTCATTTCAGATCAACAATGTTTAAAATCAGGTCACATAGACATGGTTTCATTTTAAAAAGGCTTAGTAATTTCCTCAAACATCTGGGGACTGTATTTTAAGCAAAAATTACAAATTAAATAATCATATAGGTTTCTTGTGCCTTACCTCTGATACGACCCCACTGTACAAAACAAAGACAGACTATCAGTTTAATACAGGAAATGAATAGAGGCCTCTTTTATGGAAGTCCTAAGTTTTGTTCATCCATCTCTCCACCCCAACCTCCTCTGAAAATGGAGTGTGTTGCTCTCTATACTATGTTGTCTGACTTCGTCCTTTGCTCCCGTCATAATTACTATAGTCTGTAGAGGTAGCCTTGCGATTAAAGGTAACTATGGGTTGTAATAAGCTGCTTGTACAGCACTGATCTCTGGGCTCCTTTTTTAGAAGAAGACGGTCTCAAAAATGACTCCAATGCAAGCTCCAAGACAAGGAGCGGATCTGGTTTGTGAACCATCATAGTTAAAGAACATGTCTCCTAGTGCTACAAGTGGCTCACAACAATAGAGTTCTATGGCACAGGCAGGCTTTGGCCTCACCTGTTAGTTAGTGCTAATGTTAGTAAGTGTAATACTTGTTTATTCGATCTTTAGGCAGTAAGACCTATATCTCATGTACAGTTGGAGTGCTGGGAGAAAAAGAAAGCATCTGGTCTTCACCTAGACCTCTGGGGAGTTTAAGAATGCATATGTGTTTCTTTCCAGCTCCTGACAGACAGCTGAAGTAGCACAGAGTTACTAAACCTTGACCCTTAACCAGGAATCTACTAATAGGCTACCAATGATCATCTGTCTCCATCAGTAAGATGGATTGGTTCATGTCATTTCACCTCGAGAGCCCCTTGAACAGGCAGTCTCTTACTTTAAAATTGCCCATTACAAGTTTATTTAGACACTCCATAGCACCACAGAGGGCACAGTGACACTGGAAATGACTGAACTAAACTTAATTGTTTTCCATGCAATACTTGGGATCATTTCTCTGCTACAAAACATAATCATTTATCACAACTGAGTAATTTCAGCTGTCAAACAAAGTACACAACCCACATTTACGGTGAAAACAGAACTTTGTCTGATGAAGGCAGAAAAACTTTCTCTGCTTAAACACTGTGTCCGCTCATGAGCTTACAAACCAATAAAAGTAACCAAGTCCACTAATCTTCTGATGATGTGAATGTGTTCCTTTCTCCAGCGCTCATTCCTGCATCTGCCCCATCTAAAGATCAGTGAATCAGCCGTGTTTTGACACTTAATGAGGCTTGACCTTTGGCCTCTGGTACAGGGCCCGGTGTCTGAGTATTTAGTCTCCATGAGGCAGATTAGCTGGTAAAGTCAGGCAAGACAAAGAGAGGCTGCTGCTTCCACACAGAAAGTCTTTATACTTGAGAGCCAGTGATTAGAGACCTAATCTGCTGCTATGGTGGTCCTTCTGGAAGACATGCATGCACACATACATGCAAAGTGGCGTCAGTAATCCACTACAGGCACTTGGTGAGGGATGGTGAGTAAAAGGCTCTGTGCATTAGATTTACATAAAAACAGAATAATGTTTTACACTCACGACACACTCAGCAAAGATTAGAGACATGGGCTGATCCTTCAAGATCATATAAAACCAAACTAGGGGTTTACAGCCAAGCTAGTGGCTCTGTGAGGTTGTTGTTACTATGTTTACAATGGTTAAGCACACATGTTATGAAATTAAACCAGACTAAGAGTGTACATCCATGCTCGAGGCTCTGAAAGGCTGTATGCTAAAGGCTGTAGTGCTAAAATGTCAGATTGCTAAAATGCTCACACTGACAGTGCTGAAGATTAGGTATGTTCAACATGTTCACCATCTTATTTCAGAGTGTCAGCATGCTAACATCAATAATCAGCATTATACATAGAGAGAAGTACAGCTGAGGCTGATGGGGACTTCATTGGTTTGGCAGGTATTTGGTCACAAACCTAAGTACAGCAGTAGACAAATTCTAATTTTGATATGATGGGGGCAATAGATGTAAAGTTACTGTATCACTAAAGTTATTACAATTCCTGCCGAGGGGGGCATGGATGTTTATACCAAATTTCAAGTATTTGCTCAAAGCCACAAAATGGCAACCAAAAGTCATAACAATGCATTGTCTGGAAACCATGAATACCTGTACATATTTTTGTACCAATCCATTCATCAGAAATATTGCACTGTATATGTGAAAAAATACTTTGACCTGCTCGTGGTGCTTGAGAGAAGATCAGGGGGATCACCGATGTGAATTTGGATTCCTCCTGTGCATACCATAAATATCTGTACTAGATTTCATGACTACCTATCCAATAGCTGTTGAGATATCTCACTAAAAAAGAAAAATGTCAACCTGTGAATGAAAATTTAACGGCAACCGTTCCAATAGTTGGTGAGATATTTCATGCTGGACCAAAGAAGTTTGCTAAATGACCAACACTGCCATCACTAAAGCCATGCCAGTAGCATGGCTAAAGACACAAACAAATGCAGTAAATGCGGACTCATATGTATCGTGATTTGTCAGATTTATGGCCCTTCCCCTTTCTCAGGCATGGTTAGCATCCAGAAATAGTCTGGCTGAAAGCCTAAATTGGTCCCAAGTGTATTCTGCTAACTGACCCCCTGATGCACATTTCCTAGAGGCCCAACTCACAAATCCAGGGGTTCTGGCAGCAGGTCCTGGCCCACTGTGATATGAGACTGCAGGAGTGTATAAAATGACTCCTCCAGCCAGCTCAGTGTGAGAGGATGGGAAGCATGCTAGGAATATTTTCCACATAGTTGTGCAGGGATGGGGAAATGGGGAACTGTTGGGTAACAAAGTTAAGTACATGGGAGCACTGGGTTTTCCGAGTATTTTAAATGTATCCAAGGTAAGCATTTATAACAAAACTGCCAAAAACCAAATAAAAAATTTGGACATAATTAGGAGTACTGGGGTTTCACAGCTAATCAAACACATTTATGGTGGTAATATAAATGAAGCCAAACCTGAATAAAGTGTTTGGCAAATTCTGGCACTGTAAGAGGGGAGATGCACAATAGGGAAATATACTCAGGAAACCTCTATGACTGCTTTCCTCATCAGTATAAAACTGGGACTGACATATCTTTCTGATATCACTCCAAAAAATTAGCCATGTGGTATGAATTTGTGCCATGGTATATCAAGTTAAATATCCACCTGACCACTGCTGACTACCAACAATAGCTCACCACTGTAAGTTGACCTGTAAATTACTCAGTTATTTCTCTCATTTTAGTCCTTTAAGAGTATCAGTAATGATAGGTAACAGCAATAAGTGAGCCTAAGTGCCCATGAAGAACAGTTGACCAGGGTGGTCTTTCTCCTATCACTCTTACTAGTAAAAACAAACCCAACACTTGTAGCCACCTGAGTAAGTGTAAATGCAAGGAGGCAGAGCCAAGTAAAACACTAGATGGCCTTGAATGAAGGCCGGAGAATGAAAACTCTATCAACCCAATATCTATTAGGAACTGCTTAGGGAGTGCTCCTGTCAGATAGTGAGAGACTTGGACCTGATGAACCTATTTGAGGGAAAACAGACACTAGCTGAGAGGTGTGTGTGTGTGTGCATGAGAGAAAGAAAGAGAGAAAGAGCGAGAGTGTGTTTACAGTAGACGAGGAGAGGAAACCAATGAACGTCTGTGTTCTAAAAGCAGAGCTAGAGCCACTCAAGGTGAACCCTGAACTGATTTCAACAGCTTACAGTGGTTTGCTTCGAGCTGAGCTGTCTAACCAAACTCCAGCTGCACGGGCTACCGCAATCTCCAAATTTGGTTCAGATTTGACAGCATCAAAGACCAGTTCCAACATAATATACACATGTTTGTCCTTCGGAATAAATCAACCACCGCCACTCTTGACTTGTTGGTTGGAGCGTTGTCCTGGTGGAAGAGCACTACCCTTGTCAGCTTCCCACGTTCAGTCTTATTGATTTGTCTCAAGAGATCAGTGTATTTGACTGCCTTAATAGTGTGACCCTTTTCCAGGTAGTCCACCAGCAGCACTCCCTTTGCATCTCAGAAAACAATCACCAATTGGGTTTTCTTGGGAACCAGAGACTGTTTTCATTGTTCCTTTGTCTCTCGTCGGAAGTAGTGGACCCCAAGTCTCAACCATGGTTATGAATTGCTGGAAAAATCTCTCGGGATTTTCCTCAAAAAAGGCAAGATTGTACCTTAACATGTTGTGCCGAATCCATTTCCATATCAGGCCCAAGGAGTTTTGGGAACCAGCAAAATGACACCTTGGTCATTTGGAGTTTGTTGTGGATAGCTGTATGGACACGTTCCTGGGAAATCCATAGTTCTGTGGCAATGTATTATGTTATTTGTCTGTATGTCAAGATCGTGTTGTTGATCTTTTCAGTGGTCTCCTGCATGACGACGGTGACAGGCCCTCTGGGACAGGGGTCATCTTCCATGCTCTCGCTACCACATTTCAATATAGCAGCCCACTTCGTCACTAGGCTGTAAGAATGGGCACCCTCCCCTATCACTGCCACCATACCCTCGAGAACTTCCTTGTGTGAAAACCCCTTGAGACCGAGGTAGCGGATGACTGCGTGTAGGCCGATGTTGGCTGATAACAGCAGTTACTGCATTGGTAAGCAATTACAGCTCAATTTCGTCCTCAACTTGGACTCATCTATATTTTTTGAGCTCATAAATATATGTACATGAAGTGACCGTTCTTGCAGTTCTTGCCAGTGTACCCTATGTGAATAAAGCCTGAGGCAGTGCGTGCTGATACAAAGTTCTGCCACAAAAACAACAAAGCAACCAATACCATTAAGCATTTAATGATCTAGTGGTGGAAGATTGACTGGGTGTGAACAGAGAGAGAAAACAACATTGCCCACTTCCTGTTCACAGCAGTGGGAAATAAGCAGAACTTTTTTTTTTAATGCAGATTGGGTTCATTTGCATAGGAATGTACTTTATGGTCCAAGAGAGAGAAAAAAGTTGTAAGTGTGACTCACCTTGGTCTTCTAAATATCAGGCCATATTGCTGGCAGGCCAGTCCAACAGTGGGGGTATAAATGATAGGCATAAACCTTTCAATGTCTGACATTAGCACCCGGTAGAAAAGCTTCTCGCTGCGGTCCTGCAGCCCCATCAGGAACACATATCTGTGAATGACAGGGAGGATCAGGGAGGAAAACACTGTACGTTAATCTTTAACATCTTGAGGATTCATACCTGCTGAATTGAGGAGGGGTTTATCAAAGTCAGATGCTAAATCCTGTGTGTTTGTGAGTGAAATAGATAGATAGATAGATATACTTTATTGATCCCAAGCTGGGAAATTACAGTGTAGCCGCAGTAATTTGGAAAATGTACCAGGGAGACTGGCAGAACTGGGAGGTTAAGATTTTTAGTATGCAAGTCCATGTACATATTATACAATACCACAACTCGGCAAATGAAAAAGCCAAGAGATTACAGAAAAGTGAGAACGACAGAAAGAAAAGAATTCTGCTCTGTTGTACAGTAATCACTTGTAAAGATATTTTTGCTTATGATGATGATTGGGAAAAATACACAGAATAAAAATCAGCCCTTCGGATAGCCTACACAAGTTCTTTGTTTGGATTGACTGAGAACTGAAGGTTTGCATTTGACCCAAATTAAGCAGAACACGCCAGAAAGGGCTCTACTAATCAGAGAAGTTTCCATTAAGCTGAGAGCACAAGGTGCCTCTTGTTGAGGGGCTAAAAAGCATGCACGGCATCTCTGCTATAGGTTAGGCCACAGCAGCTGCACAATAGACAGTGGTGACAGCTGCTCTTGAAGAAGACTATTTTCATACCGATAAACCACTTCTGCCACAAGTAATTTATCATATAAAAGGTTTCTGTATGCTGTACAATGCTGAGTTGAAATTAATTTTTCTACTGAGTGGTTATGTGGACTCAAGAATAGTAGATTTTTTTAACGATGAAAGTTCATTTTGACTATGGAAACAGTTTAAAAAAACAAAAAAACAAAAACAAACTTAACTCCACTTACTACCTTTTTGAGTGCTTTTAGATGCATGTCAAACTCTTTGGCAAGACATCGATGCTATCTCTATGACAGTGCAAGCTGCTCCAGCTCCATCTACATACTGTTTTTTCATCTTGCCAAATATGTAAATTACATATCCTAATCATGTTAAGAGAAAACATCTGGTCACAATTACTTTCTCTTTGAAATATATTTGCTGTTTATTTGTTTAGTTGTATATAAAATGAATTTCTAGGAGACAGGGCTTTTCACAGAGACCGTGTTTCATTGTTATTCTAATGAAATCTGCAAGAACAATCTGTATATTTCTATAACGCCAGGCAATCTTCAACATGCAAGCCTACAATCTTTATGGTACAGTATAAATCAGTCACTACAGGAAATAGAAGCTTAGACATTAATAGACTTTAGTGTTGTCCTTCTGCGGATGTAAAGAGAATGTAAAGTAAAAATGCCAAACCTTTGTCTTACTTTTGGGTGTATTGAGTATTTTAGAGTTTTCCAGAAGTCACTTTAGAATAGCAATGGACATTTTTTATTATTTTCTGACCATTTATGGGCCAAATATTATAACATTATATAATTTGAGAAAATTAATGCCAGGTTAGTCAATGATGAAAAATAATCAGTAGTTGCAGACCTGGGGGAGATATGGATAAAGCATTATACAACTGCATTCAGGGGACATGTGAAAACAGTTAGACAAGTAAACTGATCGTAATGTGTAAAATACGTGAAGTGCTCCTTTAAGAATGATAGAAAAGTAAAGAAAGACATTACAAAGTTTGAAATTTTATTAGCAACTGGCTTGAGAATAAAGAAAATAAAGTAGAAAAACGAGAATAAAGTATTTCTTCTCTCAGCTCAGATTGCACTTCACTTGTCAATCAGTTGCTCTGACTCATCAAAGAAAACTGTAATTTAATCCCTACAGCAACTACTTGCGTGCAGCATTACTGCAGTGTGCTATTGTTTGATCTTGAGCTGGCACACATTAAGGAAGATTTCTTTCTCCATTCTTAACCTTAAAAGGCGTGAACACTACCCACACCCAGGAAACAGGAATATTTACAGTACACACTGCTTTATAAAGCATTCTCCATGCTGACTTACTGAGTGCAGTGTTTCCTTTAAAGTCAACCTACTCAGGCAGCCAGTACATAATCTATCTCTATCTTAACCTATTTTTGCAAGTGTGTTCAAGCACTTCTGCTCAGTCAGGCTCATTTTAGGCTTGTTACGGATTTTCTAACAACCTCATTGGCTATGAGGTTTCCCCTTAGCTGCAGCATTTTATATACTGCAGTATTTTGATTGGCAAAGCATTTGAACATCCATTTCCTCTGTTGACGACACAGTCACAGTAGGTACTTAACTCACTCCATCATCTCAGATCATAAAACACGGTGCTGTTCCGTAATTTGCCACAATAATTCAAAACCGCAACAAATTCCACTGGAAAAAAAATGGGAGTCTAGATAACTGGTTAAAATAGAAATGGGAAGTAATGAAAGTTTCGAGCTATGGTCGTAAAAAATAAATGACATTGTGAAGCAGTAAATACCAAAGAAGGATTGAGAGTCAGGGAACAAACTGTATGTAAACACAGCAGGTTTGAGCAACAACAGGCAAATAGCAGCCCTTAATCCACGGGACCAAAGCCCAAAGCTGGATCGCACTCCAGCCCCGGAGACAGATTGTCAGTGACATTGATAGGGCATGGGAATGGCAATGACAAGCTCATAATGACTGTTTGTGGATGTTGATGCTGTCATGTTGCTATGGTGGGAAACCAGGCGGCTGTTAAGAAGCTGTCCAGTTCCTGTTAACCCTAAATCCTGTCTCGCTCATCCTTGACATTAGAAGTGACAGCTGATGGAGCGGATGACTGAGAAATGGAAACTGGAACAAGAAGCAGTTTCACAGACAGATATTAGTAATCACTCAGCGTATAATTCAAATCAGTAAACCAGGCTATGACCTCAGTTTGAGGCCTGATCTTTTTGATCACAGAGCCCAGACTGAAATGTTCATTCATTACATAATGCTAACAGCCACAACTCCTGCATCTAATGAAGCATGCAAAACTGAACTTTAGTTTTCATTTGGTCCGTGTGGAGGTTATAAAAACACTCCAACGCAGATGAAGGAGCACAGGGAGAAGACGGAGACGCTGTGTTGATTTGTTCAGTAAAATATATGGTGTTAGGGGATGGAAGCAGATCTCTGAGGGCTGATCGCTAATCTGCCTCTTGCATTCTGAAGGCTTCCAGATGTTAGATGTCTCAGTTTGCACAGAGGCAGGGCAGTCCTCTGGGGGATCAAATGAAATTCAGCTCTGCTGATCTGAACTGAGAGATGATAAGGTGCTAAGTCATAGTTGCAACACTGTGTAGAGATTTTTGTCTGTGTTCGTCTTACCTGTCCAAGTCATCTCTCTTCATGTCGTAGTTCTTGAGCACTCGGAGCAGCTGGACATCCTGGCTGATAAAGCAGGGAGGCAGAAGGCCGTGGATGCCCAGCTGGAGACGCTCCTCCAGGGAGAAAGCCATGCCCTACAAACATACACACAAACACACTCCATTACCCACCACCACCCTGATACAGACAGGGATATCCAGAGAGGGTAAAGACCTCTGGGTGCCAAGTGCCTTGCTCAAGGGCACATTATCCATAGACAATTTAACCAGCTGTTAAATTTCCCAGGGTAACCTGTCCTTGCCTGCCCAGTGTGTTTTTCCAGCTGATTTTAGTGTCTATGCCAGAGTTCATCAAATCATAACATAACATTTAGATACCGGAGTCCCTCCTGACTAACAGACTGACATACAACACAGGACTGTAGAGTCTTGGGAGACTCAGTCAGACAAACTCAGGTCCATTTAATTGGCCGGTTGAGGTAACCTGGGATCAGTCACTGAAAAGGTCAATCTCTTCTGAAGCTGCAAAAAACAGAACTTCTATCTATTAGGGATATTTCCTTAGTTTTGCTCTCTACTTCCATGGTGCTGGATGACAGACTTTTTCTTACTTGACTTGTTTTGTCTTCACCTAAACAGCAGTAAAAAGTACATTAACACATGTATTTATTTAAGTAGAGTTTTATCTCTACCTGAGATAAAGTATCTCAAATATCTTACTTTCTATGTTGTGCTTCTTCATAGCTTTATTCCACCACATTTCAGAGGAAAATATTGTTTTTTTCACCACAACAGTTATCTCAAAACTATAGCAATGTGTTATGTACTATTTTTCATAAAAAACATATGATCAGCTTCTAATTTTGGAATGGAATTGTTTGAGCCCTTAAGCTTTTATTTTCTTACAAAAACTGATAAAAAAATCTGCCAGTATCATGTGAATATCTCAACTTTCCTAACATCATTTTTTTCAACATCTGCAACCTTTTTAAACAAGTTGATTTAAATCAAAAACAGGCTGAAATATTCTCACTGCACTGCAAAGTTTTTCAGGACTCAATTACAGTCAGAAATACCCTTAAAAGATTAAACTTTCGCAGGTTACGCCGAGCAGCACTTTATAAAGTAGCTGAAATCTGCTCTACTTCAACCAACTACAACAAAATGCTGCTCACACATTAATTTATCAGTTGTAGTAATCCTATTATATACAGTAAATGTCACCATGAAAATGGCCACATAGCATAAGCATAAGCCTAACTGCATCAGCATGTACAGCACATAACACATACCGGTACGGCGAAAAGGCACGTGGCTACATCATACCTCTGTGGAGTTTTATCCGAAAAGCTGTTTCCAATCACGGTAAGTAAATTCTCTGAAGCAGTACTTTTTTTTTTTGAATGACAAGTTGTGTATATTGTTTCATGTGCCATAGTCATGATTATTTGATAGATTATTTAGCACTTTTTTCTGAAGTTTGCCATGTCAGAGTTTTTCAGTATACAATGCAAATCCTAACCATGCAGCTCCAGCCTAATCTTGCTGCACTCTTGGTATTTTTCGCAGCTATGCTCTGAAAATTGTTTAAACTTCAAACAAATGAATATTTAGGAAAATATTCACCAGTCCTTTCTGTTCAAACATTCCTGAGTGATGAGAGAGGTGGTCAAACGTGTTCTCTGTTCTGTCAGGGTATTTGCTCTCAGAGGGGCTACCTCTCAGCCAGTCTGTGCTCAGAGAGGCTGCCGTTAGTTCACACACTGGTCTGAACTCTGCTTTCACCACCGCGCATCCTCAAAAACACACACAAATAGACACACTCACAGCAAGGCCCAGATTAACAACCTGCTTCACCTTCACCTTTACTTTGGCTTTTATCTTGCTCACCTCTGACCTCTGAGTGGGAATACTGAAAAACTTGCACACATTTAGCGTCAATGTTTTGAGCCTGAAGAATGTGACCTCTGACCTGTGAGGTTATTCTCACTGAGGAAAAGTGTTGTGTGTTAATGTGACATCAAACTATGATAGTATGAGACAGAAGTAGTTTAGCTACAGCTCATCTGCATTTAAAAAGTAAAAATAAGTGTCCCCAAAGCACGCTGTGCAAGTCCATATTTAAAATGGGAACAGCATTCTCCACTATTCTCTGCAAGTCAGGCATGATATGGTGGGCATTTTTAATCCTTTCTCCATCTATAAAAGACCAGCGACCCGGAGAAACCTCAGCCTCAACATGCCAGCTACTGTTGCTGACTGCTGAGACAGAAGCAGAGCTGCGCCGTAAACGTCTCTGTCTTGGATCCCATCCACGGATGTTTGGCCCTGCCGCCACAATTTACAGCCTTTCCAAACCACCAGCACTTTCTGTGTATCTGGCTGTGTTGAAACAGTTCTGAGGTTGTAAAAAATGTGCTTGATCACACGAGACACTGTTAGAAGGAAGTAGAAAAGCATACGACACAGAATAAGGCATTTGGGATAAAATTTGGCGGTTTTGACGTCAGACGAGCCATCAGCGCTGACCACAGACACGCTTCCAAATCTTATTAGACTTTCACTTATTTTGAATGAAAAAGCAGACGGCTTACAAATGGTTGATTTTAGATTTAATCAAAATAATTCTCACAGGCTGGAGAAGGCAAAGGAGCAAAAACGTGAAAAAAAAGTGAGTTTTGCGTTTGCTCACTGTCGACAATCTATCAGGACTCCTACTGTATGTTATTACATAGGATAACACATGAAAAGATAAATCCTTACAAACAATGTTTAGTTCACAGCATTAATTATCTAAGCATGACTGCAAAAAGGACATCGGTTATTTCAGACACCAAAGTACGAGTCCCGCTCCGTCTGCAGTTTGCCGAGGCCCGATGCAGTCTGTACTTAACGGACCTCAAATAGGCAGAAGCAGCTCTGAATTACAACCTTCCCCAATTATCAAAAAAGATTTTCTATTTTTCAGAGAGCCAGCTGTTCACTTCGGGCTCCATGTGTGTTTGGGACACACCACCGCTCCGCTGTCTGCCACAGCTGACCATGAGGAATATATGGAGAAAAGTCTTAAAATACATGAGGCAAACTCAGCTTAATATGAGGCTATAAAATGAGATTCATTCCTCACACAGACTCTCTCTGGTCTTTCATTAGCTGAGATACACTCCGAGTGGCACTTTGTAGCCCTCTTACATTCTCATGTGCTCTTTTTGTGAGAGGAATGGCCATTTCTGAAAAAACTCATACTTGAACGCTGAAATGCGGAAAAAAGAAAAAACACACATACACCCACACAAACTGGCTCGCACGAGCCTTTAATTAGATGAAACAAACTGTTCACGTTGGCTTACTCTTCCTTTTAAGACAAACAGCCCTCTTTGCACCAATTTTCACAGAGTAACTGAACAGAGTCGCACACACATGGGCAGGCAGATCTATAATCAACACACACAAACATTTGTGCTTACAATTTACTTTTCTGGTGTTTTCACTACCCCCCAACTTTTCAGAATTCATTTTCACTTTTCCTTTCACTTTTGACTCCTGTGGGGAGTCAGAAGCACTACAAAAAAATGAACACCAGTGCAAAGAAATTTAGAATAACTGGGATCATCCTCCAGCAGTGAATGCTCCAGTCACATTAGGGACTTCTGCTTTGAGTGAGGAGTGCACAGTCTCTGTGCTGTTAGTGACAATCCCTGTCACACTCCACAGTCCCTGAGAATGACCAAGTGAAAAAGTTGAACTTACAGCAGGCAGTGAATGGCATGGTGCACAAGGCTCACAGTGCACAGTGCTAAAACTGTGCAGGCTCTCTTTGAAGGCTGCACGTCGAGGTGTTCATACTGTTAACTGTCTGCCTCGGTGATGTTTAATTCTGCTGTTGATTCAATAAGAATTATCAAGCAGATTTAGGGGAACTCCATAATGCGTGTTGCTTACACCCTCTGCAGATTACTTGTCTTTTGTCCACTTTTCCGGACAGCTCTACAACAGTTGCACTGAGGAAAGCTATTATAGATTTGTTATTGACAATCAGTTGTATGCACAAGTATGCAAACATGTCCACAGAAAAGAAATTGTGGTCCAAACACTGGCTTGGCGTCATGTTGTTCCGCTAGTGATCTCTGCTTTTTTTCCCTCTTTCTTTCATTGCAAGTTCCACATTTAACAGCTTTCCCCTTTAAATTCTTCAAAGTCATACCTCATTAGGAGAGAAGGGAGGGGATATGCATGGGAAGGCTTGTATTGAATTTCCATATTGTTTTGTATTCTACGTTTCTATACAAAAGGAATAACTGAAACCAATGAAGTCAAAACCCTCATCAAAAATCCGGCAGTGCCGTGCTAGTGAGGTGTTCTGTTGTTTCAATCAATTCATTTTACATTAGACAGCTGGTCTACAGAAGAAGAAGACATAAAATAGAGATTAAAGAGGGATTATAAGTGTATATCACAGCCAGTCCATTTGAACGAAAGGACCCATGAAAGTGTACCATGCCTCATTAAGAACAATTACCCACACTGCTCTATGGGGCCCTTAAAGGCTGCCAGTGTCACATGTGAAACAGATACTATCATGCAGTTGGGCCCATAATTACTGAATAACATCCCCCACAAAGGAGCAGGCAGCTCGGCCATACAGAGGGGGGAACCCTGGCCAGCAGAGCGACTTCATGACTGAAGATAAGGCCGGCTGGGTCAGGGCCATGCACTGGTGATGAAAAAAGAAGGGGTGGTAGTGGTGGTGTAGGGTTATTCATGGAAAGAGAGATTATCAGGGCACGTTCGTAGATTTTGGCTGGGCAAGCGTGGGAACCGGTGACGCCAGCTTTAACATCTCTTTGACTTTTGACTTGAATATTAGCTCTGCGACACCCTTGTCCTCAGCATGTAAATAGAAATGCTAATCTCTTCAATCCCAAGGTCCTGTCTGCTCGACTCTTTCAGTCAAGAAGTCCATCAGTCGAGCTTCTTAGGCATCCTGGAACGACGCTGTCTCAATATAAGCCAGGTAAATAATACTGCGAGACCGGTGATCCAAGATGGTGAGGGGGGGGAGCTTTCATCTTACTGCTGAAAAGTTATGACAGCTTCACACCAAGAATATTTGAAGCAGTGTATTCACATTCTGATGAGTTCTCTGCTTTAGTTTGGCCCAAAAAACTCAATCCAGCATGTCTGCTCCCCTTGAAGCAAAAATCTCCAACCTGCCAGTCAAATATATGCTTCTGACGCCTTGTTAAATCTGTTAACAGTCCCTGGTTAGCTTGTAATTGTGAAGTATGAACCTAAATGAGCCAAATGTGAAAACAGATGATTCAGAGATTTATCAATCATATATAAAACAGATGTCAACATTTTCAGTAAATGTATGCTTTGGTTTATGTTTTTCAAACCCAAAGTATAGTGACAAACATACATGTCCACACGTCCAAAGCCAAAAGCTCGCAAAAATGCACACACACACACTCATGTATACACACAAACCATCCCTATGTTTGTTTGTCTGAAGGTTTTCAAACGCCTGACTGCTGTGATGCCTGTTCTGACTCTCTCTCCTCTGGAGCTCCAAACTGGGCTGGGCAGGATAAACCCTAGAAAGCTTCCACATGTACCTGACCACATCTGAAGTGCCCACACCCTGTGCCAACACATGTGATGCCCGCAGCTCCATGTTCCAGAAGCCGTGGTAACAAACCAAACCTGTAATCTACCCATTGGGCAGTGCCACCCCTTAACCTCGGACTGCTGCCATGCCCACCCCAAGACATTCAGCGGAGCGGAAACAGCTAATTAGTTCACCAGAAGGCCAAACAAGAGAGATGAATGCACACATTTTTTTTTAAACCGATAAAATGCCTTGCTGTGCTTCCCAAGGAGTTCAAAGGGTGGGTTTGTTCACTTTTCAGTGTTAAGATTTAGAGAGTTAAACATTCTGCTACCTCAACCTTTTAATTTTTCTGTGCCACAACCACACAGAGCTCTGTCTAACAGCGGGTTTGTAAGGAGGCTGACAGCCGAGCCACTCCCTTCATTACAGTTACAGTTTGATCTGGAGTTAAATTCCTTGTCACAGTATTAACATGGTTCTCACACGCTACTTTCCCTTGATGTGTCTGATATGTCTGCAAGGCATAAAGTGAATGGAATGGAGTTACACATGAGTGAAACAAATGTCAGATCCTGGAGTGAAAAAATGGTCATCATAACCAGTCATACAGTCTGTCATTAAAAAGTCAAACAGGTCAAGTTTATTCATCAGTCTATGAAAATAGCTGTGTCTTCTGTGGCCCTGGAAAAACCCTGGAAAGCGTGAGAAATCAGCCCCTACTGATGTGATCAAGGTTGTCCCAGCTTGGCCTGGAGACTACAAACTTATTGCATATAGTCTGTGATACACACTGGAGGCATGAAGTCTCAAAGACATGGAGAAGGGAAGGGGAAGTCTGATGTGAGGTTATATCCAACTGTTTTATGGGAAATGAGGGATCCATTTTTTTCTTTAGTTTGAGCCAAAGTATATATCAATGTATTTATAAAGTAAAATATATTGTGTTGATGTGCAGTTTTTGATCAATAAAGACATCTTTTATAGATGAGATAACAAAATGGAAGTGTGTTTTTCACTAATCCAGTGAATACAGCCAGTCTGCACATCCTCACATCACTTTCACAAAAGCCTTTAAATCTAATATTGATATAAAGCAGCCTGCAAGCATGTCAGAGTGTATACTGTATCTTCATATTAACCATTATTTCTAATGCACTTTGGAGATTTTTGCATGTTCCTTAAGGAATACACAGGTCACATCACATGCCGTATGGCAGTAAAGCACTGAAACTTCACGCAGTGGCAGTAAATATCAAAAATAAGGTTCTGTGACTTGCCATGAAACTAAATAACTGGTTTAGATGGACATTTTTGTCAAAGTGCTGACAAAGGAAAAAAACTTGAACCAAAAACTTTAAACCTTCTCAAAAGCCTTTCCTCTCTCTGGGAAAACTTTAAAATGATGTGCTTCCACACAAAGCTGGGATTGATTCAGCTTGTGAGATTCCCAGATAAGGCAACCAGAGGGAGGGGGACCTGCCTGCTGACAGCTATCTGCACACCAACACAAAAATCCCACCTCCATATAAAAATCTGTCAAACAGTTGGAAGCTGCCTCACTCCACCCCTTCTTTCTCCTCTTTCCCTGTGTGTTCTCTAAGCTGCAGCTTCAATGGAAGTGCCCTCTGGTCTGGGAGAAACAACCCCTATTGAGAGAGACCTGAGCCCAACACGATAGGAAGGCCTTTCCCCATTGACTCTCTCTCAGCCACAGTTGCAGATCAGACAAAAGCCCACAGGCCTTCAACAGGGAGAGGGCTCAAATGTTTGGCACAGCGATACGGGCCTGGCAGAGATGTGTGTGGCCACAGAGCACTTCTCTATTCAGCGCTGTGTGGGAGAGGGAGTGCTTTCTTTTCAGGGGGGAGAGCTGAGCCACTACAAGAGATGGCCTTCTTGTGTGACTTGTTTATCAGTGAAATCACTTGCTGAAAGTGATGTCTAGTGATAGTCATCTTAACCCTACATCTCCTCATTCATCTGTCTTGCATTCATGTCGCATTAGTGCCACCGCAGCTGTTTAAAAAAAAAAAAAAAAAAAATCTGAACGTTGGACTTATTTCAGGTCAAGTCAACAGTATTTACGAGGCCTCTAATTACAAAGTGTTCCAGAGTTTTTCATGAGGTTAAAGCAGAACAAAGAAAAACTAAATGGGCTAGAACATCACACTGAAAACAGGTAAACCACAACATTCCCACTGAAAAGCTATAAAAGTAATGAGGAGGTTTAGATGGTGTTAATGAAGACCTTTATTCAACATTTTAAAGACAGGAAATTGATTCTGCAAAGCTGATGCTTTCAGTGAGCTTGATCTACAGTCTAGAGCACGTACACGAGACAGAGTCATCGCTTTGCAAGTCACAGTTAAGTCTTTGATTAGTCCCACGTCAAATCCCAAATCAAGAACAACAAGTGTCAAGTCCAAAGTCTTTGTATACTTATTACGTTTATGCTTTAAAGACATGAAGACATGCTAACTGCTGCAGGTTGAATGAGCTGTATTAGACAACAAATCTCTACAAAACTATCAGCTGGAAAAAAAATCCATCAAATTAGATGATCTACTGTAATACAAGAAAAGCATTCATTTACTTCTTGGCATGAATTGCTGTCAGCCCAAATCTAATGGGAGGACTTACCACGGACGTTGGTTTACCTGCTTCATGCCTGTTTACAATGTGAGTGGCCAACAAAAGGAATAGTACTGTATATTATTACCACACAGGGCAGATAGCTGAAAACTTTTGTGCTGGCAACACAAAGCAACATTTCTACGATGGCAGCCAATACAAAAGTTGATTTTGAACAAACCTGAAATGAAACTGTGGGGGGCTGAAATTTGCGTAGCATTGAACAGGACTGTGGGAAAGTCATCTAAAGCGGTTGAGTTCGCCCACACTGTTATTACAACATATACCAGTGTATCTGGATTCGTTTCTGGGGCTGATGTCAGAGCTCCTCAGACCAGCAACTTGCAGCTGACCAAACAGGGAGCAGAGCAGTGCTGAGGTTGTTCCCATAAACACCGCCATCAGCGCCATCTATTCTACCCCACTATTACTGCCACGTGTTCTCCGGCAGTGCACCCTGGACTCCAGCAAAAGGCACTTAGAGGTGCAGCGTACGGTAGCATCTCAGTTAATCACATGAATTGGTGCAATCAGCAAAAAAAGAAAAGAAAAAAAAGAAATGCTATCTATGCAAGGGAAAGAAAAAAAAAACAATAAGACAGGGATTTGGACTTGGCTCTAAAATAAAGAGGTTTCTTGCCTCAAGGTCTCAGACATGCCCTGAATACAATATGTGCCCCAGACATGCAAAGTAAGCCCATTTGGAAACCAAAGCTCATGCAGGAGACCAGTAAATAATCGAGAGTCAGCAAAAACTGAATTAGAGACTTGCTATCACAGGACGCCTCCTGACGAGTTCACTGGTTTGGCCCAGAGTGACCCGCACTGGGGGAGACTCTGGCCAACAGCTGGGGGAAAAACTGAGTCATACGCCTTCTCCGTCCCCGCTCTAGTGTTTATAAACACACACACATACATGCATGCGCACATCTATACACACAATGCAAAAATAGTGATGTTAATGCAGATTTAAGTGAAATCTTCTTAAACATACACAGCCTTATGCTTATGCATGCGGACATACAGTGTACACACAGGTAGATCCACCACGATGCTCCATAAACACACACCCACTACACACTAAGCTTCACTAAATCCTCCTTCAGAGCAAAAAAGATGAACGGGGAGTCCATTTAATCCTGCTGCAGGAGAAGACCCACACTCCACGACGTCCTCATTGTTCAGCTGCAAACCACGGCGTCCTCATGTTTTATCAATAACGGCATGTGTGTCTAGACCGTGTAAAAACAGCTGGTGGGAGTGAGAGAGTGGATAGCCCATTGGAATGACAGATTTATCCCTCAGTTATCATAGTTGGGATTAGAGGACAGACTCCAAAGACAAGAGAAATGGTGAGCTGAAGGGTGATAAAAACAAAGAAAAGAGCAGGGAAAAAGAAAAGACAGTGGAGGCGGGTTTGCTCATTTATGAAGCTCAAAGGCAAACTGATCAGGCCGCCAGCGTCTGGTTGATGGCTCACTGGATGTAACGGACAAGTAGGACTGGGCCAGTATTCACAGCTCTCATATACTTGTGTGATCAGCCAGCCGACCAAGCTCGTTATATAACAGCAAAACCACCAGACCACGCACCACCAGCACACTCAGCTCAGCCTCTCTCTGGTGCTGCCACGTAGAGACAGAGAAAGAAAGATCTACCATGCAGCAGGCAGAGCCTATCTGAGGCTGTTTCTTGCTCAAATGTGGCTTGAGTGTAAGCAGAGGAATCATTCAAAGCTGCACTAGGAAAGATCATTTGGTGAAATTACACTTGGTTTAGTCATCCAAGTCAAAAACTGGAACTCAAAGAGAGAAGAGCGTCCCAGCACATTTCAAATCAAGTGAGGACCCCAGCCGAGAATCTTCCCACAGCTCAGGAAGCAATGAAGCAAAAGAAGCACTATTAAGTCTTTATATACAGAATGGTACAGTCATCAGTGATGGTGAAACTCTTCAGTAGCTGATTTACACTCCTCTCATACAGCACATACATGTGTGATAGTGGTCTACTGCATGTGAATCCAACCAAATAGAAAACAATATGAAGCTGTGCACATGTTCCCAAAATACTATTTTGGGTTTACCTCACACAGCTAGATTATACCATGCAAGCTACGTGACAGTCTGTAAATAATGTCAAATGACATAATGTCAAAAGACATAATCAGACCTGGTCAGATCAGTCAGCAATATGGGGAGCATTTACCTAATTCTCATGTACAACTAGATTTGGTGGAGGAGAAAGGAAGGGAGAATGAGAAGGAAGAGAGGAGAAAAGAATGGGGTTTGGGGCAGAGGGCAGTTTCGTCACCTAGCGTTTAGGAAGAAAACGATAACGTATTAGAGTAGTTTCCCAGCGGTGTTGCTACGGATCACACGCTGTAAACGTAAGAAACTAAAGGTGCATCCAACTCCTGGATGACAGGTGAGGTGAGAGGAATGCCCCCACTGACTCCTGGATCGTTGAAATGGAGTCATACATGGTGAATACTGAAGGGAAACTAGGAACTGGAATATATTAATATACTTATAATATAGTTATAAAGTTTGGCGCTGGTAGTGTAAAGACTGGAAATCTGGAAACTGAAGGGGAGGAGACTCAGTTATATATACACAGAGACTAATTGACTGATGAGACATAGGTGACAGAAAACTTGTGGGGGAAAAAGAACACTCAAAGGCAGGAAGTAAAACAACACTTACGGCATGAAATTTCAAAATAAAACAGGAAATAGCTACACAGAGTCCAGACAGGGCGTCTCAGTTTTTGTAAACTATTTCATCATTTATCCTAAGTACTTTTTAACTATTTGAACTTTTTATATATGACTGTTAGCCATCTAAAAACTAACCATTTATCCATTACTGGTTACACTGCTTTTATCAGGTACTGTAGCTACTTCAATATGTGGATTTTATTTTATTTTTTCTCATTTCACTCCACAGTCTTTCCTCATGCTGCAATGTGCACCTCTGGTGTACAGGTACCCCTACTATATAGTATACTGTATATACTATGAATGCAACATCCCCAGTTTGATTTTGGCTGGAGAGCTTTGTTACGACAAATGAATCCCTTAAGGGAAATTCTTGTACGAAAATATTGAAGTTTAAAACTGAAACTGAATATGCGATTAGCAGCTTCAATGCAAAATATTGCTGTTGGCATCCAAAGAAAGACTCTCTGGTCAAAGGAAAGAGAGAGGAGGAACGCAGGTGTTAAACCTCTATAGTGTGGTCTTCAGTGGTTTCCGGTGCACAGCAGAGGCACCCAGCGAAGCCTAGTTTAGTGACGTATGATGTGTTCTCATGTTCTCTATTACATTTTACATTAGATTAAGTGGGTAAATGGGTGGTGGAGGAGTGAAACAGAAAGAGGGAGCGAAGGGTAAAATGAATGCATTCATTCATGTCAGTATATGCATGTGTGTGTGTGTTCATGCTCACTCTCGTTTGATTTGCAAAACATACACAGGCCATGAATCGGAATGGAAGTGAGCAGTGGACTGGTTCTTGTCCAACACAAATAGTGACCCTCATACTCAAACTACTGACCCGTCCCCTGTAATTCTCTCCAGTCTGCCCAGAAATATTTGTCCTCCTCTCTCATAAATTATCACTAGCCCTCCATCTATCTCCTCTCTCATATCTAGGAACCACCTAGGAAGACCTGTGTGTGAACTTCAGAGCATGGCCGCCGTCAATCATCCAACTGTTGCACTGAATGATGGGATTTCTCTCGTGCTATGGGGGGGGTGTTGGGATCACTCTCCCTGTCAATCATCTGAATTGTATGCCCACATGGATTCTGCCCGCAGATGTTCTTGGATTTCAAAAAGGCAAATTCTACAAGTTTCATGGTAAACTTAAACCACATCTTTTTAAAGAGCTACATATTGGGCCACCGCTTCACTGGAATGCATCTCCTGATTTGAAGGAAGCGAGGGTAACGGCATCACTGCTCTCATTGTTCCTGACGGCCAAAGCAGCCATCCTACACTACATAAATTCCATGGGCATCAGCAATCAAGTGGAAACAGCAGCTACATAAGAAGGACTCAGAGAAATGTGACCTAAGATACTGAGTCTGACCAGGCTTTTAGTATATGGTAAGATGACTTTTTCATAATAAACTACAGTGGAGTAGTAACAAACTCATTCATTCTCAAAGATATCGTTATTCATCTGTAATGTATAAGGCTCCATTCTTCCACATTTTTGTCTATATTTTTATATTATACATTGTTAACCTATATAGTTATGTAATAGCTCTGTAACTCAAAATAAACTATAGTGCCCATGTTGATGGTAATGAAGGAACTGACACACTCCATGGTGCACACATACATGTGGTGGAGTAATTTCCTGAGGTTACCTAAGCAGAACAATAACCTGGACTCTTCATCTTGGACTTGACCTCACTAAACCATTCTGCTGCTTGTCACTATTTTCTTCACACTGTAATTGTAAAACTGCTATTAGTTCTCATCACCTCCCCATCAAACAGTGCCGGTTCCTCTGACCCACTCCCCTACAAATAAATGTCTTCTACTTACAGTCCTGGCTGGGTCTATATCTGCTTACATTTAAGATGGGGGACAAGCAAGAGAAATACAGTCATCTGTGTGGCTTTGCTTTGGAAATAGCTCAATCAGGGATTCCTCTGAAAGTAGACCCAGGAAAGAACGTAATATTATTGAAAGGAGTAGGCTCACACCCGGTTAGCATATGTTCCCTGGCAGTCTGTCAGTACAAATCAAAAACAAATGTAAGCATGTAACTACCAAAACGCTTGTAAATTTCTGAGAATGTACACAATGTGTCAAAAGAGTCTTAAAGGTCCACTGGGTTAGACATTTGCTTTAATATACTTCAAAGCAAATCTGAACATACCAAGTGGTAGTCTCAACATCCAGAGAACAAAACGAGAGTTAGAAAGTCTGAAGCAGCAATGCGACAATAAAGGTCAGAGATGTCTGTGCTCATTTCCCAGGGCGGTGAAGCACTGACACACATCCTTCAAATGACCCTCCACGCTGACTTCATCTCAAAACACCACACATGCCGGAGGATCTGACCCCTGCCCTCTGACAAATAAGACTGGGTTTCTGTTCAGCACATGACAGGTGCAACAGTTTTCCCCTAAAAACCCGTCCTCTGACACCTCACTCCTTTTCAGGTTTTCATCGTGACGATAGCGCACCTGACCTGGTAATAAACGAATAAACTGCACAGTAACAAGCTCAGTGAAGAGGTTCAAGCATTTCATAAAGGCCACCTTGAGGGCCATAAGTGTTTTCTCTCACTGAATAGAAAAGAGTGAAGGTTTTCTTAAATGGTCCTAATTGTACACAGAGAGTGAATGGGAGGTTTATTTATGGGCTCTGCCTTCTGCCTGCAGGTGTAGTATCAAAGTATGGAAAACTTTGCACAACCTGGTGTAATTTTCTTTGTGTGTGCATGCCCGCATGCATGAATGCATGTGCATGAATTTGTGTGTGGGAGTGCGTGTGTGCGTGCGTCCACTCGATGCACTGAGGGGAACATTGAAACTCTCCAGAGCAGGTCTACACTGTGTTAAAGAGGAAGTTGCCTCTCTTGTGGAAATTCCATTACAAATGGACACAGTGAATTTTATGGTAACACAAACGTTTGCTCAAGTGCCTTAAAATCACCACATGAAAGGGAGAGAGATGACATTTTTGCTTGTGCTATTCATTTAACTTCTTTAACAGTCCTACATGATTGTCTATGAACACACACAGAACACGCAGGGATTTGGTAAAGTATCACTTCTCTAAAAAAAAAAGAAAAAAAGTTTGTCATTTTGCAAATGGTGCTCTCTTTGGTAGTGAAAGGTCCTGCGTTCAAATCCCAGACGAGCCAGTCATTTTGAAACCAAAGATACTAAATGGAGTCATCATTTTTCATTTCATTGAACCTGTGCTTTTCCTGCAGTGACACACCAAAATATCTTGTCAAAAAGGCCTGCTGCAGAGCACGAGTTTCATTCTGCTGTAGGAAAAGCACACAAGAACTGCTTTTACCTGTTTCATCAGTCATCTTCCACGAGAAACACGACCTGTCGCTGACAGCTGGTTGCCAAATCGAGCAGTATTTCCTGCACAGGGACTGGCTCGTTGGTCTAAGGGTATGATTTTTCTTTGAGCCATTTTTTACATTTAGCAAGTGTGAAACAGTATTTTCTGGCAAAGTATGTGTATGGTCTCATGAGGCCATGAAATTGAAAAGCCCAGGTAGATACCTTTGATTTGTCAGGTACTTCATTAGCCAAAACACACATTCCTGTTTTTTATTGTAATGTTATGTATAAAAGGTTGATTTTCCTGAGGAGACACTGTACATTGATTGTGGATCAATGTGGATTGTGGACATTGATGATGGATTTTATCCATATTATTATTTATCCAGCCTCTCCTACTACAACATGCCTTCTGTTAAACTCTAGCTTTAGTTTTTTCCATCTCTTCTATAATGAAGCACCGTATTAGCCTGTATCCTGTAGTGGCTTTAGAGCCAATCAGAGACAGCTCATTATCTGCTGTCTTTCTCCTCCTTGCGTTAATAGACCATCATTGCTCAGTGACAGACGGGACTGCACACTGAGCCCAGTAAACCTGCCAGAGGGAGAAACACCAGGCCACCTGGTTTAAGTACCACACAAACGGTTAATTCAGTGCAATATATGACATGACAGCACTGAGGCTGATGATCATCGCCAGAGAGGTCTGAGCGTGAACATAAAGTGAACGTTAAAGTCACATTCAATATGAAAGTTTACACAAAAAAAATGCATGATGCTGTACACAGTGTTTAACATTTATGAAAAGGCCTGTTACATTTACTTACTGGACTCATACCTCTGCAGCAAATCAGCTGTCTGAGCCCTTTGACTGGTATTACACATAGTTTGCCTCAGGAAAGTTACAATTTATAGTCCATGTCTAATCTTCACATTTGCTCGTTCATCTTTTATACACAGCACAGGAAAAAGTACAGGAATATACAGGGCATGAATGTCACATGAAACACACAAAGAGACCGTTAATAATTTCTAGAGCAGAAAAAAAGAAAAGCCTCAGTGTACAGATTGTACAAAACCTCAGAAAAACGGGGTAATGAGTTCAACAAATATTTGTGTCCAAGTTAGTATAGTTTTTATTTATTATCGACAAGACTTATACTGCGATAAAGTAGATATCTCACAATGACTAATCTCCATGTACTTCTGAAGAAAAGATGCAGTTCAGTAAAAGGTCACATGCCACTAAATGTTTCAATGAAGGCAGATATGATAATAAGAACTGGAATGTTACTTATCATTCACTCTTTTACTAAATAAGACAAGATAAAGAAGAGTAACTTCCTGTTTGTGGTGGAATGATCTGCCTCATTCGGACTTGTTAGAACTGAACAGGAAGCTAAATAACTGGTCAGTGTCATTTTTATGCTTGTAATCTCTCACTTTTGAATATGTTCGTATTCAGCGTGAAGCTACATAGACAGGTTGCTCTATTGTGCCCAAATCCTGTAGATTTTCTCAGCGAAGGCCAAATGCCCCCCATCTGTTTCCTGCTAAAATAGCAGCCACAGCAGGGTTCAAGAGGATTGCCCTGCAAATAAAACCCTTTAAATCCATCCCTTCCTCTCAGGAGGAAGAGAAAGAGCACACATCAGCTTCCATCCATCTCTAAGATTTTCCCAGTGAATGCCTCCCAGTAAATGTGCCGTGGAAGACCTGCATGTGCACTCTTGTTCCTAAACAAATTTGGTCATCAGCAGGCCGAGAACTATAGCACTCAATCTTTGTTCCACATTCATCAGGAAGATAACCAGTGTTTTCTCTATCAACATTTCTGCACCGTGCTAATAATACTGTCAGATAGGAGCATTGAGAAAAAGCATGCTGACGACAAAACGAGGAGTAATGAAGGCAGATTTTGAGCTCTGTGTAGGCTTAATCTTAAGATTCATTTCAAATGTTTCATTTAACTTCCTAACTCACAGTTTGTTTGATCTAAATTACAGGTCTTGATCACACATTGATGTATGTCTTTTTTGTGTAAAAAAAAAAAAAAAGTTATTACTCTGCAGCTTTAAAGGACCTGAGTCGAAAATGATATCAGCCAAGTGCTGTTGTTGCAAACCAGGGTTAGAGTTTTGGTTAACGTGGGACTCAAAATCATGTGATGAGTAATTAATGGTTACTTTGGAATTTAAACTACTGTAACCAAATAAAAACAGCAGAAAAGAAGGTTGATAAATTCCCCATTATTACAGTCTTCCTGTGTCGTTACGAAAAAAATTCAGGGGGCAACACAGACACCTGGTTTATTTTGGCTTCTGTTTTTACTTGAAATTTGGTATTTGGTACAATATAAAGGAATATAATAAAATTTTTATGCACTTATGTAGTAATACAAGGTGTTGCAATAGTCATGAGAGATTTCATGTCTAAAAGTTTTAAGATAAGTGAGTTACCCAGTGATCTTGGCATATCTAAAAATAAAGACACCATAATGTGTTTGAAGTTTCGTTCCCCTGGCTTCACTAGCATCTATTACAAAGCTTTCAACATAGATTATAACAGCACATCTTTTGTCCAAATGTACCATTAGTGAGAGCAGACAGCAACTCAGGCTCTAATTTACTTCTCACTTTCATGAGTCATGATCCCCATCTAGCAACACTGAGCTCCAACACTGCCCAAAAGAAGCATCTTAAATTCCTGATCCAGAGCAAATATGCAAGCGCAGGGCTCCTTAAATCAAGAGGTGTCAACCTGTGAATGTACAGACACGCTTGTTGGTCAAACAGCCTTGAAAACCAAGCCACTGTTGACTTAGGGAGGGCAGCCTTGAGTGGGTGGAGGTAGCGGACATGTAGAGCTCTTTAAAGGCAGCCAATCCCCTTGAGGAAGCCTTTTCATGCTGTGCAGTCCAGGTCCCTTAGGAGCCTGAGTGTTGCTGGGAAAGCGTCCAGACCTCTGAAGAAATTGCAATGCGGTGAAGCCTTGGGTCCAAATATTCACTTTTGGATAGTGGTGTATCAGCATTCAGTGACCATGTGAAGGTGAGAGTACGGGGGCTCGCCAGCCCGGTCTGACTGCACAGGTGTTTGTGACTCTCCTGTTGAAACCTCATTTGTAATTCTGTCCTCCTTCTGAAACAACAACCAAGGAATACTCCACAGATGAGTCATGTGGAGAGAGTCCATTAGTTAAAAGAAAAAAAGTCAAACTAATCCTTGTCATTTACACAAGTAGATAAACTATGAGCAAAAGAAGCTGCAATAATAAGACATATCTTAACTTCCACGGTGAAGTGTCCACTGGCTGAACTGTCTTAATAGCACAGGAAATCCTCAATTAATCTCTTTGTGGTCTCACAGAAAGCCAATCCAATTTCACAGGCTGTCTCAAAATAACTGTCTAATTCTGTAGCCAATACCAAAGAGGAACAACAAGGATATTTTGGCATCACAAAAGAAGGAAATTATAGCTGCCTCTGCACTGGCCCTCTTTCTGCTGTAGCAATGAGCTAATCTCCTTCACTCACCTCTGTGACTACAGTTAGTGACGCATGGCATCAATACTCAGAAACAAACGTGTCCAGTGAATGGAAGGGCCCCACTGAAATGTGTTTTCCTGTTGTCACTGCTCGTTTCTGTGATGACAGAAATGACCACCTACATGCACTGTCTAAATGACAGTTAAAAAAAAACAAACCTTTCTCTTCACAAAGCAAACATCACTGTTGTTAACACACAGCAAAAGGCCATAACACTGTCACCAGTAATGCAGGAGCTCATGGTCAGTGGTAAAGGGCACAGCTCTTCACTTGAGAGAGAAACAGCTATACCAGGAGTTTGCAGTGTTTGCAGGTAAGATACTGGTGAAACACAGTTAGTCCCCTGCGATAGCTTCCTCCATTTTGGACTCTCCATCTCTCAGTTCTCTCAAAGGTCACAACTGTAAAGACGACTTACTACTGGAAAAATGTCACATGAGTATGTTAAAGTTCACTAAAGCTGAGCTCGACAAAAAAGTTGCACAGATTAACGCTGTGATCCTGTGATGGCAGCAGTTCCATTGGCATTAATTGACTTTAAATGCTAGAGTCACTTTAGCACTTTATCTGACAGATTTTAGGCTCTTTATAGCACAAAGTCTATTAATACTAATATCCTGGTTTTTTGTTTTGTTTTGGAGCTGCAACTACACAAAAGTTGTCAATCAACACAGGATCAGTCATACTGATAGTCCAATCCTTTGTACATGATAGTCATACATCCACTATGTTGCAGAAAGCTGAAACAAAATACTGTCTTTACTACTTTAAATTTTTGCTGCTCTGTCTGTTAAAACAGACGGAGACCTCCACCACTCTAATATAACACACAAAAGCGGCATTGAGGAGTAGAGGAGAAGAGAAAGACAGGAGGGGTTGAAGGAGGAGGGATGCTTGAGATGAGCTTCATAGGAAGGTGATGAGGCTCAGACTCCCCCTCTCCGTCTGGGACAGGCTAATGACTTTGCTGTTGTCCTCCCATGAATGAGGACCATCTTACAAAAAACACAAAGGTGAGCTGAGGAGGTAGGGCTATTTAAAAGGACCTGCTGCTGAATAAACACAGCATCACAAGTGTGTGTGTGCAGAGGCAGTTGAATTGACAGTCCGATCATATTACACTCAGTTTATCCGAGCTCGGTCCTGAAGAAAACACTGATAAAAGCACTTATGTGTCTGCAGGTTAACAACCTATTTAAACCAGCTTGTGGACATGTCAGAGTGTGTGTTTGTGCCTGTGTGTGTAAAGCTCAGGATCTCAGGCTGGTTACTGGAAGAGGATGAGGGGTGCATTTTCTTTTTGTCTGGCCGATCCACTTCAGTCCATCAGAGGAATGTCTGGTCACTGGCAATGCGTGCAGTCGACCTGAAACACCTGGTCACACCTGGGACAACCCACACACACATTCAAACAGTATACACACATATTCATAGAGCTCTGTAGTCCACCAAGTGTGGGGGATTGACAAGTGCAGCTGCTCTGGATGAAGCCTGAACAGAGAAAGGTTTGTCCCATTTTTCACCGCTCAGTTAAACGTAGCCTTGTAATCTGACATCCAGCATCATCGTGTTCAGACTCACATAACCACTGTCGTCCACCTCTAAACCTCCCATAACATCCAGTACATACAATACACACATACTGGTATTGCAACATGATTTCTGCCCAGCCTAGACACAGTGCAGACTGATGCCAGAATCCCATGTGAAGCCAAAGCCATATTTACAAATTTAACTGAGCGTAGTCCCAGAAGGCCAATAAAGAGACAAACAGGGCCAGAAAAAACTATGGAATGTTTGATGGTCCACTGGCCAACAACATGATGTATAAAACTGCTGATCAGCTGTGTTTACTTATTAATCAAAGGTGCCAGCCCACTTTAATCCCTGCTAACATCAACATACTAACACAGCAGAAGAATCTGCTAAACGTGTTGATGTTTAGCAGATACAATGTTTACCATGTTCACCATCAGTATAGCTTGTTTGCACGCTAACATTTGCTAATTAGGACTAAACACAACAGCTGAGGCTCATGGGAATGTTATGAGTTTTGCAGAAAAAAAAATTCTTTTTTGACCTAATGATGGCACCAGATAAGTCAAAGGATCATCAGAAGTATTACATTCAACCCGTGGGGAACATGAATGTGCAAATTTCAAACAATCCATCCAATGTTTCACTCAGACCAAAAATGTCAGCCTCATGGTGGTGCTAGAGGAAAGGTCTGGGGGGGGGGGGGGGGGGTGACAAAAGCCCCCCCCCCCCCCCCCCCACTCCCCCCAAGGTCCCCCCCAAACCCCCCAAACACCCCCCCCAC
>JBBMJY010000025.1:20019696-20033180 GCA_037833715.1 Toxotes lorentzi | reverse complement strand
GGGGGTCAATTGCAATGTTGAGGGCAGGGTTTGAGACTGGGCAAGTGCTCCAGCCAAAAAAGGGCCTTGAATAGCAACAAAAAACCAAGCCCCCCCCCCCCCCCCCCCCCCCATCACCTTGTTTACCACACTTCCATGCCCTGTTTGAATGACTAACCTGGATGACAAACATCTGACATCTCCGTCTGTATCAGGGAGGAAGTCTGGAAGTTATTTTTGAGGTTCAGGCATGATGCTACTTGGCAGTGGAAGGGCATGAAGAATGCAGGGGGAGTTTGGGAAGCACCATCAGCCCACCCACTGAAGGTTGATCACAGTTTTGGAACAGCTGGATGTTGTCTACCTGGCTGTAATGTCTGCGTGTATGAACAAATTAAGAGAGAAAATTCACATTCTACAATGCTTTTATCTTCCAACAGCTAAAAGTTGAACACTACACTTGTATCAATAAAACAGGGTGTTTAGTGTGTTATGTGTTTTTTATTGAGAGTTTTATTGCTGTTTTCAGATGAAATATAACCTATGTGATTTAAAGTTTGAAAACAATCTGTTTTATTTGTTTGAAATCCATAATAAAAATATTCTCAATTAATAATTAAAATGTGAAAATTATAGAAAGTTTAAGATGTTTCTAGATATCCACATTATTTATATTTATATATATATTGTTTATATTTTATAATATTTATATTTATCAGGCAAAATAGAAACAAAAAAGCAGTTCAATAACACATCAAATATTCAAACCATGACAGGGATATTTTGTACAGTCATGCCTTGATGTCTCAGTGGGTGTGTGCTCACCTCAGCTTCTGTACCGCAGACAGTGTCTGGTCTTAAAGAATTTTAAAGAGCTCAAGAGCTGTTTTAAATTTCAATTTTAAATAAATTGGCAGCCTGTTTTAGGACACAAGAAGTTTGCTAAACAGCTTTTTTTCTGAAGTTTGCAAGTAGGAGTGAAAGTGAAGGATTTTTTTACTTCTACTACTTTTTCACTCTCTTTCAGTCCAGAATTTTCCTTTTAGCAGTTTGATAAATGCACTCTCAGTTCTCCTTTTGTTCCTTTCAGTTCAAGTGCTGGAAACGTTATGACCCACACTTTCTGTGTCCCAGGACAGGGTTAGCAGAGAGCAGGTGTAGAAAAACAAATATATTATTAAATTGTATATTAAAGGCTTTTTTTTTATTTTTTTATTGGGTATAGGCTGTATCTTGCAAGACACTGCATTTAGCAAATGGAAAAGAAAAAACCCAGTCTGCCAGTAAAAGCCTTTGTATAATCAGCTCTACCTCTGTATTGTCACTTCACTGTACTGAGAAGAGAAGGAAGCTGACCGGGGAAAACTTTTTGCTTAAGCAGCGTTTGAAATCAAAAGCTGCTGCGCAGACACAGCAGAGGTCATGCTTAGATTGCTCACTTTTCAGAAGGTGAAGGATGGCCAACAGTCAAGGCAAGTCAATGATTGCTACTGAGCTGCTGCGACCCCAGGAGCCCTGCAGATGATGAAAGAGAACATAAAAGCTCACTATTACTAATGATGTAATAACATGAAATAAAAGGTTCTCCTATCACCCAGGTGTAATATAAACATAATGATTGGTGATTATACAATAGACTGTATGTGCTTATTAGAACAACTACAGGCATGTTTATTTTCATTTCATTTGCATCATCTGTCCTAATCAACTGACCCTGTTGAACCAGGTGTTTTACAGACATAATATCCTGTTATTGCATCTTAATAACAGGCACAATCCTGACACACACACACACACACACACACACACACACACACACACACACACACACACACACACACACACACACACACACAGTGTATGTTTCTGATCCATGCAGTCTGCATCATACACAGCCTTTTTTTTTTTTTTTTTCTTGTCTGTGTTTTGACTCTTGTTTATCCCTGTGGGGCTTTTCTGGTCAGGAAGAGGAGGAGGCAGCAGACAAAGACAAATACAATTACTGAGAATCATATCACCCACAAACACATGGTTTTCTCTCTCATCTCCATTTATTCTGCTGCATACTGACAGAAACACCTGGCCATACTTCCTGCACTGGAGCTGATGGTAAAGGACTCACAAACGTGGTCATTAAATGTAATTACAGCCAGACTCTATGGAGTGGGGAAACCATACCTTCTGATTGCATTGGCACCTGTCTTTATAAACTATAAGGCACAGAGTTCACATGAAGGTTTGAGCAATACAGGTTTTTGAAAGCTGAGATAGTGAATCAGCAGCTCTTTAGATAAGAGACAAGGAAACTACAACTGCTCAATGGAAAGTATACAACAGAAAAATAGAGCTTAAATTTTGAGTTATTTATTTTGAACTCTGTACATGACCATGCACCAAAGCACCTGAGTTAGATAGCTTTTGCTGATTTCTCATCAGCTAATTTCTTTTCCCATTTAGATCATCAACTCTTATACTGACAATAAGACAATAAGAATGGCACAAACCCCACGTGACCCTAATAATTTCTTTAAGCTAATGCCTCTAGCAATGTATTTCAGAAACAAACAAAGAGAAGGAGGACAGCTGCAGTGTAAGAATTGGTCACTTTAGTTCAGGCACAGATTGATTATACACTTACTCTTTTTGACATGATCTGCCTTTGTGATGTTGGCTCATTAACCCTTGTGTGTTTGTACATTTTTAATTTTAATCTTTACACAATGATTTGTGTGTTTTGTGTACCTTGTCTCAAAACGCCCGTTCAGGAACAAATAAAGTTTTATGTTGCTGTTGTCAGAGGTGAGTCTCTAACATGTGAGCAGTGGATGAGATGACTGGCTGAATGACTGTAACGTAAGGTAGAGGGCGATTTTCTCGGCCACATATCTTTTCACTCAGTGAAGTGTAAAAAAGGAGGGAAGATAAATACAGTTGCACCTCTGTTTTTCCGGACCATTAACTATCACTACGGCCACCACTACAGCTGCTGGCAAATGAAGAAGTAGCTTTGTAACAGCCATCAACACTAGGGTTTTATGTCAGGACTAACTTAAAAAAAAATGGAGTTGTTTTACTCAAAAAAACTGGTAGCAAAATTTAAATCAGTCAAATTAAAGTGGAGAGTACTGTAATCTAACTCTTCCTGTTTTGAAAATGCTCCTCTGTGCAAACTTATCTCTCTGGCTCCATTTTCTCTTTTGATACACAACTATTTGTGGCACTTTTTGTATGAGAAACCAAGTGTGACACTATGAACAGCTCCTAGTAAGATACTGTGTGAAAATGTGTGTGTTAACCCCAGATTTCAACAAGGTTGTGTCTTTGTTTTTGCCCTGCACTTGAGTGCAGCCATAGGGAGCAAGTAAAAACTGTTTTGATTTTCCAGCATGCTAGGACAACCCCTCTTTCAAACTACTTACTTTCTAGTTCAACCTGGCCCTGACCCTTTACTTTAGTGGGATGATAAAAGCTCCAGACGTTGAGAGATATGAGACTGAGGGAACAGTGGATTTTGGATATGTGGAATAGAGCCAATAGGTGAAAAGGCACAAAGGTCAAAGTACAAAGCAACACGAGAGCTGAGGGTGAAACAGTCCCTCTCACTTGTATGAAGGCCTGCTCACCTGTCACGGCCTCCAGGTCACTCTGACCTTTCAGCTTCTTTAATTATCATTACTTCAGACCAATAAACTCTGGGTACAATGAACTCTGTGTGGTTTGTTTCTGCAGTGGGTTCACAGACTTACTGAACAATCTTTCCCATAGTTTAAACATTCCACACTTTCCCAAGGTTTTCAAAAGCCAATCCACTCGAAAGAACTGGAAGCATCCAAGTCTGATCACCGGCAGAGGAAAATCTGAACTAGAACCACATTTCCTTCCTTTAGGTACTTTTATGAAGCCATAACTGTTGTTGTCTGGACCCAGAACAGAAAACACACAAAAGAGCTCGGAGGCGTTGGGCCTGCTGAGCACCTTCAGTACCAGCAGAGGAAATGGGTGGATGTTTTGGAAGGATTCCTGAGGAGCACTGCACTTCCAAGGCTGCTGCCAAACATACATACATACATGACTTCCCTCACCCCTTTGCTTTCCCTCTCTCTCTCTCCCCTATGAGTCCATACATGACCTTCCCCCAGCCCCCCAAAATCAATGGGCTCTTTCACTGATCACTCTTCATAATGACCCACTGTTTGAGCCCATGGATATTTAGGGAGAAGTGGAAAAAGAGAACGCTTTAAGCTGCAGCTTTTCTGTCTTGCATTATTAGAAAAGGCTGAGTTGACATGTGTGTACTGCAAGAAAGAGCTTGATCATAATAGGCCGGGTTGGGTTAAGGAAGCCCTGAACATATCCTGAGGAAGCTACTGCTGAGCCTTTGCTTTAAAAGGCTATACTGTATGAATGTGTGGTTTATGGCTACTGATGACTTCAGAGCATTAGTTTTTCAGATCTTCTGAAAAACTACTAGGTTTTTGAATTTGGCAATGAGGAACTTTTTGTAAAACTTAAAAAAAAATGTTACTTTTTAACATTAAGCCAAAATTAAAATGCTAAGAAATCTGTATACGTCCATGTTGAATTCAACTTACCAAAAAGTTGTAGGGCTATTCATTTATTAAACACAGAGCTTGAATGTTTGCCTACAACTGCCATTGATGGTACTGATGATAATTTGACTGCAGCCATATTTCCACATTTTTTGTTTGTTTGAGGTTTGACTGTGGTTCTTTTAATGACATCATCTTGTTGTGCCCTCCTCTTCTGTAACGGTTCTGTGGCACCAACTGGAGAATTAGCACCAACAGCTTTTTATCACACCAGTTTTCATTTCGTTAATGAAAACTGAGTGAAAAAATGACATGTTTTTCACCACAAAAACAAGACTACAACTAAATAAAAAGTAAACTCTGAAAATGAGAACTGTGACGAAAGTATTACACCTTTCATCAACAAACACGCTGCAAAGTTATGTGTCTGTCAGCATTGTTATCTGACGTCACCTGTTCTTGGAGGAAACACCTTTATGGACTAAATTCATCCACAATCCACTGAAAATTAGACAAGAGACAAACAACTGAGATAAACTGCAGAAAAATGCAGGCCGCATGAGGACATTTGCAAAAAGGTAAACTAATACAAATCAAGTGCTGAGGAAGTAAAATTAACATTTTCAGTCGGGCTTCAGTGTTGTTATCAGGGGGAGAGATTAAGGTTGGCGTTCCATCTAAATCCAGTCCTCTACATGTCCTCTACATGTCCACCATACAAATACAGTATTAATATTATGGGATGATATAGTGTCTCCTCTCAAACTAAGCCCAGAAAATGATCTCAGCGATCAGGTGAGTGATCCTGCAGCACAGGTAGCTGCAGTAAAGTTAGGTTAGCACAAACAACTGTTCTAGATTCAATCACAGGCAGTGATTCTGTTCAAACAGTTTGGAAATGCTAACTGGATTTACTGAGGTGAGTCCGTCTGCACTACTGCAGAGCAGAAGGACATGGACACCTTGCAAGAGACACCTGTAACAATGGTAACTGTACACAAAGAGGGTAATCGCTGTAACCTCATAATGCACTGAAGACCTTAAAATTAAAATGATATAATGAAAATTAGACAAGCATGTCACTGACAAACAAAAATCAAATGACTAAAATTTGACTGATACACATTTTTGCCAAAAGACTTGAGACTAAAATTAAAACACCCAACTCCTAATACTCACTAACCAGTAGTGGGTGGAAATGCACAATAATTCACCATTTTTATGTAAATAGACAGAAACTTAACTTATGACATGCTTCAGTTATTAGGGCACCACAGACATTGACAGTGTACATCCCAGCAACACCAGCTCTAAAATGTCAGGCAACTGCTCCAAAGGGAAACAACCACCTAGAGGCTTGAAGGTAGAAGCTGCGTCTACAAATATTTCCTAAACGGGAAAACACGGAAAAACATGCACAACAGCTGCAGTACTATCCCAGTTTAAATTCCTTTTAAAAAAGTGAGGAGAAATCTAATTTTTGTTTCTCTTTACTGTAAGTAATAAATCAAAGTAAGAGTCATTTTTAAAGTAAGTAAAGTAAGTTGAATAATAAGTCTGTCTCTTCATGGACAGAGTTTGTGTGTGTGTGTGTGTGTTTCTACTTGCAAGCATGAATGAGTGGGTGTGTTTTGGTCCTTTTAATAATGACTGTACCCACAAGACAAGGTGTGCCACTGAACTCAGTATGACTGCAGAATGAAAAAAAGCTGACAGGTCAAGGTTTGCCAAACAGAAACTGAACGAGGCATTGAACATCAGAGGGCGAAGATTCAGCCAGAGAGAGACAGCAGAGCTTCTCCAGTCAAACGACTAAATGGCATTTGGCAGAATAAGCAAAGAGACGTCATCGCTGCACTTCAACAAAACCTCCTTTCTTCTCCAGGAAAGAGGACAGAGATTAGTGTTAACCTGTTCACACAGTGTGTTTATGTAACCTTCATGACCCCACACAATATGTGAGTCTCTTTATGTCTTTCAACATGCAAACACAGACTCGTTTCTACTTTCCTCACTTCGATCTTATTGTGTGAAAACATTCCAGACTGTGAGGGTTTGTTTGCAAGTCTATGTTGTTGTCTATGTGTGTGTGTTTGTTCCTTTACAAAAAAAGCACCTCTGAAATAAATGATATATGAATTTATCATGTCCCAACTCATATGTACCTTCTTTATATTTGAATTTATCACTTTTTTTTTTGTGAGGGAGACTTCAGCAGCGCACATTTGCATTTGAAGATACACAGTAGTTCTTCTTTAATGAGATCAGTTCTTCTAACAAATATCTGCAACATCTGAGCTCAACAAATACCTTTTCTCTCCGAATCCTCCCTCCTCTCAAATGTCTCAAGTCCTGGCAGCACATTGTGAAATGAAAACACCTCCTCTGTCCAAATCCACACTATAAACAAGAGGCCTGTCAGGGATAAATGTCACATTTCCTCGTGTTTGTCTCTGCGTGTCTAAACAGTTTCATCTCAATGAGGACACACTGCAGCTCTGTTACCCTCAGCTCAACAACAGGGGATGAGTTGTTGGGTTCCACTTTCCTATGTGTTGCCAAATGAGCCTCACTGATGGTACATCTACTGTATAATCTGCAAAATATATGTTTGGCGTTAAAGTTATTTCAAAGTGGGTAAACTAATTTCATGTAAGCCAACAACTTGTGCAAACTTTTGTTTAAAACACAACCCTGCCTGGTGTGTACACATTATTATCACGATAAGAGATAGGGTTGGTCTTTGTGTTTGTTTTGCTTCCTCTTTTCAAGCCCAGATTTCTCAGCTGTGCTAAATGTTTTGACACTAGCGGGATGGATGAGGAGGGAAGACATTTCCAAAGAACTCCTTTCTAACAACAAATTAATTCGGAGCTGCCTCAAACATGAGTCTTCACTTCAGTACTTGGAGGAGCATCAAGCGAAAGGTAAAACTCTTCCATGTATGTACAGTAGAAGCATAAGAAGATCTCTGTACGTGACAGAGAGGTCAGTCAAAGAGCACTGAGAGCGCCTGCTATTTTTATTTCTACTTTTCAAAGGGAACTTAACTCCTAAAGTCAATGTCCTTCATGCACTTCTGGACTGCTGAACTAACCATTACTGCACTGGAGCACAAATTACAAGGTCATCAATCACAGCTGAAAAACCTCAAGTGTCCAAATACTACTTCCAGTCATGAAAAAAAAGCAACAGACACTGTTTCTTACCTGTAGGGCTCATTTTTTTCCTCAGTGAAGAGGGGATTAACAACATCTACAGTGAATGTTTCGGGTGCATGCAGGCGTGTGATGTGGAATGATATTTTTGTGTTTTTATTGCAGGGGATTATGGGCAGGCAGTGTAAACATGAGGCCACACACAGAGAGAGTTACAGATGAGATGGGTATATAGATAGGTACCTGTTTTAGGGCACAGCCTGCGTTTAGTGGGTTAATCTGCATATCAGAGTACTACATATTACCTGACCAACACTGTCTCCTAAAAATTCTGTTCATATACAGCTGAACTGTTTTCCTATTACACTGTGGTGGCAACATAATTTCTGGACAGATTTTGCACAGAGGCAACACTTTTTCTTGAATGAATGCAGTGCTACATTTATCAGCAGACGCAGACTCAGCAAGTGCTGGTTGAGATGGATGGTAGACATACAAAGTGCATGACTGTCTCACTGAAGACCAGAGTTTACGTCCATAGTCCCGTCTGTGGTTAGGTTTAAGCTACAAAAGCACTTTGGTTAAGGTTGGGGAAAGATCATGGTCTTCATTAAACATGTTAAAACACACTGTGTCTGAAGTCACTGTGGACAATTTCTGTATTTAACCAGACCGTGATCTTTCCCTGACCTTAACCAAGTGCTGTGACTATGACTAACAATAACCATAGAAAAGTATAATAATGCTGTATTCACTGCACGTGGATATTTTGTTGCACGTGAAGAAGTTACTACTATGTTCAGAATCAACATGTTTGCCATCTATGTATGTACATGTTGACAGAAAACATTCCATTCACAATTATGCTTCCTTCAAAACACATTTGCTGTTGTAAATTAGTTGTATGTAAAGGTAAACGTAAATCATTTCTAGGAGACAGGACTGACCTGGCTCAGAGACGTTTATTTTCACACTTGTTAGCTTGTCAGTTAGCTTAGCTTTTAGCAGATATATCAAAACTCTACAACAAGATTTCAAGGAAATTTAGTGCAGATATACAGAACAGCTTAGTGCCGTTTGTTTTTTGTTGTTGTCCTGGATGTTTGATGTCCAGTAATTATGGCTTAGCTTTAGTAATTTGTAGCCGCGCTAGCAGTAGCAAAATCAGTCTTTCAGTCAGTCGGTTGGTCCACCACTTTGGTCCAGACTAAAATATCTCAACAACTATTGGTTGGATTGGCATGGACTTTGATCCAGATATTGATGGTCCCCAGAGGACGAATCCAAATGACCTTCATAATGATGTAGCATGGCTGTAGAGGTTTAGTCTTCGTAAGGGGGATAATAACGAAATTACACATTTCAGGAGGATGTTTTCAGGGAAATTAATCATTTTAATCATAAACAGAAAATGGTTCCATTTGCAGTAGCAACAAACAAAGTAGCTCATGTGTCCTCCATATCCACGTCCTCCAACTTTTCCTGATGGGTCCTGAGAAGGTTATCAGACCAAATGGGATACAGAATCTCTCCAGCATGTTCTGAGTCTGCACCATAGTCACTTCCTGGAGTACGTCCATGGGGAGGAGTCCAGAAAGCATCCCAGTCTGATGCCTGAAGAACCTCAACTTATTCCTTTCAGGATTAGCGATTGTATTTCTGAGTTTTTCCAGGATGTCTGAGCTCCTTGCTCTAAGAGTGACCCCAGCAACCCCACAGTGGAAACTGAACTGTATCAGCAATCTCAATCTTTTTGACACATTACCCAAAGCTTATGACTGTAGGTGAGGGCTGGAATGTAGACTGACTGGCATATCGAGAGCTTCACCCTCACACTCAGCTCCCTCTTCACCAAGACAGTTTGGGACAGAGTACACATTTCTGCTGATGCTGCATCAGCCCACCTGTCAATCTAACAGTTAATCTTAGCCTCACTAGTGAACAAGGCCCCGAGACACTCAAACTCCCTTACTTGGGGAAGCAAGTCCCTGTAGAAGAAGTGAGCAGTCCAACAACAACGTTTTTTTTTTAATTCCTGAAAAGCTGATTTCTTGAAAGTAGAAGGTTTTAAGCTGATGACAGTGCTATGACCTGCCTTCACAAATCCATCTATGAAGTGGGACTGTGGTTGCCTGTTCATTTGCGCATGAGATTTAAAGGCACACGTGTGACTTCAGTCAGTCTTTCATCACGTACAGTTTCCTCTCTGAAAGCTGGCATGCCAACCATTTACCCAAATATTTACAATTAAAAGAGGTTATAAACTGTATGTGGATCTAAGAAAAACCTTTAACTAACTGTCCCATTACTGTTTATATTAGCATATTTACTATATATACTGTATTAATGTTTGTGTGTGTGAGAGAGAGAGCGAGAGAGAGGGCTAGTGGGGTAGAGAGTCCTATCATATCAATGGTGGTCTGTTTCACGTGGAGCAAAGCTAAAAGACCTTTCAGTTGCCAAAATAAAGCCTGTGGAAGTGAACTGAGGGTCAGTGCAGCCCTCTGAACCGCATTATTAGTGTGGTCTGTGCAGAGGTGTAGGCAGCCTTTAACGTATACTGCTATACACAGAGAAAAGAGAAATGAGGTCCTCTGAGGCAGAGTTTTACATGGAAAAAAAAAAACCTTTGTGATCTCTTAAATTCATCATAACTCAAATCAGGGAGTTCATGGTTTCTCAGTGACTGCCAGACAATAAATCACTTAGAGTATAAACACACCAGTAGACTTGTATCATAGTATGAGTCAGGGAAGACGCCTGCGCAAAGAGGAAAGTTAACCAGAAACCCCAACCCCCCCCCCCACCCCCCACCCCCCACCCCCAAAAAAAAAAAAACCAGCCGCACCCATTTGCTGGTTTACTGCTGTGAAGGCAGAGAAAGTCGCATCCAGTACACCCAAACACATCTAATGAAATTCCTGAAACTTAGCTTCCCCACCAATAAGCAACCATCTACCACAGCAGAGCGCAAAGGGAGCACTTCCCGTGAGGGTGTGACGCCCGGCACAAAAGCCCCTCTATCCACACCGCATGGCCCCGACCAGAAATATCACTCACTGCTTTTCTATTTGGGAGCCCACAGAGCCGGGAACGTGGACAACTCTCTCTGTGTTGTCTCCCTCCTCTTCTGTGACCTTTGACCTTGAGCCTAACCAAAAACAGACATATTTACTGTGTTTCTTTTGTCTGAGTGTGTTATGATAATAGAGCTCACAGTTTGTTATTGTGTTGGGATGTTGAGTGGCCTCTGAGAAGAGGAGAGCAAAAAAAAAAAAAAAAAAAAATCACGAGAACAATACATCACTTTTTTTGTTTTTTGGACAGTCTCTGTCTTGGACAGCTTAGACAGTGGGTCATAAGAACATGAGCACTAAAGACATGCATCTGTCCACAGTAGAATATTTGCTCCCAAACATCACCATACAATATGCTTATTAACTGTAGATAACTATTCAAACTAAGGCTTTTTTCTTTTTTAAGCTTCATTTACTAAAATGTTTAGACACCGTTCACATTCTGTCTGAGCCCATCTTAGACAGTGGTAGTAGTCATAGCAACAGCCACCATTGTTTGGGTCTGGAGTTCGACGCTGCAGTTCCTCTAAAGGCCACTAAATGCTAGCTCAAAGAAATCTCACACTTTAGGGAGAAAAGACATCCAAAACAGACAGTGGCGGTTCTACATCGAATTACTCCCTGGGCGATATAGAATAAATATAGAATAAATATTCTGAATAGCACAAATCCTTCATCACACAAATGAAAACACACTGCAGGAAATCACTATTGAGTGACTGTTACTGGTGACAGCAAGGCCAGTGAGCCGTTCCTGAGACATGGTTGACCTCAGGTACGACTTGATCAGCTTTAGCTTTGAAAAGCTCCTCTCTGCTTGAGCCACAGTGACTGGAGTATTGCTCTATACAGTGGATCCCCCGCCCCCCCAACTTGTCTGTTCCATTTGGGAGAGACCCAGAGGTGAACTGTCCCCCGCGCCCCCCTCTCCCCTCCTCACACAGCTTCTGAGCACGGCACCTTCTCAGCAAGCAGGGGCGCCTGCAGCTGCAGGAGGGGCTAATTTGCCAATTCCCCACAAAGTAATATGAAAGACAATGGAAAACAGCTTAACGGCGCAGATTTTTTTTTTTTTCACGTGGTTGTGCCGCCCCCCACGAGATGCCACCCTGGGTGACTGCCTGGTTCGCCCGTGCCAAAAACTGCCTCTGAAAACAGATCAGGGTCTCACAGGAATGTTTTTGGAAGTGTTCACTTGACTTAAATATCTTTAGGGGATAGGGAAGAGATTGAAAATTAATAAAGTTGCATTTGCTTTTTCTGTCTAACTGATGGACACAAGATGTCTCCCATTTCACTGAAAAGTCCATTCTCAATGTGCATACGCTGTGGGTTTCAAGTTCACACCTTGTATGTAAGCTTGTATGTTGGACCACAGCTGGCTTCCAAACTTGCTATGATTATCATGCTCACGAGAACATGTACAGTGAGATTTAAGGTGAGTAAAGAGAAACCATCCCCCCTTCAGCAGACGATTGTGAAAACTCTGCACATAAAGCGAAGCTCAAACATAACAGTGAAGAAGCATTACGAAAAACACATTTCTGACTGGAGGAGGATTTTAAAGGACCCTCAGCTGTGGTGGCCGTAATGTGTTCATCCCACCTCCTCTTCCCCCACACTTATTGCCTAAATAATTTAGATATCGTGGCTTCAGTAATTAGAGAAAGATGGTGGTGAGGGGTAACCCAGCTTCAGCTTCAAAAAGTCTCTTCAAAACACACTGGGTGATGTCACATACACAATGTTTTTCCACTGACTGTGTGGCATTTGGTATAATTTAATATGCTGAGCATGACTAGGCAAAAGCCTAAGCATTGTACAATAGAGCCAGTGATCTACAATGGACCCCTGTATGTTTCCAGTCCCTGCAGTATGTTTTCATTGACCAATGGACCAATCTCTCAAAATGTAGCTATGTTTCATTAACATGCTGAGCCTGAGTGAAGAATCAGGACCACACCCAGAGGGAGGAGGAGGGAGAGAACATGCAGCTCTCATGCTAACCCATCCTGCTCAGAAAATATTAGGCTTTGTAGCTGTATATACAATTTGCACATGCATGTGTGTGATCACCACCCACGTGGATGAGCATCCATCTTGATCTTTAACATGCTGGTCAGGTGTGCAGGCCACCCAAGTCTTCTTTCTCTCACTCTCTCTCTCTCTCTCACACACACACACACACACACACACACGGTCTCAGGAACAGGTGTAATGTTATCACCAAATCAGCAGAGCTGGTGTGAAGCCTACTGCACATCGACGTGAGTGACAGATGTGATTACACAGAGATCAGTGTCTGTTGCAAATGACATCCTGCACTCCTCATTCCCTCTTAAGCCAGATGCGTATCATCACACTCCCTCCCTCTCCCTCTTTCTCTCCCTCATTGCACACATATTTTCTGTGTCTTTTCTTGGTTCACTGAGACTTCAACTAGTCACCATGGCATTCATACTCTGTCAGCCAGAGGCCCTGGTTTCTTCCCTTTGGTCCTGACCCTGCATAATGAAAAGACTAAACACAAAAATGATCTTAGCTGGTCTCATGGTTCCTGCCTGCCTCACAGACGCTGTCCTCCAACCAGAGGACTGAGGTTGTCAGCATTTAAAGCAGAGGTGTCCAAACTGTTCCACAAACGGCCGTGTGGCTGCAGGTTTTTGTTCCAACCAAGCAGCAGCACACCAGACTTGACTCAACTGATCTCAGTCTTCAGA
>JBBMJY010000025.1:19959298-20019596 GCA_037833715.1 Toxotes lorentzi | reverse complement strand
TTGATTGGTCAAACTGTGTGCTCTTGATTGGTTGGAACAAAAACCTGCAGCCACACGGCCCTTTGAGGAACAGGTTGGACACCTCTGCTTTAAAGGATCCTCTGGGAAAACATGATGATCATTTATGTATATATCCTCTGGGCAGCTATGACTACATGACACATGTGACCTCTTTTGATTTAACAAATAAATATTGACGTCATGGTGGTAAGTTAGTATGTGGTTCATGAGATTGACCACTGAGAGCGGCCACCGCTGAGAGAGACAGTGCAGGGAAGTAGCAAAGTACATTTTCTCAAGTGCAGTACTTCTGCACAATTATGAGGTGCTTGTCTTTTACTTAAGTGTTTCCATTTCCTGCTACTGTACTTATTCCTTCTGCTCCAACACATTTCATCGTACTGTTTACTCCATTCCACTTATTTAACAACTGAGTTTGGTTGTTATTTTGCAGATAGAATATTTTAACAAACATATGATCACTTTATAAAACACGATGCGTCGTCACGGATTAAACTACCCAAAACTATATAAACAACATTAACTGTGTGTGTCCACCTCAAGCAACTATCACATTAAAATATTGCATACATGTAGATCACAAATAATACTTCTGTAATATACTGTACAACATGGCTGTACAACAACACTAAGTATGTTTACTTGTAACATTAAGACTTTTACATTGGCAAAACTTTGAATGGAGAATTTTTATTTGTACCAGACTATTTTTAGTGTGGTACTGGTACTTTTTTTTCCCCATGTAACCAATACAAACACATCCTCCACCACAGCACCAAAGAGTGATTTCCACCACAGTTTCTCAGTGTTTCCTCTGAATACTTGTTAGAAGACTGAAGAGGTGAAAGTGTACATTACTATTATTATTATTAATGTTATTATATTAGAGACAAGTCAGAAGAAAATGAATAGGATTTTGTTTCTTTTGTCCTATTATTGTTTCATTATCCACATTTACACTATCAGATTGATCTTTACACCTTTGGAAGCGTCCTGGTCCCTACTGGGGGCCCCCACCCAGCTGTAGTGTTTATTGCACATGAGTCAAAGGAATATCAAACATTTTGTGAATATTAAGCATCAAAACAGATTTGTTTAAAAGATGCACGTGTCTGTTCATTGCTAAAGGTCAGCACTTCTATGTCAGGGGACTGACTTTACTCGAAACTACTTCACACGTAGAAGAAAAGCGCTGCAGATATGGAGGCTCACACTGCTCAGGATGGAAAGGCCTCAACCTATTGTTGAGACCAGTGGAACTAATTCCCTCTCAGTCCGCAGAGAGGCTCATTGACTGAGGCTCGCCTCACCTCTCTCTCTCCCCCCCTCTCTCCTTCCTCTCGCTCCGGCTGCAGCCCCTCAACACACCTCCCGGTGCTGCTGAATAGACCTCTGACTTCACCCAATTCAGGCTTTAGTTAGATCGCTCGGTCTGGTCCCACCCAAATGTGAACAGCTTTTGTCACAAGTGAAAAAAAGAAAAAGAAAAACACTCCTTCACAGATTTTTTTTCCTTCCCCCTTCACTCCCTCCCTCCCCCCCCCCCCCCTCCTCCTCCTCCTCCTCCTCAGCATCAAGTGCAGCCTGAGCGGAGCGTCCCGGCTGCAACTTTCTCTCAGCCTCTTTGAAGAAGAAATGAGGAGAAGGGATCCGTCGCCCTGCTGATAACAGGACGTCTGGGATGCAGTAACGCCCGTTTGTTTTCTAGTGGGATCATATTTGTGTATAACCGAGGGAAACAAACAATACACTGCGGATTTAGCAAATCCATCAATCGGATGCAAGCAGGTAGGACGCCTTTTGTCGTTTTTGCACAATCTCTCCATGAAGCCATGAGGGAAATATATCCTTTCTTTCTTTGTTTTTTAATAGTTTATTTCAGATTTTTATGCTTTCGCTCTCTGACGGTTTGGATTGTCGCGTCTTTTCTTTGTGGATACAATTGTTGTTTTCCGGGAGATTTAAGCTGACTTTATAGTTGTAGAAGTTCACAATATTCTTCATTTATGCACATTGTTTTGAATCATTTTGAGTATTATTACAATTATTATTGTTATTGAATGATGTTATTAAGTAATGACACTTGTCATATATTTGAAGTATATTTTCATAGGTTTCTCTACAGTTAAAACATTGTTCTTCTTTCCACATACAGCTGGTGATGCAGATGTGGAATTACAGATGTTTGCTTTTCAGGTGGCATTGAATAGCTACAGTCATGGGATATTTATTTGCATTAAGATGCTGATAGTAATATATGTAATTTCAGAATAATAAAATCTGCGGCTCAGACTTTTTAGATTTTTTTTTTCTACATAAGACTTTTTGGCCACATTTTCCTGATGGAAGTCAGTCACAGTGTTTGTCTGATGAGTCTGTGGTTGCTTAGACATGAGAAGTAAAGTTTATTTAAAGCTGTGAAAATAGGTCAAAAGGAATGAAAACACCCCTTTTAATAAAGGTGGCATTGAACTAGACAATAGACGCTGACCCATGCTCACTGAAGTGGAGATGGACAATTGTGCCATAGCGCCATCCTTTGGTCACTTTGTCTCCTGGGCGCCTTCCTGTGACTCCCCCCTCAGAGGGATGGAGAGGGCACACAGCTTCTCGTTCAGCTGACTGCAGTGGAAAATAGTTTAGCTGAAATGAACGCCTTCTATGACCAAAGCCATCATGGCAGCATATCACTTTCCACTCTATGCTGAATAATTGCAGGCTTTCTTTCTGGATTTGTGTTATGTCTGAGTCTGACTGAGGAAGTGTGAAGCTGAACAGAAACTAAGGGTCATTTTTGTATTCTCATTTATTGAGACTGTTTTACAGCTCTTGTGGGCTTGTATTTTATTACCGTCTGTTTCAGACTGGTTAGATGATAGCCACTGGGTATGTTTTATTAGGCACTATGTGGTAAACTTAAGCCAAAAACTCTGCAGTCAGGCTGAGCTGGATGACAGGGCACAAACTGACAAACAAACCTGGAATGAAAAGGGAATGCTTTGCAGTCTCAGCTAAAAAAAGTGCAGTTTGGATAGTATCGCCACAATGGATGAGAAAGCGCTGATGTGATCCACAGGTGATGCCATACATGCAATGAGGCAACCCTCCTCCTCAGCTGAGGCTCCTGGGAGCATTGCCAAATCAGGCAATGCCTCATTTTCATGCTGCACTAACACCTAATTGAAAGGGAATGTGCGTCTGTGGACCCTCAGGCCAATCCGAAACATTCGCCCTCAAAGATCTGTCCTCCAGCTGAACGCTCGAGATGTCAGCCTGTCTGCCACACTCCATTTCAACCCTTCAAACGGCCAGAACCAATGGCTGTTTTGCTCTGGTTTCCAGTTTGAAATTAACTGTTGGATTTTCACTCTTGCTGCATTGTTCCTCAATGAAAAGCATCCAAATGATTTTCTCTCCTTGTGTCTGGAATCCGCCTGTGTGACTTCATCACCACAGCCATGCTGACGTACTGAAGCTCCCCTACTCTATGGTTAAGTGATGGTCTGCTGAATCTATTAAAACGCACCCAAATTGTAATTTTCTTTATAGGGGTATCGAGATTATTGGCAACATCACACTCATACAGTAGAAGCACGAACCAGCAGGCTGTCTGCAGCCTGCATTGGCTCTATGTTTGATGTCATTCTGTGTGCATGGACAAGGAGTGAAGTGGATCTTGGGAAACCAGATATGGTCATTACTGAGAGAGAAGGTTAACCATTGTGGCAAACCTCCAAGCCACTGTCTCAGCCCATTCAGAGGATCAGGGTTCATCCTCTCCCTCTCGCTGCCCGCAGCCTCCAGCAAGACTCAGAGGACGTAAATCTGCTCTAAACCACACAGCAAATGCATCAGCTCTAGAGAAATGTTTTAAGAGTTTGAGAATATTTTAAACAGAGTGCTATTTCCACCATGACACCAATCTTCTTCTGCAAACTTGTGCATTTTAAGGGATTTTACTCCAAAAAAAAAAAAAGTGTGTTGTGCTGTCACAGTCTGCAGGTTTATCCAAGTCACAGTCTGTCTCTAATATTCTGGGCTACACTGCCTCCCTGTGGCAGTAAATAGAGCGTTTTTTTTTTTTCTTTATCAGGACACATCAACACTGGATGTGAGACCTTCAGAGTTTGCCCACATGTTTGATGTACTTAAAGCTGATTAAAGGCTGTTTACTGACCTTTCTGCTTCCAAGCAAGATCAAATATCTGCGAAACAGTACTGAATTTCATCTCTTTTACTTAGTAGAGATGCTTAGTAAGTGAATCTTACAGACAAGCCATGTACAGCACACATCGCTGGTTGGTTGACTTTGTTTCTAACAGGCGGTTCCTGAGATATTAACTCGGTGCTAAAATAGGTCTTGTTGTTTACTACACTGAGGCAAACAAACAACACAACATTGCTTGCAAACAACAATACATTGGCATGACTTGATAAGCAAATGGTTACAATGCATGCCAACTACAATGTTCAGTTCCAGTTGAGGACCAATGCTGCATGTTATGCCCCTTTCTCTCTCCCCTTGTTTCCTTCCTTATTCCTTATTATTCCTTGTTATTTCTAACAACTGTCTAATAAAGGTAAAAAATACACATAAAAAATACTAAAGTGCATCACAGATATCACTATAACATTACATCTTTACACCTGGTGTGGCAATCCCACACTTACTGATGTGTATTTCGGCACAGCAGTGCTTTGAGCTAAATGCTAACATCAGCAAGCTAATATGCTCACAGTGAGAACGTTTAGCTGTTATGTTTACCATGATCACCATCTGATATAGTGTGCTAATATGCTAACATTTGTTAATTTGCACTACACAAAGCACAGCTGAGGGTAGGAAAGCCTCTAGTTTTGTAGGGATTTACTGAAAAAGCAAAGTGTTGGTCAAATTAAAATTTTGACCTGATCATAGCACATTTTAAGTCATGGCATAACAAAAGTTACTGCAATTTACAGTGGGGGTAACTTGAATTTCCCTATGTACCAAATTTCAAAGTCAGGGGTTCACAAAAGTCACTAGGATTCAGTGTCTGGGGACCATGAATGTCTATACAAAATGTGCTCATTGAATACATTGTCATTGAATACATTGAATTCTGGTGGCACCACATGAAAAGCCTGGGGATCACCAAAGTCATCAAGATACATCCTCTGGGTACCATGAATATCTGTCTGACACCATTTGATGCAGTTCACAATTGTCCATCAGGTGCATTGGTCTAAGATAAAAATAAAACTGAAAGATAGAAAAAGATGAGGCAGATGAATGAGTGAAAATTACAAGCAGTCCCCCCTCTGGTTCACCGTTGTACCAGTGTTTTTGAGTGGGTGTGTGCATGTCTGTATATGTATGTGTATGTGTATCTGTAAACATATAGATTTATATACAACCATGTACACATATTTTTCTAGCCTGACCTGAAACAATCTGTAATGATGCTCATATTATTCTCTTTAGATGCTACTAGAAACAGGTACTCATGTATGTTGTTTATATAATACAAAAGAGTGTTTACAGAAGGTGTTTGTTTTTAGCATGGCTAAAAAGAAACTCAATGTTGTACTGAGCTGAATGTATCATTAAAGTGATTCATGACTTCTACCTAACTGAAAAGTTTTCCTAAGTCCTCCTCTCTGTTCTTATGTTACAGAGCCAGGCCCAGCTTAACAATGGGCCCCATACCCCTCTGTGTCCTGCTCCCGGTGATGGTATTGGCTGCGGTGGCTGTAGCTGCTGAGGATAACGCAGCCGATGATGAGTACACCTGGCCACAGTGGAAGGTGCCTCTGGTAAGGAAAAGGCGTACTGTACAACTCAGCAGTCCTAACTACTCAGCCCACCCAAAACCGGAGCTAAGTGGAACCTGTGGGATTGAGTGTCAGCGTCGCCTCCCTACACCTTCTCTGGATGACCTGGAGCAGTTCCTGTCCTACGAGACAGTCTACGAGAATGGCACACGCACGTATACCTCAGTTTCTGTGCAAGGTCTCAATGAGGCGACAGCCTGGAACAGAAACTCCTCGTCCAGCTCCCGCCACAAACGGGAGGTGTACGGCACAGACACCCGTTTCACCATCTCTGATAAGCAGTTCTCTACCAAATATCCCTTCTCTACCTCTGTGAAGATCTCCACAGGGTGTTCTGGGATTCTGGTGTCACCTAAACATGTGCTGACAGCTGCCCACTGCATCCATGATGGGAAGGATTATCTAAATGAAGCACAGAAGCTACGCGTTGGTATTCTGAAGGAGAAGTCCAGACGAGGGAAAGGAGGCAAAGGGAGAGGAGGACGAGGAAAGGGGAAGGGGAGAAAGGGAGACAAAGGTAAAGAAGAACTCCAGGAAAAGCAAGAGAACGTAGAGAAAGGGGACCGTAAAGGAAAGGGGAAAGGTAGGAAGAACCGTAGTCGGCGAAGTGCGGAATCAGAGAAACCTTCATTTAGGTGGACCAGGGTCAAGCAGACCCAGATTCCTAAGGGTTGGTTCAAAGGTGTGTCTGATGGACTGGCTGCAGATTATGACTACGCTGTTCTGGAACTGAAGAGAGCCCCAAAAGTCAAGCACATGGATCTGGGTGTTATCCCCTCAGTCAAGAAGCTCCCAGCTGGGAGGATCCACTTCTCTGGCTTTGATGATGACAGGCCTGGCAACCTGGTCTACCGGTTCTGCTCTGTGTCTGAGGAATCCAATGATTTACTTTATCAGTACTGCGATGCCAAACCTGGCTCCAGTGGCTCTGGGGTCTACATTCGCCTCAAAGAGCCTGGCAAGAAAAAGTGGAAGAGGAAGATCATTGGGGTTTTCTCCGGTCACCAGTGGGTGGATGTAAACGGGGACGGGATGCAACAGGATTACAACGTGGCAGTGAGGATAACACCCCTCAAATATGCTCAGATCTGCTACTGGGTCCACGGGGACTCAAGTGAGTGCCGGGTAGCCTAAGACAACACAGGATCCCCAACCAACCACCATTGCACTCAGAACTCACACCTGACCTGTCCTAATCCCCCCCAACCTGCTCTCACCAACCAGGGGCCTGATGACTGCCTCTCCTCTTCCTGCCTTCCTGTTACCTCCTGTGCCTCCCAGCAACTCCTCCTCCACTGATCTACACACACGCACACACTCACAGCCATGTAGACTCAGTGTTGACAACAAGAACTCGTCAGTGCGTCAAGACAACTGTGGCTCTTCAGCTTTTCTAATTTATTTGCTAAAAAAAAAAAAAAAAACTGAGAAAAAAACGTGTTGTATGTATTTCCAGATCATTCAGATCTGCAGTTCTGCTTTCTATTTTGACTCTTTTTTTAAAAAAAAAGTTTTGACCTTTTTGGGTACAATGTTGGAAAGTGTATGTTCAAATGTTTGTGAACAAAGCCCTGGTACATTGGTCATATATTCCAGCTGGGCTTTGTATGGAGAGACTTGCGTTGTCGAGTGTTCTCCAACGCTGTAAAGAAGATTGTGTGCATTGGCTTTGACAAAAGACCCAGGAAAAGTAAATGTTAACTTTTATTTTACAAATGAACCATATAGAGATATTGAGATTACTGTTTTTATAAACATTTTAATGTAATGAGCTGGTGTTTTGTGTTGCGTATATCTAGAAGTTTGAATTTTTTGGGTTTTTTTTTGTTTGTTTGGTTTTTTTTACAACTACCTTTTTAAATAAGACGATTTTTCTGTCAAAATAGAGAAAGGGGCCCTTATGGATCCTGGATAGAAGATTTTTCTGACTTGTGAGTCTCACCATCTTTTCTCTGTTCCTGCAACACAGTGAAATGTGGTTTCATTGTTGTGCACATAATTATATTGGTGCTTATCCAAAAGATGTGGTGCTAATTTATGTAATTGTAAACTGGGGGTGGGGGGTGGGAGTGTGGGGGGGTGCCTTCTCAGAATATATTTTGATAGCCTAGTACTGTAACTATGTATTTAATGTGAGGCTACACATTTGGGTTGTGTTAAGATGGGACAGAAAGCATTTAACAATTTACTTGAGCTGTTTAGATTTCTATGATTCTAAGGGTTAAATCAGATTACAAGAGCTATACTGTTATAACAAATTTAAATCTGGGATGTGATATTTTTGACTTTTCATGTAGCTTATGTTCCAAAAATTCATACGAGTATCTCTTTGAATACCAAATACCTGACATTAATCTGAAATTAATGATGCAGATTGACGACTACCAACCATTAAATCAAGAATACTACTCGTGTGCGTGTTTGTGATTATACCGGTTACAGAAAATAAAATTCTACTTCTGGAAACTGGTTGCTATGACACCGCAGCCAATAATGGTTACTGTAATACAGTGGGGTCCAAAAGTCCAGAGACCACCGAAAGTACTACTACTGTAATGGTTTAATTTACTAATTCAGCAGTAACTAATGAATGAATGAATGTGGGGTGGCGATTGTAAAGTGGTGCATGCTGAAATTAAGAGCAACATTTCGCCTCATTTAACTTTAAACATAAACAGTGGTGTGAATTTTTTTAAAGCATTTGTTACTAGATTTACAGCAATATTTGTAAACTTAGTCTTATTTTATTTTCGTGGAATGTTAATGTTAAGTCTAAATGTTAAATCTAAATATTACAGGTACTTTGGTACTACAGTACCAAAATAAAAGCTTAATGAAGAGATTGAGCACTATGCACATGTTTCCTCAGGTCCAATCAGTATTCAGATGACTTAATACAAACTGACAGGTGACAAATTATAAGAAAAAGAACATAACATAAGTGTCTCAGTAAGGTGCTGGGCCTCGACAAGCTGCCAGAACAGCTTCACTGCACCTTGGCATTGACTCTACACATGGAGGGACGAACACCAGTCTAACAGAAAGATTTGGTGTTTTGATGATGGCGTTGTCTAACGCGTCAGTTCAAAATCTCCCATAGGTGTTCAGTCAGGTTGAGATGCGGCGACTGTGAAGACCACAGCATATGATTCACATCAGTTTCATACTCATCAAACAGGACAGAAAGAGTTTGGAGGTTTTGAATACCCAGTTGAGCCACATCCTATTTAGGACCACAGCTAACTACAGCTGAACTAGAGGCTGGAGGATCTCCAAGGTATTTGAACCAGTTCCCACTCTGAGGAGAGGGGCAGACAGGCAGACAGACGGAATGTGTGGGAATGTAATCAAGAGAGTGCAAGATAAAAATAAAGTTGAGAAAACAGAACACAGCAACAAAGAAGGAAAGTGGAGTAACGAAGATCATAATACGGTAAAACAGCAGTGTGTATGTATGTATGGAGTCAGAGAGACGTGGAGGGAGGGTTACAATGACTTTTCCAGGAACCAGTCGAGGGTGGATTGTTGTCGTGAGGACACGTGAGGACTTTGCACAGTTAGAGTATTAAAAAAAAAAAAAAAAAAAGAAGCAGAAACACTGCACACTCTTTGCTTGAAGGAAAGAACATTCTTTGTTCTCTATACCTCCATCGTTTTCCTCCTCTCTATATCTTTCAACTGCTGTTTTTGTTAAGTCGTGTCTTTCATGTCATGTAAAGCATGCATGCATTTTCTTGGAAATGATTTCACATAAAGAAATCAAGAAAGACAGACAGATGAATCACAACTGGTAACAGTGTGTCGCCGCAACATGTGGGTACATTTTTAGGAAGGTGCACATCAGGCAAAAACACACATTTTGTGGCTACGCCATGCCTCAGGTGAACCTACAGCCTCAACTCAACACAGAAGTATAAATTGGCTTTAAGTTCCAGTTTTGCCAGGACACCATGAGAGCTATAACATCTCAGCTTTAGGTTCATTTTAAACTTATCACATCACAACCTGCTGGAGTACTCTCAGACTGAAAACCTTTGTTAGATCCTCGAAAGCTGCTGAACGGATGTGGGAGGCGGTGACCCTGATGATTGGCCAACAGGAAGAGAAGAGGACAGAGCGAGCCAGTGGAGGTCGCTCTCAGCTCTGAGCCTGGAGAGTGCATCCAGATGTTGCTCTCACACTTTCCCTCAACTCAAACTTCAAACAGGCTGAGGCTGTAAAATGAACCCAAGGCAAACAGCCTCCATGTCCTTTCCTGCCACTCCACCGGGACATTAGATGACAACTCAAGCACAGACACACACTGACCATGTCCCTTGAGTGAATTTTTGTGTTTGGGTGTAACACAATCTTACAATAAGAGAAACAGGACTTAGACAATAACAACCAAGAACATACTGAGTCTAACCACAGAGGAAGCAGGTGTACAGAATTAGTATGAGGCCTTAGTACTGACCTTTGGATCCCTAGCCATTAAATGTCTAATAGATTAAAAATTACCAGCTATTCTGAATTTCCAGTCACCAAAATATTTTTTCTTGAAATGATGAGATGTTGATCTGTTTCTATATAGACAGTAAAAATAAAAGCTAACATGCCAGGAAAATTGTGTCTAAAGTGCATTATGGAAAGATATAGGAGTGTTTGGAATTAATTCCATGTCTTCCGAGTCATCTGTAACTTCTTCTGTAACAACTTTTTCTGCCACAGTACCTGCACACAGCAGTTTGGTTTGTGTTTTAACAGATGCAGCAGGGTCCTACCTGACACCTGAATGTCACCGAGGGGGATGCAGACAGCACACTCTGACTTGGTGGACTCAGGCAGAGACTGGATCAGAGTAAGGCAGGTTGAAGCCACCCACCACAATCACCTCAAAGCGGCCAGTCCACCTTGAGGAGGAAGATGGAAAAGATGAAGAATGTCAACACAGCTGAAGCTATTATAGAAACAAACTCCAGAAGACCATGTTCAAATTAAAAGACACCTTACAGAAATGTTCAGACATGATATCTAATTAAAATACCATATATCTGTAGGCTTATACAAAAGGCATGGAGAGATACACGTCAGCACTTGGAGGAATTTCTAATTACAGAGGGTAGAAATTTGTGCCAGGGCAGGAGTGGAGTGGTTGTTTCCACAGGAAAAGCTTCACTTACCTTCAAGGGTATCAATCTAGATAATCTACCAAAAAAAAAAAAGTTTCCATGATCACAGTGGTCCTGTTTGGCTGTTTAACATGTGCTGAGAACATGAACACATTTGCTATGGGGGAGCTAATTAACTGCAACTTCTTTCCTGACTACACTATTAAAAAAAAGCACTGACACCAGACTCACAAATGAAACAGCAATGGTAATATTCATCCAGTCTCACCACAAGCAACATACAAATCTGAAAAGAAGTTTCACACACTCTCCTCACACATCATTACCACAGCCATGTAAGGTACATAAAACACATCCAAGGTTTGTTTAGTTTAGAAATGTGTTTATTGTTACACTTTGACACTGTTAATGAGACAGACACATTCAGTTTACATTGTTCTGTCACAATCACATTCATTTTTCTTTGTCTTTGCATTACCGTGTTTGCTGCATCAGTCCTCCTTCCTGGACAGGCCAAAAGAGTTGTCTGAGGGCGGAGCCTGCTTAAATACAGAGGCCCAGGAAACAAGACCATGGACCAGACCAAGAGCTGCGTCAACATGGGGGGGGGTTGATGTTTCTTTGGTTTGAGCTCTAGTTACTGTCTCTGTTTTTTTTTTTCCTACCTGTCTTTAATGGTCTATTCAGCCAGTATATATGTCTCTTGTCAACTGGCTGAGTTAAAGTCCTATTTTGTTGCCAGTGTTTTTAAGTAGAGTTCTGTTCATTTGATCTCGTTCAAGGCCCCAGTTAGTTACTAAATTATTTTAATTCATCTGAATTTGCCATTGGTGTTGAACTGGGTTGAGATCTGGTGACTGTGATGGCCATAACATACAATTCTCATTGTTTTAATATCCATCAAATCATTCAGTGACCCCTCGTTCCCTGTGGATGGGGTCGCTCTCCTCCTGTTTCCCCCACAACGTTTTCAGGATTTTTCTTTATGTTGTCACCTATCTGTACACACAGTGTATACAGTATATACAGTATATGTATCTACTCTATGTGTATACATACACCACATTCTCCTTTCACATGCATATATTTCTACTCACACATACTTTTCAACACATATTGGTATTTTCACTCTCTTACATACATGTATATATTCTCATTCTCTCATGTATAAACATGCACAACATTCTCATAGCTTACATTTCAAGTGACAAATCAATCTGCTCCCATACATCATTTTCACTGTTTATGTATTTTGTCTCGTCTTTTGTTTGGTGTCCATTAGTTTCACTGACACAGGAAGTTCCTCTCAAACCAGGAAATACATGCACAAGACTTGCTCAGCTAACCTGATGTTAAATAGCAGAACTGTACAATGATGCTGTTCAAAGACATCCTGATTTCCTGTGATTACACAGCTGAAGCAACGCCTCTGTAAAACAGTTTAAACAAAAACCGAGCACTATAACATTTGCATTAGAACTACTAGAAATTTATTGCAGGACCTTTGTAGTTTAAGCCAGGTGTACCAAACAAATTAACTGATTGTAGAGCTGTACCTATGTCTATCAGAGAATAATGGTTAAGTTCATTACCAGCACCCAGGTTTAGCCTCCTGAAGAACTCTGTTTTTTTAGGTAATGAGCAAAAGCCTGTACCTCACTGCAATGTTTTCTGCGGCGGATGGGCAGTTCAGTCCATTGAAGGCCCAGTATGAGATACATGGTGCTGAGGCTTGGCCAGGGGCTGCACTTGCGCCTCATGAAAGTCTTAACGTCGCTGCCTCAGAGGCACCTGCCACTCCTTCCATGGTCGGCCAGCTCAGCCGACCATGGACCAATCCCTGAAGTACTTTACAAGCTGAACTAATTTTCCTTTTAAATTTCCATGCCCCAGTCCTGGGAAGGAAATGTTTTACATGTAGACTTGTATGTTAATCATTATGAATGACCCTAAACATAGTTCTGAATTCCAGGACTGTCAGCCTGGGAGAGTTACAGAGTGGAAAGCTTGTGAGCAGAAGGATGGTGGTTGTAAGATTTACTGAGCAGGAGGCAAGTGTCCCATTCATGACTGCCAAAGTAAAAGACGCGTTTGGAAGCAACGAACAACTCATCCTGACAGACCACAACGGAGTGGAAATCTTGGATTTGGAAGGAACAAGAGGAGCTTCATTTGAACAACTTGATTTACCTTGTCAGTTTGCAGTTTAGGTCACCCCGTGTCTTGAACATTTACTTTGACATTGGCATAAACTTTTGTTGTGTTATGTTTTGTGGGCTTTGAATTGTCGACATTTCCAAAGCCCCACATTTAAAACTGACACCATGTCAAACTTCTGCAGCCGTTAGTCAGATAAAACTAAATTGTTGATGTCAGTCTCAAGAATGAGCTCTTATTCATATTACATTAAATGTGTTTTGAAGTCATTTAGGCTCCTTTAACTGGAATCAGAACGATCAAAAAACCACGGCTGTACCAGACCAGTGGCTAACTATGACGTTTGATGGAATTTGTTATGGTGTAGTAGACATTTTTAGTAACACCATGAAGCCAGGCTAAACTGTGAATTCTGTGTAATGTGGATAGGATAACAGCAAACAAAATGAAATGCTGACATTCTTACATTCTTACATGCTTTACATCTGCTGCTCTCCACAGAAAGAGCGACAGATCGGCCTGGACTTTGGCAGATGATCGACCGGCTGGAGGCGGTGAAGAAGGCATTACAGTGGAGAAGCTGCTCGCCTTCACTAGCTCCCCCTCTGGCGGTTCCTGTGTGAGGTGCATTAGGTCTCTCAGCTGTGGTTTCTTTTACCTGGACCAGGTCCAATGGGGTCTAGGTGTGAAAAAAAAAAGTATTGTTCTGTGAGGGGACCCCAGAGAAAAAGTTAGCCTGCTGTCCCCATGTTTACATTGGACATTTACATTGGAGCAAGTGACTATGGGATATGTGAACGGAGCCACTAATAGTGACAATGCAGGTTTAGACACAGAATATGCACAACAGACTATACATGGCAGATTTAGTCCCTGGTTTTCTTTTGTGTCAATTAGTCTAAAGTGATAGTGAGTTAAAACTGGACTGACACAGAGCTCCTCCTCTCATTGGTGGAACCATAGGCTAAAGTAATAATGCAGGACCTGCAGTGATCTGTATTTTACTTTGAAGGTGTGACGAATCAAATTACCAAAAAAACAACTGACACATGATGAACGAGGGGCTTCTGGGGATCCTGAGGGTCTGCGTCACTTTTCAAGGTGGTAATCCAGACTGATCAATAAAACAATTACAGGTGGTACCGTTGATGACGTGGAACTGAAACTAATGAAATACACTTAAAGTCCGATTTAAGAGCCATATAGAAGAAAAGAAAATCCTCCACGGGCAGTTCAATCCGTCATTGAATTTATTGCATCTCAAAGGGGCTTACATGCACTGGGGAGGGCCATCGTAAATAAAATAAATTTACAACTAAACAAAAATACAACTTTAATAATTCAGTCATGAAAAATGTAAATAATCTCCCATTATTTTCTCTGAATCTCGCCCGATTATCACAACCAATCGCTTAGACAGTCCACTGAAATGATACACAGAGTAAGCTTTATCACTGTCTGTAGTTTACAGCACAGCACCGCGGACTGGTGTCACACAGCTGTCCAAATCCATGTCAACACTAGAACATATTGATAAAGATGCTTGTGGGGAACAGGATCATGGCTAGAAGGTGGAATGATGACCTCCTGTGGGCGTCTCTACACACTGCTTCCATGTGGCCATGCACAGTGTTACAGAAGTTACACTGACTATGGGCCAAAGGTCAGCAGTGATCGAATTAGCAACTCGAAAAACATTTCACTACACATACAGAGTAGAAACATAATCCTCAACAGAGAAAGCTTTTTGTCAGATGTTCCTGTCTGTCTCATACACACTGTTAGCTGATCCATTTTGTCCAACAGCACTGGCTGCAAAAATTTGGAAACATGGAACTTAAAGGTACTCTGTGGAGCTTTTGACCGCTAGTATCAGTATGGAGATATTAGATGTGTGGGTTCTTGTTTTGTTTGTAAACAATGTTGGTGTCAACGTTTTGAAAAGAAAAAGCTTTTCAAATATTTTATGGGGAAATAAATCCAGTCAGCACATTTTGGTTTTGGTAAGAAAAAACTGATCAGGGTACCTTTAATCTGTTCCTGAACCTGGTTTTTGTGGTGGCATTTCCTGGTCACGCTGAAAAGTAAGAAGAGCTGCATGGGTCCTTCCTGCTGGATCATCATGTTGGTTGTATGCTTTATCTTTTAAATCTGTTGCTGAGTTTCAGTTCAAACCACATATAAACACAATTTAAGTCTGATATAAAAACACTTATTATGACCTGTTTCAACACAGAGTTTGGTATGGCAATAGAACATGTTAAATACAAAATAATCACACTGACCTGGTCTTTATAATATAAGTTATAATGACAACACAAGCAAAAGACATACCCACGCGAGAAGTGTCAAAATCAGAGGTCGACACTTGTACAGACAGCAGTAGAGTTACATCGAAGGACAGTTTGAATTCACCCTTGTGTTGAATACGTTTTCTCTGGAAGTAAGTTCTAAGATATGGTTTTTTTTTTATAGCAATGCCAGCAAATATCAACAGCAGTCTGGAGGATTACTCTAAAAGAAACAGGACATATAAATGAGACGAAACGACGAAAAAGAAACAGAAAAATAAGCAACGAGTAAAAAAAAAAAAAGAAACAAACTAAAAGGATTACTTGCTGGTCTGGTACGATTCAGAAGCCCGCAGAAGTTGTTTTTTCATGTACAGTATATTAATCATATAGCGGTATTCATATTTGTTTCCAAATACTTTCAAATGATGATGGGAAATAGAAGGATACTCACACAACTTCTTACAATTTCATGTCAGATTCACATTTATATTTCTCTTCAACAGACATACAGAATGGAGACATAATCCTCGCCACAGAAATCTATGTACATCGAAGAGGACCTTTCTGTAAACAACACACCACATGTTTCTCTGAAAATCTACTGGGGCTTTGTTTACCACTCTTATCCAGTCAGAGTGGGACAAAGAAGGGCTCCTCCCCCCTTCATAAGGAGATGGGAGCAAAATTACGGGGTGGTGGTGGGTGGGGCTTTAAGACAAGAAAGCACATCCATCATTCAACTCAACACTAGAAATAAGTCTAAACACATACGCCTTCACTTTCTCTCACTTACTTTTCTGGACTTTTTTTAAATTGGGGTTTTGTGTGGTTTTGTTTAGACAAAAGATCGGTACATCTACATAAGGACACGCTTGTATTTTTTTTCTCTTATATTTATATATAATCCGCTATGGTTCACTTTCACAGTTTGTGCTACAACATCACACAGGAGAAGGGTGGGGTGTTGATGGGCGGGGTGGAGAAAAGAGACTCTTATAAGGTCGAGTAGCTGAACGACACCGGCATCCTGAGATGTTGACGGACACCAGGTAAAAGGTGAGAGGGCCCTGCTCCAGAGAAGAAAGCAGCTGGAAGACAGGAAATAGAACATTTCATAAGAGAGTCACATAACATAAGAGTCATGTGGATGACACAGGATGACATGTTGACTACAAAGTGATGATTTTGGTAAAGAACTAGTTCCACCACTCCATGCACACTCAAAATGGCCCCTTAAACAGCAGTGATGAGCTACTAATGACCCACTACATCCTCAATAACTCTGAGACTATTCAATTAAATGCTAAGTGAGCAAGAAAGTGCATTCTACTTGATTTTTGTCTAACTGAAAAGAAGCCAGATGGGAACAACTGAACCTCTATGTAGATTTTATTTAAGAATAGGACATCCAGGGGTAGGAAGCTCATACTCTTTGACTGTTATTTGAACATTTCACAACTGTCAAAAGAGAAAAAGTTGGAAACACAGGTCACCAGCTCCATCTGTAGGTACTATACTTGGTGGCAGAGTAGCACTTTAGAAAGGCTATCGGTGTCTTTTAATGCTCCGATTTCCTTCCTAGAGGTATTATTAGATTAAAACATTTTAACTTTACACTGAAGTAATTTTAAGTCTCCAAACAAATCATTAGGATCTGTAAATTCAACATAAATAAATAAAAACAAAAAAATGAAATAGTCTGATTCTAAAATCAAATCAAATCTCTGTCATCAGCAGAAATTAGCCATCTGATCCTTCTGTCCATCAAATATTTCATATGCCATATGGCAGCTAGTGAGTACAACCACCACAAAGTGAATGTATCAAAGTCTACCAGAAGTTGTACTTATTGTGCTATATATACTGTATGTGCTGTTCTGAGCTCCCACCTGGGGCGTTATAAGAAGTCCTTGAGGTCGAGTTCTGCCAGAGGGTCCTTGGGCTTCTTGGGACTCTGGCTTGCAGGTCCTGGAGAAAGCTGTGAAACAAGAAAAATCAGAACTTCATGATGAACTGACCTGACAGACTAACACATCTACACAAGTACTTTGCTGCACTGCTGCAGGCTTCAGTGTGTAGGGTCTGTTACCGGCGCTCCGGGTGCAGCGGCTCCAGGTGCAGCTCCAGCCACCCCCGTGAAGGGAGGCCTCATCATGGGCTGTCCCATCATTGGCTGCCCCATCATGGGTTGCATCATGGGAGCTCCAGGCCCTCCTGCTGGAGGCTGGTACAACAGGGAGAACACAGTAGATTGGGATTTTTAAAAGGTAAAATAGATTAATCAGCAACAACCTTTATGATTATTTAGATGTTATATATTTGAAATACAATTTATATGATTTCACTATGAATAAAATTCAGCTCACCATGCCAAAGCCAGGCTGTGCACTCATTGGAGGCACCATAGCTCCACCAGGTGGAGCTGCTCCTGGTGCCCCAGGAGCTCCAGGGGTGGCACCAGCCTGAAGGGACAGACAGTGGTCACATCAGCACAAACTGATTGTTTTTTAAAACCTTCATCACAAATCCCACAGCTTGTGGGAGCTCTGAACGTGTTTGCATCATGGTTGCATTTATGAATGGTGACAAGTTTTGTTTGTGACCTGTTCATCTTTGTTGTTTTTGACGTCTAGAGAGATGGAAATGTTTTAACAGCTGCATCTTGTAAGTTTGAGGCAGGAGCGACAGTTCTTAACTCCACTTGCAGAAATAAAACTGTTTTTGGATGAAGTGTGAACTCGTGTTGGGGGAGTTCCTGCTGTTCTTACCATGGGGGCTCCTGGTGTAGCCCAGCTTGTGGGGGCTACCTGTGGCATCCAGTTGGCGCCTCCTGTCAACTTCTTCTCACTCTGTGGATCCCTAGAGGAGATCACACACAGGATGTACCTCAAATTTCTGGTCTCTTATTGGCATTTGTCCAAATAAGACTTAAATCGTGCTCCCCAGAAATCCAGAAATCCAGAAATTTCAAGACTTTGAAGACCTTCTTTTATTTTCAAAAACTCCTCTGATCTCATTTCCCTTTTTCAGAAGTCTATAAACATTTCTTTTCCAGGAACAAGGAACCAGACATCCACGTTTACACAAGCAGCATGCATTTAAAGAATTTATATATTTAAACACACTCTTACTTTTTCTTTACTCCAAGATCTGATCAGAGAAGAAAAAAAAAAGAACAAGTTAATTTTCTATTATTTATTATAAATTTTCATAATATATTGAGCTGAAAATCTGATGTCTACCTCCAACCAGGTTGGCCAGTGACGAGTCCAGATCTCCTCCAATGGTTTTGGTGGGAGGTGGGGTGGCGGGAGGAGCAGCTGCAATGCCTCCCATTGCAACCGGAGTTCCCATGCTGCCAGCTGTGCTTCCAGCAGTGCTGCCCCCGGTGCTTTGGGGCGTTACGGCGGGCATTAGCAAGTCGCCTAATCCATCAAACACTTGGGGAGAGGGTGGGAATGGTGGGACATCAGAGAAACAACACAGATTACAAACCTGCAAATCCCTGATCCAGCCATAACACAGGCAGAGGGCAGATGTGAGACCAGACGGTACGGTGAGGGGGACAATCCAGCTGTGACATCATCGGTAGTCATCTGTGCATCGCATGCACCGTGTACGACTTTTAAAATATAGTTGAGCATTCAAGGGCACACAGCTACAGCAACTGCATTCACTGGGCTAGTTGCTCAGCCAGTTTACATAGTCACATCTCAGGATCTTAAACACCAGCTGATTTTGGAATAAAGCACTGGTTTTGAACCAGGTGTCATCAAGGCCAAAGTGTAAACATGTACAAATGATCAATTTGAATTGTTTAAGAGGCTTCATGGGGGCTAATTAACAAGTTTCCAACCATGAAAATATGTTCAAAACTGTAACTAGAGACCATGTTGCAAAGGGAACACACCAGCCACAGCGCCACTCAACCTGCTGACATTCAGACCCATGAGTACTCAGTAGAGATTACTACATTATTACATGAGTACTCAGTGCACATGGGTCGGACCAAACCCAGCTGCACACATCTGTCCACCAACCGAAAGACAGACAGACATATAAATACCTGCCTCTCTGGTTGTTCCCGCCACAGTAGGTGTCTGCAGGAGCACATTTTGCCACAATGACACAAACATACACAGCTGCTAACTATGACCTGATTACCGAACTGTCAGCCTCTAACCAGTATTAACTGTGAAGGTATCACAAACATATTTAAAGCAAATCCTTTATGTTTCTGACCTCTAGGTCATAATTCTTGCACATCATAAGGTCTTAGTGACTGGTGCATTGGATAAAATTCTCTTAACTTGAAAAGAAACCCAATGAACCTTAATAAAGAGAGTCCATCACTTCAGCTCACAATGTTTCAGTCCTTAGACTTTCATCAGACAAACATGGTGTAATATGGACATGATGTCCCCAGAGGGCACCGATTATCCATGTTTACAACCATAACAGTATTGTTTGCTTTTGCACTTGAGGAGCTCATTGACCTTAGTTTTGCCTGATGAAGGTCTGACGACGGAAACATTGCCTTGATAAAGTGAGTTCACGTGACAGATGGTGTGCAGGATTTTTATGATCTGACCTGAGTTAGAGCTTTCACAGCAATGTGATGCTATTAAATGGGCCACTTGGAAAAGTAAATCTTGGAAATTTGGTGCTGTAGCCCTTCAGGATCAGAACAAAAACCTGCAGACTCTACTGCAGACAGACTCGGGCCTTGATGGCATGTGGTTACTATAAGAGCCACTGCTCTAAAAGAGCAAACATGAACAACAGTAAGTTGTATCTCATGCAGGAGTCAAACAAGGGTTTTTTTGCAACATGCAAAATAGAAACATCCTTAAAAGACACAGGACAGGAGATTTGCCCAAACTGCACATGCTGCAATGAACTGCGCTGTTGAACTCACCAATTATAGATTAGAAGAAGCAAACAATGAGCCAGCAGAGTGAAGGGGAGGGGGGGTGGGTGAACAGGGGTGAAAAGGGAATCAATCAAAAAAAAAAATCAAGCAGTACAGTAAAGGTGTGAAGCAGAAAGAAAGAGTGAAAAAAGAGGTGAGAGGTGTGAATGAACAGGAGGTGGAGAAAGCACAGCATTTGTGAAAAGAGGACAAGAAAAGAGACAGAGAGAGAGAAATCATTGCGAGAGAGGGAGCGGTGCTGAGGAGTTGAGCAGTCAGCAGAGACAACAGTGTTATGTCAGGAGGACAGTGACAGCAGCACATATCAGTGTGTCATTCATGCAGTATTCAAGCTCTCAGCAGGAAGAGACAGCTAGGTCCATTTGTTAAGGTACAACAGTTTTAATGAAGCAGATCAGATTAATGCATATCAAGCAGAAGACCTGTGCAAATATGAACAGAAGATGTTTTGAAATTCTCTAATATTTCACATTTCACAAGGCATGACAATGAAACAGATTCCTAAAATGAAACAGAAAGAGGAAAAGAGATCTGCTCTTACAAAAAATTATGTTCCACTTACTTGAAGCATCAAAGCCACCAGAGGGCGCTGGTGTGGTCGTTGCAGGCTCTGGTACTGCTGCAACTGCAGCAGGTGCCGGTGGTGTTGGAGAAGGCAGGGAGCCCAGAGCGTCAAAGCCCGACTCCAGGAGGTCATTCTGCACTGGAGCTGAAGCTGGAGCTGGAGCCAAGGGAGCCAGAGCTGGGGCAGCGGTGGGGGCCAGGGTGGGGGACATCAGGCCTGAGGGATATGGCAGACAGGTAAGAAGGATGAACTGTTTCATGTCAGAATCACTCTAATTCAATGACAAACACGCATTAAATATGATTTCTCACGCAACAGATGGCATATGAGACATCTTAAAAGCAAAATGAAATTTAGCTTCTGTCTGGGGAAACGCTGATCACATAGCAGCAAACTGTAGCAGCATAGAGCACTGAGAAAGAGGAGATAATACAGCAAATTACTCAACCAGCTATAACACTAGATCCTGTTAAAAATGATAAGTGAAATATATGAATCGAATTAGAGCAACAGTAAACCACAGCATGACAAGAAAAGAGATGAAACAGCTGCATGATGAGTCACATGTTCAGTGGAAGGATCAGTGTCAGATTAAGATATTAAATAATGAAACAAATGTGAGAACAAATGAGAAAAATATTACAACAAAAGGAGCATATACATCTCTATCAGTGGTGGGTGGTGACTGAGTACATTCACTTCCTTTAAGTATTTGTCCTCTACTTGAGTCATCTTTATATTACTTTACACTTCTACTTCACAGCTTTTCAGTATTTACTCTACAGTTCTTTGACAGCTACAGGTATTGTTCAGTTAAAGATTTTACATTAAAAACTTATAGGATTATAAAATACAATTCACTGTTAAAGACTTGTGACCTCTTACAAAAAAGCAAGGTCTAGTTGCCCCTTTTCACATTTCAGATGTCTGAGCGAATTCCCCTCTCAGGCTCAAAGAGGTGAAATTATAACAAAAAACAGAGAACAGACAAGTCCAGCACATGAATGAAGTTATCATGACTAACAGGTTTGAAGAACATGAGGCTCCACAGTCAAATTTTTTATACTGAAAGTATTTTGAAAATGTAATATTCTGTAAGGTACAAAGATGAAACCAAAAAGATAAGAACAGAGATGCTTTTATGATTTTCTCTTCAGCTCTTGGCCATAAAACAGTGACAAAAATGAGATTTGGCTATGACATCATTAGGAGGTCGTGGTGGACATACATTTCATAGACATTTCCAAATTAGTCTGAAGCCACTTTGGAAGTATTGTGTAATGAACCAGTCCTGCCAAGTCTGTGTCATTATTAATCTGACAAATGCATTTCCATCATTACTTACTGCATAATTTCTTAATCAGCAAAAAACATTTCCAAAAGTTATTTGAACAGTTATTTGCCAGCATAAAAACTTTTTGCAGGCTGCCGACGGGCTATCAAAATTTGCTCATCCATTCAGCCTTTCTCATTTAACCATGATTTGCATAGAATACTTTGATGTAACTCTAAAAAGTGACAGTCAGAGGAGTCTCACCTCCCAGCAGGTCGTCTCCGGGGCCTCCAGGAGCAGAGCTCTGCGTTTCCTCCACGGGGCCGCCGAACGAGTCTGCAGGGCCGTTCAATTATCCACAATGCAGCATGGAGGGCAGAAAGGGGTGAGAGGTCAGCCCTGGACCACACACTGAGACATGGCGGGGGGGTAGAAGGCAGTGAGACAGATCGCACTGACTACCTTGATGAATGTACAGACCTGGAATATCTTCATACAGCAAAAATGTAAAGTGAAGTGAGGGAACTCTGAACTTTAGTCTAGACAAAGAATGAATTCCTGTCATGATGGGATTAAGGCAGCATTTCCATTTTTTTGTGACCTGATCTCTTTTTGACTGCAAAAAACTCTTGTCTTCTATATGTCGCTTTATTTGTCTTGGAGTAGAATTGTGTGTAGCAGGTATAATGTTTACCATGTTCACAATCTTATTTTAGCAAGCTAGCACTTGCTAATCAGCACTAAACACAAAGTACAGTTGCTGCTGATGGGAATGTCTTTAGTTTTGCAGGATCTTTAATGTCTGTCCAAATTTCAAAGGATTCCATACAGGAATTGTTGTGATATATGAACACACTGCTAGCGTGGCTAAAAAGAGACCAGAAGAAAAGATTCACACCCCTGCTTTTAGTTCAGTAGAGCAGCTAAATGTTGAGTATTACATAAACTGAACTGAACTGAAAAAAACACAATAGAGACACACTCAAACAATGGGTGTAATATTTTTAGGAATGTAACTATAGTCTACTGCCAGCTACTGTCTGTTCTGTACCTATGATCTGTCTGTAATCTATCACTACATCTAGACAGTATCAGCCTCATTGGTGCAAACAGTCATCTGAGAACTTACTGTACCAACTCAACAATGATAAAAATGCCCAGAAGGAAGAGAAAAGTTAAATTATAAAAAGCACAAACATACATATTGTATACAGCATATGTTGTGTCAAAGACGTGGGTGTGTGTGAGGTACAGTACCCAGCAGGTCAATGACTGGCGCCGGCTCTGCTTTGGGTGGAGATGAGGCTTCTGGGGCTGGTGCTGCAGCAGGAGGAGCGGCGGCTGGAGCTGGAGATGTAAACGAGTCTAAGCAGAGAGACAGGGTGGAGGCAGAAGCAGGAAGGGATTAAATTACTCTCAAATCTGAATGACTGCATTTGTAAGTGAAAGCTTTATTTCCAAGCAGAGAATGCTCTGCTCATGCACTGTTATTATGCCTGGCCTAAAAAGCTACAGCAGGCATGCAGAGAAGAAGCAGGAGGAGGCAAGCATCCCAGCATCTTAACTGTGTATCCCCATCCTTGAAGCGTGCATAATTTGGAAGTATAGGACTGGTGTGCATGTGCATGCAAACACCAGCACCATGCATAAACTTCATCTTAAGTTGAGACTGACGTCTGGCTGCACTCTTCTTGAAAAAAAAGAGGAAGGGAAACAGTGATGCAGTAAAGGTAAAGCAGCTTAACTCACCCGTTACAATGTCTCCAGCCGGAGCCGGCTCGGGCAAGGGAGAGGGCCCGCGTGAAACAGCAGGAAGGTCTAATTTACCAATGCAAGCGAGAGGCGAAATGCAAGACAGAAGGAAACCGTGGAGGTCGGGGAGCAAAGAAAAGCATTAGCGTGGCAGGTAGAAAGACACAGCGTAGATAGAAAGCAGCCACAACGACAATCCAAGACTGAACGAGAGGGAACATGCACAGTTCTCATACCACTATGGGGGACAAACCAAGATGTGTGAGAAAAAAAAACAGCTGACAGAGGAGTGGACGTATGGAAACCAGAGGAGGTGAAAGAGGTTCCACACAGAGAAATGGATATCAGCTCCTGTACCTGCACCAAAAAGGTCTACGCTAGGAGTGGTAGCAGCTTTGGATTCTGTGGTGGGGCTTTGCTCAGGCATAGAATCAAACATATCTAAGAACAAGGACACACAATCATATGTACATTCAGAGGTTAAGTCCAGTGCATACAGAATGATGAGTTAAGAAGAGAGATGAGGGAGAGCAGAGAGAGCATATATTCTGATTATTAATCGGGTAAGTTGCTGTGTATCAGTTCAGTGCAATGCAAAATAAAACAGTGCAAAAGTTAAAAGGGAATACTGCCAAATTTCAGCATGATGATAACGCAACACCTTTCTATTTGCATCAGTTTTGACTGTGTGACTGACTGTCCGATTCTGAAGTCTGTTACGTGATATCACTGAGACATCAGAGATTAATGTCTGCACAAATTTCACGGCAACCCATCCAGTAGGTGTTGAGATATTTCAGTCTGAACTAAAGTGGTGGACTGACTGTGCCAAAATTACGTATTCGTCTTTTCCACATCATAGAAATAGCTTATATCCATCCATCCGTCCACCTATTATCTATGCACACTTATTCTTTGCAGGGTCATGGTGGGGCTGCATCCCATCCCAGCTTTCATTAGGCAGCTTTATATGGGCAATCTGGACTCACCAATTCACCTAACCTACTTGTCTTCTCCTGGACAGCAGGAGCAAACTTGAACACCCAGACAAATAAAAACACACCTATGGACTACCTGAGTTTTGAAATTGAGCAACATTCCCTTTTAACCAAAGTGCATACGCTACAATAGAGCATTCTCAGCTGTCAGTATCTAAAACACTGGTCACAAGCAGGAGACGAAACCAAATTTCTTCCCTCTATGTTCTGCAAACTATTTGTTAGTATTAGGTCAATAATCAAAACAAGTTGAGCCTCATCTGTCCCTTGAGATGAAATCAACAGTTTTCAGAGCTTTTGGTGCTCGAACGATGGCTGATTAACAGATTACCCTTTAACAGCAGACACTGTGGCTTTTAGTGTGACTTTTGTTTTTGTATCCAAATGATTTCTGTTATGCAGAGGAGGTCAAGATGCTTGATTAACTTGTTAAGGGTCTGGTCTGTATCTGAAGGAAAGGCATCATGGAAAATAGAAAAACAAATCTGAAATGTAGGGTCTGGGCAAGTTGTTATCATAGGCACTAACATCATCGTCATCATCATCACTAGCAAGAGCAACGCATAATGCAGGGCAATGCAGTGAGAGGCATAATGAGAGCGAGAGGACTTTACCACCAAAGATATCTAGAGTCGGGGCGGCTGCAGACTCTGTGGTGGTGGTGTCGGTGGTGGTTGTGGTGCTAGTGGTGGTGATGTAAGAAGGGGTGGGGGCAGCGGGGGCAGCGATGGGGGCGATGATGGTCGGCGCCTCACTAGAGGTGGGAGGGGTGATGGCGGCAGCGGCCCCCGTGTCGGCGGGCCTCATAGCGAACAGGTCCAGCTCTGGAGCAATGTCCGCACTCCCCTCTGTCGTAGCGAAGGGGTCTTCAGGAAGAGCAGCAGGGAGGTGGTGTTGAGTGTTAAGGGGGGAGGGGGGGGGTTGTATGATAACAGCAGAAGGGAAGGGGATGGTGGGTGGATGAGGAAAGGGGGAATGAGGGTTTGTTAAAACAACAAACACTGTAAAAAGCATATTTGTGAGGCAAGATGCCCCTAAAACTCCAAACCAGGGTTAGGTACAATGAAAATAAACCATGCACATGGTCACTCATTAACTTCAGAGCTGCATCCACAAGCTACAACAGACAGTGGGGAACAATTCCTCAGTAACTATTCACTAAGTGTACTGATAGTCAGTGACTGCAGTCACCCAAATCATCCCATCATTGTTTCCTATGTGTCGAGTATACAGATGTTAGCATTCGAGAGGTTTAGTAACACTGCTACTTCATAAAAAGAGAAAACTATAATGTTACTAAGAGCAAGGAACTTGTGTGTGATGAAAGTGACTAAAGAAACTGTTGTCTGCCCGGTTCAACTACCCGGAGACTGAGACCAACAAGTGACCTGTCTTCATCTGTGAGGACCTTACTGAACACATTATTCAGTGTAATAAAACAGCAGAATTTCTACCTGTACAATTCTTTAAACTTCAAATGAATAAAAGAACAGAAGACTGTGAGCCTCTTAGCTTAATGCTACATGCTAAGAAGTCAGCACTCTAACATAACATAACCAATTTCACCATCTTCATTTAACCTATTAGCATGCTAACATTGGCTAATTATCACAAAAATGCAAAGAACAGTCTGAGGCTAATACGGATGTTATCAGTTTTTATATAGTTGGTCACAAAAAAATGCAGGACAAATTAAAATGTGAATGTCTGTACAAAAACTGCCAGAGATAACATAAAACTCTGGAGATGTAGCGGACACGTGAATAATTTAAGGGCCTATATTCTTATTACTGAAAAGCTAAGCTGACCAACAGGAAATGTTTTCAAAACCTGCTGTGTCCTTTTATACAGTCTGATAGGAAGTCGCAGAATAAAGTTAATGCCAGAGCATGTTACATAAATGTAAATATGCTCCTGTTTCTGTTAATGCTGCAAAGTAGAGCTCCTAAAATGTACTGTTAAGGAATACCATAGATTTATTTGGAAAATAAATAATTTGTGAAAAAGCATGGACACTACTTTGATTGCTCCATTCATGTCCTACTGTTCATAGTAGGCCAAAAAGAGAAAGTAAAAGGATTTTTATTAAAGAAAAGAAAAAGAAAAAAACCTAAATGATGATTAGTATAATCATCACCATCAGGTAGTATCAGGGTTAGTGGTATCAAAACAAATGTTGTTCATTCCTGGGTTACAATATTATAAATAGCGCTGCTGTGCTTTTTACTGCAGTATTCACGGGGTGAATATTAGGAGGAGAAGAGTAGTCAAGATGATGGAGGAGAGGGTCCATGACTGGGGGCATTACAGCAGGATTTGGGGTGAGACAGTAGGCCCTGAGGGCACGTTCGTTCTACTGTCTCCTATGGAAGCAGAAGCAGCTTTAATATAATAAAAGCAACAACAGCTTTTACATTTACACACATCCATACGTTTGCAGACACACACCCACACTTGCACAAAAAGCTTTTTGGTCACCCACCAGATCCACCAAATGCATCAGCAACAGGGCCCGCGGCCACGGCAGCAGGACCGTCTCCTGGGGAAGGTGCAAACGCATCTAGGGTATTGCAGACGAAAACAGCCCGGAACGCAAACACAAACCATAACATCCGGGCCAACACACCGACAGACACATGGATGTAAAGAACAGATGAGTAAACAGATGGAATGGACAGGAAACAAAAATGAGAGGTCAGCATCAGGATAAAGCAGAGAATACAAGAAATATGCAGCCCGGTCACTGTGGTGATTGATCTGATTGAACCATCAGTCACATGATGAGATTTGGAAGGCTGCATAATGCTGCATTCAGTGAGTGCACTATCTGTGCGGGCTTGTGAAATGAGGCAAATTGTCACAAGTTACTTGTACTCTGTGACAAGAGGGAAAATGTCAAGTTCAGGGATGGACAAGGAAAAGTGTCCTTGAAAGAAATTCAGTTGGCTCCTTTTAGCTGATATTTGATGCTTATCAAACATTAGGGCTCAGGTTAATATTGAAAAGCCAACATATCAGTAAATAAAATCCAGCCACTCATCATCTTGACACATTTATGAAACCGTTAGTAAGCCATTAGGAAGAAAATCATTAATGGTGATAACAAAAAAAAAAAAAGCAACAAATCCCAAAACTATGAGTCATAGTAGAAGATTAATTACATTGCAGTGGATTTGCTGAGGCGCACACGATTACGAGGAAACACTCTAATCAATGTTTAGAACACATTAATGTCCAAGCACATTCGATTTTTTTGTGACACCTGTGCAGCTCTGAATAAACCAGAGAAAAGCAAGTAATCCAGTACACTGGCTCATATTTTTGGGATGTGCCACAAATGGTAAATGTTTTACTCTGTGCTCAGTGCAAAACAGGGGGTGTGAAAGCTTGACATTATGTCAGCACATTAGTGTGCATGGTTGTAACAAACCAGGATGTAAAAACATTAGAAAAAGGTGAGGATAGAAAACCATTACATCTGAGTCACAGCACTAAACATCAAATTTTTTGAAAAAATATCAACTCGGAGATCTTTGAAAAACCCACAGCGCTCACTGCTGTTCATTTACATACTTGTTTCTAGCAGGTTTTTCAGGTTTCTATGAAGTTTTCAAGTGACTTCTAAAAACAGACGTTTTGTGGTTTTATGATGTAGCACTCCTCATGAATATATTAGCTTTTGCAATGTAAAGTTTAGTTAGTGATATAAAAAAATCACAGTCTTCTATATACCAACTTTACACCAGAGGAAACACATCAATAAATCACTAAATAATGAAGGGCTTGTTGCAGACAAGCAGGCAGGCTGCCATGCCATGTGTCCTGGTCTACATCCTACCCCTCAACCTCACTGACCTCCGAAAAGGTCGATGTCAGTAGCTGAGGTGGTGGCAGGAGCTGAGACAGGCAGAGAGGTGGGCACTGGTGTGGCCGTAGTGGCAGTGGTAGCGGCGGCGGCTGTGGGTGCGGCAGGGGCAGCAGAAGCTGCAGCATCAGCATCAGCATCAGCAGACTCTCCCTCCGCCAGGAGAGCTTCAGAGGCTCCATCAGTGGCAGCCGGAGTGGCTATACAGGTAAAACCCAAAATCCAAATGCCACAACCCAGTCACAACCCAGAGAAGCGAGAAACAGGAGGATATTACCAAGGAGGATTTGGGTGCTAAAGGTGAAAATACATTTGTTTTCTACGCAAATATAGCCTGACATACAGATGACAGAGAATGTCAGGTAGAAAGCCAAGTTGTACAGTGAGAAATCAAATGCCTGCAGGCATTTTTCTGGTATTCAGTGCTGTCTCAGAATACTCACCCTCAGCCAAGAGATCTGTACAACAGATAGAAAGAAAGGGACACAGGTGAGAGAGAATGAGTGACGGCATGAACATAGGCAGTATAACTTTTAAGAACAGAGAAGCTCTAATTTAGAAATCTTTCATTCACAAGCTGCCAACACAAGCAAAAAACAGACATACACCAATGGTACAGTCCAACAGAGCTAAAAGATCTTTAATGTAATTTAGGTTAAGTTAAATATGTTTAGTCATTTGCTGATTTTTGTGTCTGTGAGCAGAATCAAGTTTAGGTCATTCAATATATTATTTGCTAAACCCTAAACCCAGCCTCACACCTACAGTAGCAGCTTACAAACTGTGACTGCACAGGTGACTTGTTAAGCCTTAGCAGGTTAGATTAATTAGCTAGTAAGCTACAGATGATAGTCTGTCAGCAACAGTCATCAAGAATTTCAGAGGTTAAATCTGTCAGTGTTCAAAATCACTGCATATTTACAATGTCATGCTATGCATTGACGATTCTCCATTTTGTCCAAATTCTGACTGTGTATATTTGTCCACTATATAGTTTCTTCAAAAATTCCACACTGAAAAAAGTAGTGCCCATGGCGGGTCACAGGGTTGTTTAAAATCACCCCTTGTTCACTCATTTACTACTCCCTAACAGACACTGAATAGTTTACTTGGTAGTAAATTGAGATTTTGGATGGCTTGATCAATTGCTTTTTGCGTCCCCACTGTCAGCAGCCAAGTTGCACAACAGTAATTTTGTCATCTACAAAATATGGAGCATTGCATTGTGGGATTGTTAGCAGAGCTTGTTTAATTCCATAGAGGACTTTTTTAGGACACGATATAGTGAATAAATTCACACACTCAGAATTCAGACGCTCAATTAAAACAGTGGATAGTAAATATAGTGCACTACATAGTAAACAGAGAGTGCTTCTTTCTGCTGACAATCCCACAATGCAATGTGCTGCATTTTATAAATGCAAAAAATGACACCTGTCAGTGATGATGCAAAATGATGAGGATCAGAAAGTGTTTACTACAGAGTAGACCACTGAGCTTCCATTACAGAGGAAGTAGTGTAGTGTAGATGTTTCAGACACAGCAAATCACTGATAAAGAAGAAAGTTCTCACCACCCCATCCAGTCATGGAGGAAGTCGCTGCAGCGCCCCCTGCTGATGAAGAGGAAATTGGGTCTAGATCCAGCAAGAACCCATCGTCCAGGGCACTGAACCCAGAGAAAGAAAGAGAGACGATGTGTTGACAGCAGGGAATCCATTTCTAATGCTTTGTAATATTGTTGAGTGACTCTTACTTGCTGGTAGTGGTGGTGGGGGCTGGGGTGGTGGGGGTGACAGAGGGCGGAGGCGGTTTGGCAGGCGGCCCGGGGCGAGCAGGGGGCCCGCCGCCGGCAGCAGGAGGCGCGGGTTTGGCCGGTGCAGCGGCAGCAGCTGGTGAGCTGTTGTTGGCTGTTGCGTCCTGCCGCAGAGAAAGACCCCCGTTAAATGTGATGACCAACACGGTTATGTAAACAGCTTTTTAACACATGAAGTCACAATGAATCACTACCTGTCTGAAGCAGAAACTGTTAGAACTGTAAATGGTACATTTTTAACTTCACCTTTAGCAGTTTCTTGAACTGCTTTAAAGATAGAAATATTTTTCAAAAAGGGCTACATATATGTAAAGACTCTATATATGTAACTATTTTTACCATTAGATTATGAATATCATGAAACACAGCTTACCTTAGTGGGCGACCTGCAAAAACAGTGATAACACATGAGTTAAAGAGCTTAATGATGTACTTGCTGAAACATAATGGCTGTTACTGAGATGGGAGGAAAAGTGACAGCATAAGTATCACTTTGGTGTTTTCAGGCAGGCAGCATTTCAAAGCAATTCCATTTAGTAAACATCTGCAATTAATGGATCCATGCTATACTGCTGAGTAACAGCCTCTTGGCCCCAGCTCCACTTCAATCCACTTTCAAGTTTTCTTTTTCACATTATAGACAGAAAGTAAAAGCTGAGTGGGTTTGAATGGCATGCCTCTAAAGCTTTGTAAACGTTACAGCTGACCGTAAGATGATGACAAAGACAAATATGTTAGTAACGTCACAAAATTAACTTGTACAGGAAAAAAAAAACTTAAAAAGTATGAGTTTGCTATAGAAGTGCACCTTGAACAAGGTTTTAGCATCCAACAGTAACAATGTCTGTGGCTTGTTCAGATATCATTCTATAGGATCACTGAAAACTGCAAACTCAAATGAATCAAACACATTAAAACTGTTACAACAAAGGATGGTAAATTAGTATTTCCAGGTCCGGTTCCCACTGACAGAGAATACTTACTTATCCTCTCTGAGTTGGGTAAAGACAGGAGAAATGATGTGTTAGAGAAATAGCAGACAATAATAAGGCAATAGAGCAGACAGTGCCACTAATTTAACACAAGTTAAAAATCAAACAGGCTCCAGAGAAAGAACAAAACTACTGCTAAATATACCTGACATACTCAGGTGCACGCTGGACACCCATGGCTTTAAGCATGGCAAAAACCATAACACTGTGCCACTGCAGGCTTACTGAAGCTTTGGCTCTGTGCTACTCCTGGTAAACGATTACAACACAACAAAGAGTGCTGATATATTTGACTACTTACGGCTTCTTCCCCTCCAGAGTGTTGAGGTGGGTCTCCAGGGACTCCAAAAGACTTTCCGGGGCCTGCAGAATGATACACAGAGGCTACTACAACAGGGACCTTTACTGTTATCAGCACCAGCTCAAACACATGGGTATGGTTGGAGAGGAAGGCAATACTGATCACACCCCTGGAACCCACAGAGCAATACATTGGACAACGCAAAAAGAAACCCAGATAACGCCTTCATTCTGAAATCTACAGTTTCAGTATTATGATACAGTACCATAAGAAACCCTTATGTTAAAGGTTACATGAGAATATACTGTTTTGACGTGTTTGTGGGCTGAATGGATATTTCAAATAAAGTCTGCATTTATAGTCAATTGGTATCTCAAACAAGACTTTCAAAAGACACCCTGCATCATAAAAGAAGAGAGATGTCAACCAAAGCATCCTGTTTTATATCACCTGATAAATACTATTAAACCGTGGTAGGGAAGAAGAAGAAGCTGTCTAATATCCTGATTGTTGCTCTGAGTTCATGCATCCCTCCCCTGATACACCAATAATCATCAGATTTTTAGAATAATCTCATCAACACTCTATCCTCTGATTCATCCTTCCATCCATGATGGACGTCAGCTTACACGCTACCTCTTGGCCAAAGTGTCCTCAATAAGATTTAACTGCTATTCAGACATTACTGAAATCTACATGCCAGATATAAAGTTATTAAGAACTCCCTGCAAATCACATAACTTAACGCATGATTATCTTCTGCCAGCACAGCATTAAAAACCCTGCCGTGAAATTTCATCCAGCCCTAAACACGGCGTTTTTCTACCTTCACAATATTATATATTAATTCTTATATGCTTCTGTGATGAATGGCTAAATCAAATACATCTTAACATGCCTAGAAAAGAGCTGCTGTGTGTGAACCTCAATACTTTTTGAGCACTGACCAAAATGTGTTTAGAGTTTCCAAAATTGTCATTACTAACCCCCGTTTACTGTACAAACAATATTCTTTGACCAGATATTCCCTATTTTAGGTCATGCCTGTCGATTTCGTACCATTGTGTTTAGGCATAAAAGAGCAATTGCAATCATTACAAAACATTTCTCAGCTACTTAATTATATTTTGTTGGGAGTTGTTAATATACTTTATATCATTTGCATAATTAAACTTGTTACACGGGAAATGGAAAACCAAGAGGGGGATTAAAGCAGGATACAAAAACAACAACTGACAATAAAACAGCAACAGAAAAATAACAGAAAAAAGGTTTAATCTTCATGCAATAGAGAGAAAAGAACAATGCTCCAGCCAGCCACGATGCAAAGCTGCATGCTCAACCGGGCTAAATGGGACATTATCACCTCCCAACATGCAGTTAAAAGGGTAGCACAATAATATCCAGCAGGCTTATTAAGGGAGGTCAAAGCTAATTCAGCCAATGAAATAAGTCACTAATTCACTTTCCTTAATTCCCTGCTCCATTTCCTGGATTTATCCATTTAAAGCTGTCTAGACTACTATCCCTAAAACTTTGAGAGACCAACAAGGTAGAGAGGCTGATAATATTTCTGTCTTGGCACTGAGATGGATCGCATTAATCATCCAGGGGACTTTACAGTTTCTGTCCTCGCCACCAAGAATAAAGAGGGTTGTTCTGCAGACTAAGGACAGTTCTAACAGCCTCCAGGCATATGTCTGAAAGATTATCTGTTATGAATGACACTGCCGTCATTTGCAGATTATTTTCTACAACTACACACTGTGTACATGAGTGATGACATAACAACACAGCTGCAGAGTCAGTCAGATGGTAATATTATTCTTTCTTGTTCCTGCTGATGTAATACCTCCTGGAAGGGCTGAGACTGAGATTGTGACCAGATCCGGTTCTGAGAGACTGACATAGTTTGCTGTTGCTGTGGACGCATAAATCAAATTTTATCATCCGTACAGTTTTTCCTTTTTAAACGTAGGGCCTCTAAGCTCTCTGGGCTGGGCTGCTTCTGAAGATCTAACATCCAACCATTTCCAAATACTCAATACGAATACCATAAATATATAAAAGTCTCACACATTACAGACTGTTCAATTTAGCTCAGTGTGGATATGTTTTATACCATTAGCTCTACAGTGACCTAACAAGCCTGAGTTTAATCAGACAGCATCACAGCATGCTCTTCATGCAAGTCCTCCATACTGTCCTGTGTGAAAGAATAACCTCAGCTGAAGAGTTTCCACAACACAACAGAGTTTAGAGCTCTGGGACTGATTGAGGAACCACTTCTATTAGTCTCGACCCAAAAATCCAAAATCCAAATATATCTTTCCAGAGAAAATCTTCAAATCATCAAAATCAAGCATAATCTTTCCAGCGAACTGTTATGGAAACTCTGCAGCACAATTCCAGGATAACAGTCTGTTGTTCCTTTAAACGCTTGTTGAACTAAAACTATGTTTAGCTCAAGAGTTTTAGCAGCGGAAACAGCCACCTGATCAGCAGCATTGCTCAGCATATCACAGCTTATCCAATCGGCTCTTCACATCATCCCACTTCATCAGAGCGCCTGATGTCTGTCTGCTGGGTGTGCACTCACTGTGCAGTGTGCTTCAATTCTGTGCACTCAAAGAGAGTTCAAATGTTGACCTTCCCTAAGCTGTTTGCTCCCCAAAGCTAGCTCTGTGCACTACTCACTACTCACACTCTCAGCCTGAATGATCAATCTGCATCTCTGGAAGTGAAAAGAGAAGGGGGGCACAGGGTCTGTTAATCACCAAAGAACCACAGCTCACTGGTTGCACGGAGGCTGGTAGAGCACATGGGGTACAGTGGGATGTGCCTCTTCTTTAAAGAGGGGACATAGTGTAGCTGTTTGTGAATGTCTGATTATAATCAAAGGGGAGAAATCATGGTGAACACAGCAGGAGAAAAAATAGGAGGTAGCCTTAGACATTCACATGACATGCAGAACAGTTGGGAAAAAAACACAGTACTGACATGCTCTGTTAGTATGTAGCGTAAAAAAAACTTCACAGGTATAATAATAATAGGTGAGGAAAGGAAAAGCATTAGTCAGTCTTACCTGAGTGAGTTCAGGTATGTCATTTTTGTCGATTCCCACTTGCTGTAGAAGAAAACAGTGACATTTTACGGTTAATAAGCAATAAAAGATTAAGCTGATATTGGGTGATATGATGTACTCCGTAGGCTACCTCAGCAATTTTGAAGAACTCAGAAACCCGAGTCATTCGTGTCAGGAATCTCTTGTAGATCTCCAGTCCATCTTTACACTGGCTCCTCTTCATCTGGAAAAATTTTTCTATACAAAAGAGATCATAAAATGTGACTCTTTATCCTCATATAGATAAAGAATAAGTTTGGTTTCTTTTCTTTGTTAAAATGCATAAAAACCATCCTACTAACAAGTACCGCCTGTGTAGCCACAGCCTGATATATCTTATTCATCTGTGCTACAGATATTCACTGTGTCCAAGAGCTATAAAGAACACATCACTGAGGCAAACCCTTCCACTGGACGACATGTTCCTTCATTACTGTGAACCTAGGCACCATAGTTTATTTTGAGATGATCCCACATACACTGTTCTGTTGCTGTAAATACTCACTAGTGCATCACATCCACAACTATAAATAGCCCCAGGCATATGCACGATTTGAGTAACTTTTACTAAAAACCCTGGTGCTCAGCTGTATGCTCTTTGTGACCCATTTTTAAAGGTTTCTTTCATCAGTACTATGGGAACAAATGGCTTGGTGTTGACAGCCATAGACAGGGTAAGGAAGTCAGACAGTATTAGGAAATGGACAAACACCCTTCCAGAGTACGTAACTTTTCTTCACTGATCATTGAATTAATTATATGATTATGTGAAAGGAGTGACTCTTTACCTAGGAGGTTAATGATGCCATCATTGTAGCAGGCATATAACTTGATCAGATCCTTGAAGAGAAGGAGAAAGCAGGCATTTATCACTCCATTGTTCAGCTCCTGTGCATGCACCTGTGGACACAAAGAAAAACCAAGAGGCACAGTGTAATTAACATTTTTATGAAATGAGAAAGACAGTAACATTTCACCAAAGGCAGAGGGTGTTACAAGTTTATACTAACACAATGTATAAAGAATAGGTTTCTCTGTGCTGTCAGCGGTATATTGGCCTCGCACTGCTATTGAAGTATAACAAATAGAAAATTTTATGTCTGAGGAATAAGGAGGTTGAACTCTACACCACTGATGTGTATGCTTTGTTTATGTCTTCATTTATAAAGGACCACACATCGTTAACTTCGACCCTCTGAGAATTTTTCTATGGGGCTGTGATGACTATATGTCATCATGGATTCTGCTACAACATTAAGTTGTTTATCCCTCAGCAAATGGAGACTTTGCTCCTTATTAGTTAGTGTCACTCACATCAAAATCCAGCAGTGCGTCGATCTGGCTCTGCAGGGTGGGCATTCCCTTCAACAGCTTCTCTACTGACATGGTCCTCATCACTCCCTCAGCTCTGAGACGGAGGGGGGACAGAGAAGGAAAGAGATAAAGAATGAGAAAATGATGCAGAAACCTTTTAAGCCTGCAAAGGATCACAACATTAAACCCCCTCAAATAAATGGGAACAGCCCGGTCTGCATGGTCTGCAATGAATCCAGCACTGAGACAGAGTCAGGCTCACATACTGTCTGTCTGTTAACACACATGAATACCTGTGTCTGCACCTGCCACACATATAGCATCCACCAACGTGTCTGATCTCTATTCTGTAGTCTGCGTCTGTATTTTTCAGTGCCAGCTTGTGTAACCAAAGGGACCTTGTGTCTGCCAGCTAAACAGAGCTGTCCACTCTCTGAGCATGAGTAATAACCCACTCTGCATTCATCTCTGCACCCAGTTTACGCCAGTAAAGCCATGCACTTGGCTTAAGGCCACGCTCGAGGTAACCGAGTTCATCCCACGCATGTACGTGACCCCTGCGGGATGTTTGTTATTGTATTTGATATGGAGGGCAAGTTAGAGGTGGGCATGTTCTAGCACCAGATAAAATAAAATAACAAAGTCAACATCAACAATAATGGTGAAATGATCATGCAGCAGGGCGGTGTGGTGAGAAGTGAGAACCAGTACCCTTTCTTGACTCGGCCAAAGTCAAAAGCCATCTGTCTGTAGGCGAAGGCCTTCTCATTGAGATAGCGGCTGTAGCGTCTGATAAATGTGGACATATCATAGCCTGAGGAAGACACACAAAAACACATGTAAACACATGCATACTCTTTGATGTCAACTCAGTGCAGGGTATTAGTAGGCTCTTAAAAGGTAAAAAAAAAATAAAAAATTAAAGATGAAGTCAAGATTATTTAAAGTGTTGCAAATACAACTGTGCTTGCAACTTACACCTGTGACCAATATGTGGGTGATAAAACAATTATTAGTGCATTAATCTCAGAAGATCTCTTAGGAAGAGTTCACCATTTTTGGTAACTATGCTTGCTTATCTGGGCCTCGCTAAATACGAGGCTAGAGCTACGAGACGATTAGCTTAGCTTAGTTTAGCTTAAAGACTGGAAGCAGGGAACAACTGGCCCCACAGTCTCCAAAGGTAAAACCATGCAAAGCTTTAGAGGTTACTCTTGACAAGAAGGCAAATAAGTTCATTTCCTATTTCCTGTTGTAAGAGCAAGGATGACTTTAATAAGGATGTGTACAGGTTTCTAATGCACAGATTACTACATCAGTGTTTAATGTAATCCTGATTCCAATATAATACAGAATTTAAGATCTCTAAAAAATGGACAATTTAGCTTTCTAATGTCTGCAGACATGCTGGTCTCCCCTTAGTAAACAAAATATCCATGGCAACAGGATGTGAATCCAGTGTTTATCACTGTGGGAAACTACATTTATTTCCATGGAGATGTGTTTAATTGAGGGGAACGGGGATTAGGAGAGCTGGAACTGGGGAGTTGATGGAAGAGTGGTCAAGTTGGTTCTAACATTCAAGCTCGTCTATACTGCTTAAAACCATCTGCTAAAAATCGTACATTTAGTGGAACACCAAAATAAAGGAGTGAAAGAATTAGCAAATTAAAGATCTGTATCGATGCATTGGGGCTGAAAATACTGGAAAGCTGGTTTCATCATACACGGGAAGGAAAGAGACATCACGCACCGTGGGAGCCAGTTTTGTCCAGGAAGTTGCTGAGGTTGAACAAGGTGTTTCTAGATGCCAGGAACTGCAGGAATCTCTGTGGGAGAGGATAAACACACAGGGTTTACTTCTCTTCCAGGCAATAAAAGAAAAATGGCCGGGGTAAAGAAGCAGCTGAAGTTAGTTCGGATACTTGATAAAAACTTTTGGCTAGGGCCATGAAAGGGCTTGTTAACTGACAAGTAGTTGTACATGAAGGCATGGTTTCGAGATTTAAAACATAAGTCTAAAACACTATGAAACATCTTCAGTGAACCCAGACTTAATTAATAATAAAATAATAATAATAATAAAAACATTTTATTTGTTGCTATTAATAAATGATGGTTACTAAATGATGGACAACTAAAGGAACAGTTGACCATTTTAGGAAATACACTTATTCCCTTTCTTACAAGAGTTAAATCAGAATCAGAATCAGAATAATCTTTATTGTCATTGCAGAACACGAGTTGTACAGTGCAACAAGATTTTGTTTCAGCTCTGCAAGATGCCCAATAAAACAATATAAAACCGTATATATGTTTTAAATAAATCAGAAGATTGATATCACTCTTCTATCTGTATGGTAAATCTGAAGCTTGGAGGGAGTTAGCATCGCTTAGCATGAAGACTGCAAACATGGGGCAAACAGCTAGCCTGGCTCTCAGTGAATTTTACAAGTGCTGGAAGAAGGATTTTGTTAAGTTTGAAAAGAACCAGGCCAACTGTCTCCCCTGTTTCTAGTCTTTATACTAAGCTAAGCTAATCCAACTCGCTGCTGGCAGTAGACGTCAGGTACTTCTAATGTAGCTCTTAGCGTAATGGAAATTAGCATATTTCACAAAATGTGAGAGCACACCTTTAAACATCAGTCAGTTATAAATAAACACACTGTGTCTTATTATATTTTTATTATAATTATCAAAGAGGTTGCTGCAAAGGAATATTTTTAAAAAGAGGCTTATTTGATGTTCACAGCTATAAGGAGCTGTTCAGCACCTTGCACAAAAAATCTGAAACTGTCTGTAGCAGAGAATGGAATTAATATAAGAGGTGTGACTGTATACTGGTCATTTTCTTTATTGATTAGAGAGAAATCCAGCTTTAAAGGAGCAATGCTACAGCCTTGATGAGGGGGAGGGTGTGAATATGAATTAGACACATGGAGAGCACCAGGAAATAGAGCATAATAAAGACAAAAAAGCTTACTCCAGTGATACACACGTAAAAACACATCACACACACACACACACACGCGCGCACACACACACACACACACACTGCTGATGCTTATTTAGTAGCTCCACTTACACAAAGCAGAGCACAATAAAGTGAGGGGAAGTTAGGAATGAAAAATCCTCCCTTGAGAACTAGTGAGACACACATTACCTCTGCTCCTCCAATTTCCTTCTCACTTTCATTCTCTCTCCATGTCAAATCAGTATTAAGTCTATCATCACTGGGACACTACGATAACCCCGGCTACGACAAACACATCTCAGGAGACAAGGTACATACTGTATATATATAATATTGTCCTGTCAAACATAATCTCATGGCTCACATACATTTATAACACTGTCTCTTTGAGCCTTTGTTTCCATGTCTCACAGTCATTAGCAAGAGCATAAAAACCAATCAATTTATCACATTATTCACATGCAAAGTGAGCTTAACAGTGCAGTGTGTGTGTGTGGGGCCAGAGTAGTCCATTGTGGCCCAGTTGTGGTAACATAAGTACAATTGGCCTTTCCCCCTGACACCTGCTGTAACAGCTCCAAAGGTTAATGCAGTTATCCTCATATCACTAAATGTCTGCCAGCCCTCTTTTCTGCAGGTGCGGAAAGTGATCTCACAGTATCTCTCTTTGTCATTCACTCTCCATCAGTCATAATGTATTCTCTCTTGCTCTCTCTTGTTGAATATCTGAAAACTTTCTCCTCTCCTGTATCAATATACCGCCCTCGCCTTTGTGTCATTTACAATTCCAAGGCAGCTTGGGCAATGTGATGGGCAGTAAAACAGCATCAGTTTATCTGTCCGGGCTATCCCTTGTTGCCCATTCGGAGCCTTTGACTTTCTTCAGCTGTCAGGACATAAATGGGGTCAGGAGGTCAGGACCAGCAAATAGAAGGACAGTCCCTTTACTAATTCCATGGTGGTTGTTGAGCTAAATTTAGAAACTAAAAGTGGGAATTCTTTTGGTGTCTGAAATCAGAACAGAGAAGACCGTAAAGTGAAATAATACCATTCACTCATAAGTTCAACTATACAAATGCACGGTCAATCACCAGCTACAGTCACTAAAAACACCAAACAGTTGCCAACACAAGTATCAACAACTTAAATCCAGTCTTTCCTTAAATATCCTTTTATTGTCTTATGTTTTCATCGCTGTGGTGCATTTCAGCTGTGGTATTAGTGTACTGATAAGTTATTTCCACCCTTTTGGACTTATAACATGGCTGAACGACCAGAGATTAAAATTATAGCTTGTGCTAACACCCATGAAAAGAAATCTGTGCTCCTGCTGCACTGTGTTTTTGAGCAGGTATTTGTGTGTCTACCTTGAGTCCTGTGCGGAAAGTCGAACATTAACACCCTCGTCCAGCAGTGCCCTATTTTATATCTGACACATTCCCACTACAACCAGTGTCCTGCTGTCTCTACTGATGGCTGCAATCACATGATGGTGGTAAGTGGAGTTCCTAGCTCAGGGAAAGATAAATACCTACTCACTTCAGTACATTTTCGCATATTCACTTGGATTGTGTACAATATGTGTGTGTTCTAATCTCACCTCGTTGCCATGCACCATGAGGTGGTGTGTGGTGATCAGAGCTTTGAAAACCACCACCCAGCTGGCGTTGCCGGCCCTCTCCATCAGCGTGTCGGCCATCTGGGGGACGTTCACATTGGTCTCCTGGGTGGCCTGGATCAAGTCTGAGAAGCACAGACAGAGAGAAGGAACAGGAGGTCAGATGATGGATATTAGCAGGGGAGAGACTCAGGACAGGTTCAGACTGTGCAAAAAGCCCTTTATTCAACACCTGCAGGGATAGTGGAAGAAGACAGATGAGTTATAAATGACAAACAGGAATGTAATAGAGTAAATGCATTGCAGTGGTACTGAGCTGAGCTGTGCTGTATTTCACAGCCATGCACTCTCGCATCCTAATCTTCCCTTGTCAAAGTGTTTCCTCGAATAAGCAAATGGAATGAGATATTTTTACTTGTGTTCAATGTTAAACAGCCTGTTCTAAGACACGTACTGTCGTAGAAAATCTAATTTCAATATATGGTCACTTGTGAGAAAACTCTCTTAGCAACAAACCATATTATCATTTTTGAGAACCACTTCATTGGGAGCTGGTGTGTGTCAAAAATCCAGGGTCATTTTTTAGCAAACTAAAACCAGAGGTTGTTTTGCAGAGTCTCATGTCTGTGTCAGCTCTTATTTTGTCAATCGAATACCCATTAGTAAGCAGCAGACTTATCTGTGTAAGCAAAATGAGTTAGTTTTTATCAACATAATTGCCTCTGGAGGCTGCCATGTTCCATCTTAATGTAATGTTTTTAGATGAGTACTTCACATTATGCCACCATTGCCTGGTATGAGTCACGCTGGCTGCTGCTTTGTTCCTTTCTGCATCCAGTCATTAATACCAGCACAGGCAGAGGGAGAGTGGAATATTCCACAGCAGAGAGCGAGAGGGACTGAAAGAGAAGACATGATTGCAATTATAATCAGACTTTCAGCCCTCCAGATCCAAGTATACCAGACAGACAGACAGTGTTCACACCCAGGTTTGGAAAGATTGATCTCTCGGTCAACCTTCTGGTTCAGTGATAAGACCTTCTGTAAAATCCAAAATAATTCATTTGTCATCTTGACTTTTAATCCATGTTGATAATTCTATGATAATGAACGAAAAAAAGATTTTCCTTCTTTATGAGGTGTTTTAGCATCTTTCAGCTCAGCTGTTCGCAGCAAACATCTCTGATTAACCCACTGTAGGCTCTCTGCTCAGCCAACAGACAAAGTTAATGACTATCTTGTGAACATAACAGAGCATTTAGCCCCAAGATATGTCCCTGAAAAACTGGTGGAAACCAAGCCAGAGCTAAACAGGAGACTGAATTTTGGACTTGGAATTGTTGGGGGGCCAGAAATACAACTCTGAATCCATGCCCATGTTGCCATTTCATCCAGATGTGTTTGCTAACATGATACGATAATATGTTTTTATACAGCTTGCTCCATTATTAAACCCTTGTCCCCTTTAACTTGAATAATGTTAGCTAACTGCTATAAGTTATTGTTTATGCTAAAGTGTTAGCATGGAGCATGTAGCATGAAGTCAACAATCCCTCTGCAATATGTTAACAATGTTGGTGATACTTAAGTGAGCTACCAAATAGCCTACACTGCTAATACCCATTAAATTAAACCAGCCCCTATTTGTGCTTCCCTCCTGTTTATCAGGATCTGTCAGGCAACAGTAAAGCCTCTGTGAGGAATATCTATTCACTGGCAGATGGGAGACCTGTCCTCCGTGGCAAAGCTCAGGGTACGTCTTCAGTGGCAGTGTGAGGAATTAGATAAGGAGGTGTGTATGCAGTGATGGACAGAGAAGCAGAGAAAACATGACCGGCGTCATTTTAAAAGCCTTAATTCAGCAGAGCAGGGCAGACGCAGAGCGACTACTATTGAGTCCTGTGATTCATTAATAGTGTCATTTCCATGTCTGCACATTTACTGCCAGCAGACAGGGAGGCAGCTGAGAGGTGTCTATTGAATTTTCCTTCCTGGCTTATTATAGACTAAAATGCCAGCACACCTCACACCTAGTACAACTCACACATGGAGCAATCTGCCACTTGTTATAACAGCATGAAGTGATATGAGTGACGGGGAGAAAAGTTTTGCTTAAAAACATCGATCAGATTAAACTCTTAGACAGTTATAACAATGTTCATAGACTGAAGTGTTTATAGATTGCATTTTGAAGAATACAAAATATGCCAAAGCTTACTAAATGGCATTTTATACCTGATTAGTTTAATCAATAGAAAAACTGAAGTGAAGAAACACCAATTCACACTTTTACTGAAGGTTACTGTATATGCCAGACCACAGTAAGACATGCTGGAGTCCTGTTGTCATCATGAAGGAACCAGCAAAGACTCACACGCCCACAGACATCATTCTGGTACTGTACAGTAAATTCTCACTGGAGCACCAAGTGTGTATTACTCCACAACTGAACATGGTTCCCACGAAATCTAACATTTACTCCTCTTTGAGAAACATTTGCTGAGAGCTACAAAGCCCAGCTCTAACAGAAAACTACCAAGTATTTCATTCTCTTCATTTTTTAAAGGTGTGTCTTCATTTGCAGTGAATGAGGTCTTGGGGCAGAGTGCCACTGCCTGGTAGGGAAGTCAGAAAATGTTGGGAGACTAATGCTTTGCTAGTTTTGGTCTTTTCACCACCATTTTTTTAATTTCAAAATGGTTACAGCAAAAAAACTAAAGTCAGATGCCCAGTAGTAGGAAGAAAGGCAAATGGATGAATAATGATGCAAAATGTGTTCAAGGTCACTTTGCTTTTACATGCTACAAGTCTGCTGGCTCATTTGCTTCCTCTATCATGCTTTCATCGTGTGGTAATGATTGCTGTGGATGTCCTCTTCAGTAGTAAGGCAGTGGGCACACACACACACACACACACACACACACACGCACACACAGAGAATGTGAAGGATAATCCCTACAGGGCTGATGAGTCAGCAGCCTGCATCATCCTACGCTTTTCATCTCTCCGTCTCTGTCTGTCGGTCTGTCTGTCTCGGTCTCTGCCTGTCTCTCTCTACATTTCCCACTGTGAGGGTCTGTGCTTTGTCCAGACTGTGAGACAAAATGTACAGCCCCTCCCATCTCGTGTCTACATAGGTAGCAGCCTCAAATTTACTGCAAATCGTGTCCCAATAAGAACATGAATATTCAAGAGATTATAACTGATTTAAGAGAATTTTGTTTTATTATTTTCATTCAATTCTTTTTACTATTATTTATCATTATTATTTGTGTCTTTGCTTCTCCAGTGCAGTGGTGTGATGCTAAGATCTTGCTTTCTTTTGTTGGTTCGGCTATGGGCATTGCTGCTCACAGGAAACAGTCACCAAACACTGAGTGCTATGAATCGTGTTGATAAAAATCTTTCATAAACGCACAATTCAGTGAAGCACTAATTCGTCCAGCGGTGAACGTGACATTACTTTAGTCAAAACGTGTTGCATGATGCTCTGGAAACTTATTTCCACATGCAGTAGAAAAGAATCCTGATCCTGCAGAAAGAGAGAGACACAGAAACAGGCAGATGGTCTCAGTTGTGATTGAGATGCTGAACAACAATTCAGCAGTAACCCCCCACTCCCTCGCCCCCCACCTTCACTCTTAATTATTTATATGTGTGAGTGTGTGTGTAAGAAAGAGAGAAAGGGTGTGAGGCAGCTCGAATTGTGGCCCTTGACAAGTGCTAGCACACACAGATAATCACAGTAACAAATGAATTGCCTGATTCAATTAATATTCCATTTACTGTATAATACACACTGTATAAAACACAGCTAATGGAGTCATATATATATTTTTGTATATATATATATATAAATATATACTTTAATATGTTCACTGATTTCACAGGCTGATCAGTGTTGTCTATGAATAGTTCACTGTAACACTGATGGGCGTCCCCTTTAAAGGCCAGTAATTATGTAGCTGTTTGGGAATAATCTACAGTGTAACCTTCTGCAGACAATGGAACCAAGCTGTAAACACAACACTGACATCACCTTTGGAGTGTATATGGCAAACATTTACTATCTCTTACACATTTTATACATTTCTTTACCATTTGAGCTGCTACAAACGTTAATTTTCCTATTTCCATGATAAAAGCTACGAGCCACCACTCCTCCACAAAAAAACACAGAAATTATTTTGCTGACAAGTTGATCTCCCCAAATGGGACGTAACAACTGTACTACAACAATGTAGTAAAATAAACAGGATTAAAAAGTTTCAGAATATTCAGCAGTACAGCAGCAATAAGGAAACTGATGTACCAAGTGTATGAAGGAGACAGACCTGAGTTTATTTTAAGTAGCTCTACAGTTGTGTATATGTGAGGAAGACCTTACTGTATCTGCTTCTCTGCGTTTTACATGAAGCATGAAATGAAATCAAAATCAATCCAAATACTGAGATTGGAACAATCAGAGCACCATTGTAAAAAATATATGCCACAGTGATTTACTGAGCAAGTGCAGATAACAGCGGAAGATGCCACATGATGCCTCGCCATGGTAAAAGCCTGATGGGGAAGTAGAATCAGTGAGAGCAGAGGAGTGGTGGTATTGAACCACTGAGCGTAATTGCAGTGTGAGTCTATCCAGCTGTAAAAGCATTTAGCCATCAGCTGGTGATTACTGCAACAGTCACATCTACATTTAAATCCAGAGAATCACAAACATTCTGCAGCAGTGGTGCAGACCTCAGGCTACAGCTCTGTTTGCATTAGCACACATGCAAAAGAAATCAAAAACATGCCTGTTTCCAGGGGTCCAACACCACACAATCACTTCACATTGTAAGTCACAACGTAAATACAGGGGTAAAGCTGCTATATGGCAAACATGAGATAGCCTTATCACACAAAACAGGAGCTGGGGGTGTTCTTAAACACAAAAACAAAACAAAAGCTATTTAAGTTTCAGCATTAACAGATGATTGAAGGAGAGTAAGGGTCTGACATGTTCACATGTGAAAGGAAACAAGGCATCTGGGAACTGCAGTCTTCATGCTGACAGATGCAGAGTATTTGGACCACGGTCTCACTGGCTATAATTATTATCCAGTAATTAAACTTACAGTGACATGTAGATGTTAAAACTGGTCCATGGAGCACAGTTCACAAGATTTAATATTACAAAGTCTATTGTGGCTCCAACAATGTCAAAGCAGCCAAACAGAAGCTGACAGTCCCTTGTGCTGTGGTCCTGGTATAACATTTGTGCTCCCCAGTGAGAGTATACAGAACATGTCCTTCATTTTAAGCCTGGGGAATTTTTAGATGGTACACAAGGTTATTAAAGGCATGAGGATTACATAGCCCCTACACTATTCTGCTGTGTTATATAAATACACACAAAGTATACACACATGTGCACACATGCATCCTCGCCTTGCTCTATTTTACAGCCACAGCACCTGAACCGTCAGTGTGTAGCGTAGAGCATAAAGAAGGAGAACAGTTGGTTTAGCACGTTCACATCCTCTACAGTGTGTGTAAAAAGACTCCCGTCTCATAAATGGACATAAACATGCAGTCTAAAAACATGAATATGCACTAACACACAGACAATTACATCTGATGTTGCAACCAAACATGAATCAGCATTTTGCTTGACGAGCAAATTTTTGTACAACATGCAGCTTAGTCAAATTTTCTCTGACTGTCTCTTTAATGCATGGATGGCTGGACTGGAAGACTGGAACTAAGGTCCCTTCACAATGTTACATCTGGAAGTTAAAATTCATCAGAACACACGGCTGGTCTCAGTGCAGTTGTGTCCTCAGAGGTACTGCAGCATTTCTACAGGCATGATATTTACAGCAGTGAAATAACCACAGTTCATCACTGAACCATGATGAGCTTTTAGCATTCTTTCTAACCCTTGTAGCAAAACGTTGTTGTTTTTTTTAAATATGTAAAGCATAAAGCTGTCATTATTGAAATGTTTAATTTTATTAACAATCCCCTTAAAAGACTTTCATAGAGTTTATTCTTCCCCAGCACTGTTGAGGTAAAAAAAAAAAAAAAAAAAAACTATGAAAATCAAATTAAGGAGTTGCATTAGGGTGTCTGATTCACTCATTCACTGAAATAAATATGGCTGTCAGCGTTTACTCTGAAATAACTCCGCAATTGCATTTCAAACTGCGGGGAGTAGGGAGCAGTGCTGTGTCGGCAGATGTCACTGAGCATGCTCTGAGATGTGTTATTTTTTTGTTATTTTTTCTTTTGCAGTGCTTTTCCTTGGTGCTGAGCTTGAAGAAATAAAATACAATGGTAATGTTTGTTGTAATGAAAATGTATGTAATGATTAAAAATACGTAAATGAGAATGCTATGACTCTTTGCAGAGGTACAGAGTGAGTTACATTAGACTGTAGCTACACAGCCAGTACTTCCCAGTGAGATAAATACATCCTTTTGTTTTTTTCATGGAATTAAATGATAACGACAAAAGGAAAAAAACAACAGCAGGCTTATTTGTTAACAAGCCTTCAGACCTTCCCTTATCTATATAATATGTGTAAATATACAGTTCTGTGGCTAGCTAGCAAAACAGCAGTGGTCATTACAGCCCACTGAGCCTGCTGAGTGGAGAAGCTGGCATCTATATGATGGTTGTGTCCATATGTCGTTGTGTCCATGTATCGGTGCATCATCATGGAAAAATATTTTTTCTATGTAGCCAAAGCCTGAAGTAGAGTATTTTCCTGTGCCCCAGAGCTCCACTGTTATCCAAAAACCCATAACAGGACTAAGAGCCAAGTGGTTCTCTGTATTAGGCACAGCTGTGTTTTGCTCTAATTGCTAACCTTAGCATGTTAACATGCTGACAATGATAATGCAAACATACAGATTAGACTGATGAGAATGTCATAAGTTTTGTAGAAAGCTGGTCATAAACCAAAGTGCTCACTTCACTGAGCTCACTGTCATGTTCATGAAACCAGTCTGAGACGACTTTTGCTTTGTGACATGGAGCATTATCCTGCTGGAAGGAGCCATTAGAAGATTGTGAACTGTGGCCATAAAGGAATGAACATTGTCAGCAACAATACTCAGATAGGCTGAGGCATTCACATGATGGTATCAAGGCCCAAAGTGAGTCAAGGAAATATCCCCCCACACCATCACACCACCACCTGCCTGGACTGTTGACACAGGGTAGGTTGGGTCCATGGATTCAAGCTGTTGATGCCAGTTTCTGACCCTACCATCTGCAGCCTCAGCAGAGATCCAGATTCATCAGGCCAGGCTACGTTTTTCCAGTCTTCAACTGACCAGTTTTGGTGACTCTGTGTCCACTGTGGCCTCATATTTCTGTTTGTGGTCGTCTACTGTTGTAGTTCATCCATCTCAAGGTCGGACATGTTCATTCTGCTTTTCTGCTCACCACAGTTGTAAAGAGTGATTTTCTGAGTTACCGTAGTCTTTCTGTCAGTTCCAACCAGTCTGTCCATTCTCCTCTGACCTCTCTCATTAACAAGGTGTTTCTGACTGCAGAACCACCATCCTGACCAAACTCTAGAGACTGTTGGACATGAAAATCCAAGACAAGCAGCTTCAGAAATATTAAGACCAGCTCACCTGGCACCAACAATCATGCCACAGTCAAAGTCACTGAGATTCTGGTGTTTGATGTGAACATCAACTGAAGCTTCTGACCTGTATCTGCATGGTTTTATGCATTGTGCTGCTGTCAGGTGATTGGCTGATTGGACAGCTATTTTCTGCACCAGCTAAAATTTGTATTCAACAAATCCACTATTATCACCTATTTCATTTGATTTGATATTTGCTTAAAAACTACGGTGCAGGTTGTTTTAAAAAAATGGGATTATGGGATTTGTAGACAATAAGAAATGAACTGATTTAACCTGGGGTGTTCTTGTAGCAGCCGATGCAGCACGCTTATATCGATCGTGATCTTCTACTCTTTGGACTCACACTTTGGACTCATGTGTGCCACATTGACCGACACAGTGTCAGATAACTGTCACTGAATACCATATCAGAATGCCCCGCAGCGCCTGCCACACCCAACAGATACCCGACGGGACTCCAGTTTCAAATACCATCCTCTAACACATCGATAAATGTAACTGATATCAAAGCCACAGTGTGTGAATACAACTGACGGCAAACTTCCAAGCGTGCGTGCATTGCAGGGCACACTCGAGCAGATACGCATGCCTGAACGCCACACACGCAACACCTTCCTCACATTTTTCATAGATGCATTTTGACAAATGCACCAATAAATACCACTGTGGACATGCCAAAGTGGTCTCCTAGGCAACAGGCTCTCATATTTGCAGTGGTATCGAGGATTCAGTTAAATTCCTTTGAAATCATCTTCACATGCACAAACTCCCACAGCAGCAGACTGATAAGGGTCATCTAGCCAAAGCCAGATGCATGTGACTCATACCAGGTTTAACACAGCTAAAAGATTCAACACTGAATTCATACAGATATCCTTCATATCACTTCTCTTTTATGAGCATTTATGTTACTTTCTATACTGAAGACCTGTTTATTCTCATATGTCATCTAGACCCATATTGTTGACAGGGTGACTAAACATGAGGACTGGTGTATTCAGTCCTCATGTTTGCACTCTTATCTATGTAAGAGTGCAGTGTGATACAAGCCATGCTGCATGAGTGATGCCCTGTTGAGCTACACATGAATGGACCATGAAAGCAGGGTGTTTATTTATAGCTCCTCTCAGCCTCAAGCAACATACAAGGGGGAGAATAAAAAAATACCCAGAATGCACTGCGCCCCAGCGTAGCATAGCGCCAATGTGGTGTGGCAGCCAAACAAAGAGGAAGCCATTGGGATCCAGACACTGTAGAGGCTGGACGTGACATGTGAGGAAAAAGCTGGCACCCAGCACAATGCTACTGCTACTGCTGGTGGACACAGATAGCAATGCTGTCTTCATATGGACGCTTTGGTCTTCAGTAACATTTCACTCACTTGTTGGTGGAGTTGCGGTTTGGTCACGGTGGCTATCAACGCTCACACTACCGTGCTCTTCTTTACCATCAAAACACTGCTGTTACAACCAGAAACAAAAAATACAACACCTACTCTAAAGACATTCACAGGAATTGGAAGCTACAAGATATTGAGTGTTTAGAGCAGCTAATAGAAATGCTCTCATAAACCTTCTACAGGTAGATTAACTGTGATGTTCTCTCATTCAGCTGCTGAGTAGCAAACAGACTTTTGTTCAAAGGTCTGCGGGTGAATCTCAACAAAGCACCCTAACAGACATTCGATAAATCTGTTCTCCCGGTGAACAGATCTGCCTCTGCCCGCTGTGTTCACTGATCAATCTTTTTCTAATTACTGCAATTGTCTTCCTCCCATGTCTCCTAACTACCGATGCTCTCTCAGACAAAAAACATCCTTGTATCAGAGCCTACGTCTGTTTTTCCTGTATATTTATTTTGTCCTACCGAGCTCACTAGCTTTCTTATTAGATGTTGACCTCCCATGACACTTTGTATCTTCCCTGTCTGAATAAAAAATAGCTTGTGACTTCTGTTTTCCTTTAGGTGCATGTTCTGCTCCAAGGGAGGAGACAGAGACAGATATCCACCCTGTATGCTGAACTAAATAATGCAGCCAAGACATTTTATTTTTTCTGGATTGCTGGAGTCTTTTTTCCTCACAGAGAAAAAAACTGCATCTGTGTGGGTGCTACAATTGGTCTGTCCAGGGCCGAAGAAGCTCAGGAAGGGAGGGTGGGAAGTGGGAAAGTAACAATGGAATAAAGGAGGGGAATAACTTGTTGATACACAACTAATAAAATTAACTATTAATGTTTCACAGCACTGAATTTGGCCATATGTTTCTGAGAAATGTAGTGGTATACAGAAAAGGTCATTTCCCAGTCAATATAACAAACCCATTAAAAGGCAAATTACAGCTTGCACATTGGTTAACATGCAAGGCCAATTTGGGCCAGTTCTGCCCAACAGACATCTGATTAACTTTGACTCAAAACATCTAAACCAAGCTGTTTAGATGTAGGATCTGATGATGTTATTGGAATAAACTCCTGCGAATCAAAATAAATCCAAAAGAATTTCCTAGAACTGCACAGCAGGTGCAGAGATGAAGAAAGCCTGAGCTTGTGAGCAAGTGGATAACTGAATAACCTAAGAAGTCAAAAAACTTGAACAACTTCACAGTACTGAAGATCAACATTTCTCAGAAATCAACTGCATGCTTCTACATTTTCAGGTGATGGACAACAAATCTGTCTGAAAACCAAAATAAAAAGTTCACTAAAACCCAGCTGAACATTCACTAAATACATGTTTGCATAGGGCTAGGACTGATACTCCATATCAGAAATAAAATCCAGAAGAGTGGTGCTTTTTTCCTAGGAACAAAAGAACAAAGGTATAGTTTACCTATCTGCAGTCAAAAACCCAATGTTCCTAAAAATGTCAAGATGTCAATCGTCCTCTTTATGGTTGTAAAACGTTCATGTGTCAGCTAACAACAGGCATAGCAACAGTAACATAGGCTTACTGCAAATGGTAATTTTCTAAATTCAATAACGACTCTGAACTATCACTGAATAAGAAGGACAATTGTTGACAGATACTGTTCCTCAGGGAGTCTGAGGGAATGACTCCAGCAGAGCCACAGGTATTATATAACTTTCAAAACTATTGCAAACTTTTAGTACAATTCAAATGGCCTCACAGGGTTCCTTGTATCTGGTGATTCAGTCAGTGGGGGAATACTTTTTTGTGGCTTTTTTTTTTTTATTGTAAAGTCATGCCCTCAGACAGAACTCAGCAGTCAGACAGTAATAAAACAGCAGGAAACCCATGCCTCCCTGCATTATTGATATACAGCTTGGACACAGATATACAAAACCATCAGTGTTTGAGCTGCTAAAGCTGCTGCTGTTTACCTGCATACCAGGACAAATGACTGTTTACCTGCATCCTGTTCTAGGTAAAGCAAACCTCTGCCCATCCAAGTGCACTAAATCCCCCCGCAAATACAACTGCACTGTAATGTAAGTGTTGTTATCCTCAGACTAGGCGGCTCAAGGGCATCACAACCTCCAGAGAACATCAGGCAGACGACTGAAATGCATGGGGAGAGGTGGGAGGCATTGAAAAAGGAGAAGCAAATCATTTCGAATCAGCTGCTCAGATTTAGAGTAGATAATGGTCTGATAACAGCTGTATGGGAGATCCTGGTCCCAGGTCATTAATCTGGACACACACTGTTAGTAGGACAGTCCACTTCCCACGCAGTGTTTGACATTAGAGAGGCATTCTGGGGCTTTCAAGGATACCCGCTGTGAGATCAGCACTGCAGTGCATGCTGAGCCCTCTTACCAGCCTCCTTTCACATTTCTCTGTTCACTGCAGTTCACCATTAGGCAAACACTAACATTGAATCAGTATAAAGGAGAGAGGAAGAAAGAAGAGCAGAGTGGGGGTGGAGAGTCCATATACAAGCATCATACACAACCTTTATTCTGACTTCTCCAGTTTTTGATTCTATCTCTTCTGTAATGTAGACTTAAATAACTGAATAAATATATAAATCAATTACCCCTTGTGCAGGACACATATATTGCTTATAAAGTATTCTTATTGCGAGACTCCAGCACTTGGTTGGCTTTTCTAATCTGGCCTTGAAGTGGTTTACCTCCTGCTTGTTAAACTAAAAATGTTTTGTTTCCATGTTTTGTCCCCCCAGGGGGTATATTGGTGCGGTATATGGTATATTTTGGAATGCCACAGGTGTCAATTTTGGGGCCAGTTTAATTCTCACTGGATATGTATGTGACCAGGTTGGGATATGTCTATATTCAATGGTAATATTATTATTATTTTAAAATCAGCATCAATTTCTGATCCTTTCTTTATTTCAACTCACTGCAATATAACAGCAACATGTGCAAAATGTCCCACTGCTACCTGCAGCCACAGCCTGCAGTTCCAATGAAGATATCCACACTGACAGTGTTGGGTCAGCAAGTGGAGGTCCTTAAAAAAATGTTATTGTGTGTCAGTTTTACTGACATTTCTCAGGGATGCCACACCTCTGCTGCTCCTGTGAAAACTGTGCTTTAACTTCAATATTTTGCTCCTGCTTGGAGTGAGGACAGGCTGTCTGCGAGTTCCTTCCACAGACTAACTTCGTGGACATGGCAGCCTCAGCAGATGTGTTACTATTGCTGGGAGACATAAAATAATTCATACACATTTAGCTGCTTAGTACCAGAAGCAAGAACATAATCTTAATATTTCTAGCCCAGGCGTTTCTGTGATAGTTCATATTTCTGATGGCAACAGTAACTATTAGCCAGATGTTTACAAGGGTTGGGCTGTTTAGCTGTGTTATTGTTTCCAGAATTTAAGGTCTAGTTTAATATTTCTGTGAGATTTGATTGCTTGCTTTCTTGCCAAGAGTTAAATGAGAACATTGATACCACTCTCATCTTATAAAGCCAAAGCTAGCAGCCAATTAGCTTAGCTTAATGCAAAGACTGGAAGCAGGAGGAAAGAGCTAGCCTGGTTGTGTCTGAATGTAAAAAACCCCCAAAAAACCCAAAACTCTAATGCTCACTAATTAACATGTTATGTTATATTTTGTCTGATAATTTGTTCAAAGCCTGAAGTGTGAAACCAACACGTTTTGGTTTGAGAGAGCTGGGCTAACTGTTTCCCCCCGCTCCCAGTCTTTATGCTAAGCTAAGCTAAATGCCTCTTAACTGTGCTAATGCCAGGTTTTCTCTTCATTAAAAAATAAACACAGACTGGAAGCAGGGGGAAAAAGCTAGCCTGGCTGTGTCAAACCACATTTTTTTTTTTTTACATTTTTTTACAGTTAAAAACTAAAAAAGCAATACAAGATAAAAAGTGTTAATTAATGCTAAGCTAGCTGTTCCCTCTCTCATCTTTATGCTAAGATGAGCTAAGCTGGCTGTAGCTTCATGTCTAATGGACAGAAAGTGAATAAGCACAGTTCCCAAGATGTCAAGCATTTTTTTAAATACTATAAAAATGTTTAAAGATGGCTGATATGCTTACATGTGCATGTGCTTCATATGTCTGTCAAATAGATCTTGTCCTAACTGGTTTAACCAACGTACTAGAAGTGCACACTGTGCAGCTGCAGGCTGTTACAGAATGTATATGTATAAGAATATATATGAGACAGAGATTCACAGATACTCAAAATGAAATAGCTTTGATTGGTATGAGGGGTACAAAACTTTAACACTTAACATGTATGCAAACGTGAGACCTTAAAGACTATCATGACAGCCCCCACACCTCGCCCTCTCCTCCCCCGTCTGTCTCTCAAATGTGGTAACACAGTGATGGTGACTCATGTTGTGGTAACAGCACCATAGCAGCCAAAGGGGACTCAGCACGCTGTTTATGTTTCTCACCGCTTACCCTCCTGCCTTCTACCCCCTCACCAAACACACACACACACACACACAGAGCAGGTCATATATCCTGCATTTGCTCTGAGCAGGGCTTAATCGCATCTCTGTGTTAGAAAAACCTGTTAATTGGAGTGACTAGATTTAGAGCGACAGCAGAGCTCGTGATAATTACTGCAGCAAACACAGACAGAATCTCAGCCATGATGCTTAATTAGAAATAAGGTCATAATGATAAACACTGAGTTTAAATGTCGTTTACATACAAAACAAGAGGAAAAAAAAGAAGAAGTGAGTGAGAGAGGGAAAATTATGCCATATATTTTTGAAAACACAACCTTCAAGCTATAAAGTTGTCTTAACTCTCCTCACAGTGGGAGGATTAAGAGGTTAGGGCAACGTGAGTAGCAGTAGATAAAGATGGAGGCTATTAGGAGCAGCAGGAGTGGATGAGCCTGCATCATTTGGCAGACATTTAAACCCCAGTTCTCTAGATGTCTTCCTCTGGGCAGCAGATACCCCACATGTCCTTTGATTTACACTCAGGGCCTTTGGATTCATGCTGAGAAGCGGCTCCGTTGTTATCCTGAACAAACTACAAAAACGCTGCCTTCAAGTATTCCTCATTAGCCCCTAACTCTGAGTCAGGCAGCTCAGTAGGCTTGTACAAAACATGGTGCCATTGCAAATCAGGTACCACAATGTAGCATTCCACTCACTGCCACCAGTAAATCGTGTATTTACCTTTCTTGTCTTGCTCAATGATCACATTCATAATTCTAAGATTTCTAACAGGACTGTCTGACACATCACTAAATCACCAGATTTACAAGTATCGGTGAAAATGGCTTGCTGGTGCCATTCCTCTCTCCATCGTGAACCCCTGAGTCATGTGCCTGTCAGCGTGCCACAGGGGGCACAGCACCGCACCAACAGCTCTTAACAAGGAAGGTATTTTTCATGAATAACTTTTTATTTAAAGGTGACACACGTACTTCTTTCACACACTAATAAATCTTTGTAAATTTTTCTATAATGGAATAACTGCTGCAATCAATATTACAGTGAGACTAGAGCAGGTACTGCTCTCTGTGCCATCTGCTGCAGATGAGAGTTGCGAGTAGCAATGTCTTCAGATCATTTCTAAGAAGACTCAGGGTCTGCACCCCCTGCAATCTGACATATTAAAGGTGCTAAACAAACAAAAGTTGAGTTTACATTCAGTGTTTCTGCCAAAGTGTGTGTGTGTGTATGTGTATCTTTGCGGTCCACAAATGTTTTTTAAATATTTTGTATCCTGGATTGTTTGAAACTACATTTACTGTGCATGATAGAAACAAAACTGGGACCCACTCATAACAACACTGCCAAAAACTCCACAGGGTACCTTTAATCTACAGCACAGAATGCCTTTACTTTATGGCACAAAACAGAAAGAGGGTATTGTTGTTACTACACACATTAAGCTTTCAGATTTTTGTCACAGACAAAAACCACTAATCTTCTCTGCAATGGTTTTCTTTGTTCACTGTAATTATCCTAATGTCTTGAAAACTTCAGCCCATTGAGGCAACTGACTCACAGCTGCACCTCCTCCTCTGCACCACCCTGCTCCGATCCAAAAAAAGACACCCATCTGGATCCCCACACAAGTCGGTGCTGAGATGTTGCCAGCGGCGTGTGGCATACATGCACCTTTTTGTGTAAGCGCATGCATGCAAACAGACACACAGGCAAACACACATTGTACACGCCACTGCAACTTTCAGATATCAGGAGCCTTCTGTAAGACACACTCAGGCCATGTGGGGCGTTAGGCAATCTGTGCTGCTGCCTGAGCTCTAATCTTTTAAGAGTTCAGAGACATCCGAACAGTATCTCTGTCATCTGTCAGGCTCTTTAAATAAATGGAAAATGCGTCTCCAAATTCTTGCCGAACCTCTGGAGACAGATCTCTGCTATTGTGCTATTACTGAGATTACTTCTTTTAGCCTTTACTTATCCATAATGTCAGCAGTTTGTGGCATGAAGACACAAACCATTTTGTCACAGTCCACTATCTTGAACCCTTAGGAAACAGCCTCTAATATGCAGAAATGTAAAAGATACAACAATTACTACACTTACTAAAAATATTTTGTATATACTTTCCTAACATTTTCTATTTATGATGCCTTTGATGCCCAAAAAGGCTGCAGCACCTGATTCAGTCCCAAAGCTGTCTGATTTCTGATCTTCTCAGTATTACTCTATATCGCTCTGTCTGGGGCTTTGGGGTCACAGCATGAGGAGCTTACTGCTGCTGTCTGGATGTCACTTGAACTAGATCAGCTGAGCAACAGACCAATACGCATTTGGAAGCCAGTGGAACAACCTAGAAGAGATTATTTTTAGACCTTGGACAGATATCTGTCGAGAAATGTCCAGCTGTAGTACTAGAATACAGTCTGATAATAGTCATTTCCTTCCTATTACTTTAATGCTTAATTAATGCTAACAGGGGAACCACGACGTTCGCTAACAAAAGAAGAAGGATCCTTTACTGCTCTACACATCTCCACAGGGTGAAGTCAAACAAAGGTTAATTCATGTTTTATGCATAATATTGCTTTGACATTGATGATCAGATTGACTAACTACATTATTTAATGGATGTCTCAACCTTTGGAGCTCACTTGGAGAAAAAAAAAAGTAAACAAAAAAGTGAGTTAAGAAGATATCTTTGTCAACCCAGAAAATCTGAAATAAAACATTAATTTGAAATGTAAGAAGATGATCAATAATATCTTTCCAGAATCTTAATATAATTTAAATATGCAAATTACTTTCATAATAATTATAATGTCAAGGAGCCAACCATACTAAATACATGTGACTGTGTGGTTGATACAGTACATGTACAAATAGCAGAAATACCTGTGACAGACTACATTAGCATGATGAGAGGATCTTTGGTGTAGTATAGGAGGCTACTTAAGAAGATGAGTGATTCAGTCAGTGAAGTGGTTTGTAATGCAGACTTGTACACAGTGTATGTCAATACTGATACAGTATGATCCAAGAAATCTCAGAAAAACACATTTATGGTAAGTATGACGGCTGTAATGAATAATGCTAAAGCATAATACAGGTATTTTATGTTGTTTTTCTGCAAGTGGCCACAGAGGCATTGCACACTGTAAACGGACACTGCACCAAAACCGGACATTTTTCAGTATCGCCCAAACAGCATATTAAGTAAATGTCAGTTCAGGATGAAACTGGGTATAATGTCAAACAATGTCCCGGAGGCCTCTCCTCCAATGTGAAAATAATTCACCCTTCAAGCAGGGTGAACTGGTTCTTTAAGAAGTAGGAAAACAGTGTTTAGATGAATCTAAGGAGTTCATTCATTTATGGTTATATTGCACTGTCAGTCAGCAAGTCAGCAAACTAATGTCAGTTGCACAGCTATCTGTTTTAAAGTTTGTTAATATTAACTAGCATTGTCCACCATGAGCTACTGCTCATCCCAGACCAAGTATAAGGTTGTAGCAGGAAAACCACAGAGTGTATGGAAATGAGCAAGAGTGTGTGCTTTAACTCATGAACTGAACGTTTCATTAACAGAGGAAGAAAGTGTTATTTCATCAAGTCTCTTTAAGTATCCGCAGATGTGTGCTGTGAGAAAGAGTTTCTTTTTTCAACAAGAGTTAATCAGATTAGAGGCAGCAGGTAAAAGAAGTCTGAACAAGAATGTAAACATGATAATATATTAAAGGACGACACACTAAAGTTTAAGACTGTCTAGGTTGAGTGTTCGACTCTTGTGTTTTTTTTAACAGTAATTACTGTATCTGTTATTTAAATCATTTTTTCCTTTTTCTGTGGGTGACTAGGAAAACCATCTGTGAAAGAGAGGCACAAAGTGCTGACACACAGACATTGGGAAGTGGGTGAGCTCTCTATTTTGTTGTGCTATGATTCAATGTAGCTCATCGTCCAGTTTAAAGAGTCTGGACACAACCCGCCAACTTGTACTTCATTCATTAATTTCCTCAGACTAAAGAAATGTATGGTGCAGATGGCTGAAATCATGTGACACAACAGTGTATTTCCGGTGTAGCCCGGTCATCTGTACAGTCACCTGTTGTTAATACAATTACAGAAAATGTGTCAAAATATAGTTAAGATCTGACTAGAGAGGCCTCCAAAGTCCCCCTTCCTTCATGTCTTCATATGGTCCTCACTATAAATTCCTTCACCCCTTCACCTCTTTCCTTTTGTACTCGTCTCCTGAGTAAAAATTGGATGTCACTGTTTTGTTACCATCCAAGTCCATTATATTGTTTCTCACAGTTCATGATGTGTGTCCCTGCTTTTCTCAGTATCATGGTGTTCATCTTCACCTGCACGTTTACAGATTTTAGCACCCTGGTACTTATAAAGTCCCTTTAATGTCTAAATATATGCTTTAAAATATGGAAATACATTCATTTAATTTTTGCAGGAACTGGAAGCAGAGATTTATTTTCCGTGGACATTTTTCATTGTTCAGTTCAGATCAGTTCTTATTTTGTATTATTCTCTTGCAGGAGAGGAGCAGGAATGTGCCGTTGCATTTACATGGATGTTTTACTTTAGCATTTGTCCTTGACGACAGATACAGTAACTTGTGGCTCTTGGGGTTTTCATTAGCCTTCTTTGGCCAGATTTTTACAGACTGATAATACCAAAGATCCTTAAAGAGTCCTTTAAAGGACCTTTGGTATTCTATAAGATTTAAATCAAGGGTGGTTGGGTTTTACTAAGGATTGGGGGTCAGTGTAAAGCCTGGATCATAACTAAAACGTTAGTGACATGTACAGATACACAAAAGAGCTGTGCTATTTGAAATTCTCAACCCCAGATACAGAACTGTTTCATGAGATGATGCATTCGTGTGTATACAGAAGAAACCTTTCCAGCATCCAGACACCATGGAGGCCACTTGTGCTGCTCATCTTCCCAAACATCACTTTTCTTTTGTCCACTCTGATCTTATTTGTGTGTTTATGCATCATTCTTTTCACATTCAAATCAACTCTATATACGGATGTTCACTGGGGACAATGACAACAATGTGAAATAGCATCCGTCAGTAAATAAATGCTCTCAAGTATGTTGCATATTTACGGTTTGCATTAAGCCCTTCGCAAATACTTCATAGGCCTTTGTGATGTTTCTCTTTTAACGTTTGAAAATGGTCTGGCACCAAACCTCCATCTTTTCACTCCCTTGCTTGCACAGCACAGTACACCAACAAACCAGCAAACTGCACCATGAAAAAACCCCACAGTGATATATGATGTGACACATACCTTTTTGCATTCTTATAAGGGATGAGATCCCAAGCAAAGGCCTGTGTGTTTAGTAGTAACAACACCACTTTTAACCTTTTCAAGTATGCATTCACCAGCACGGGGTCAGCATGGGGGAGACAGCCTCCAGTCAGGAGGTACCCTAAGGATCAGGTTTAAGGCTTTGTGGCCTCCCTTTGGTTCTACACTGACGCTCATCTTCCTGGCACAATGGGTGAAGAAGCCCTGCTGTAATTAGGTGATAGGTTTGATTTGTTCAATTAAGGTTTAATCAAAGTGGTGGATGCCTCAAGCATAATGTTGGTGTGTGTGTGTGTGTGTGTGTGTGTGCGTGCACATGCGAGCGCATACAGTGGCTAAGTGACCCCTCCGAGCACATTAACACGCACTGGAGGGATGGATGGGGGAGGCAACCATCATGGTTCTTGGTGTGCATGGCCTAGTTGTGCCTGAGGAGGACGGATGGAGGGTCACAGTAGATAGATAGATAGATAGATAGATAGATAGATAGATAGATAGATAGATAGATAGATAGATAGATAGATAGATA
>JBBMJY010000025.1:19931283-19959198 GCA_037833715.1 Toxotes lorentzi | reverse complement strand
TAGATAGATAGATAGATAGATAGATAGATAGATAGATAGATAGATAGATAGATAGATAGATAGATAGATAGATGTTACATCTACTCACATTCCAGGTGCTTTTTCTTTGGAGCTGTCTGTTCATGTGTGGTGGCTTTACACACAGCTCGGGACACCTCGGATCCCGTCAGGCTGTACTGCGCCGCGGCGATGCGGTCCGTCAGAGTCTGACCCGACATCTTCTCTCTGTGGAGTCCAACCTCGACTGTCAGCCGTCCAATATGGTCCTACCCCCCAACCCCAACGCGGAAACGAGCGACCAGCCTCGGGTAATCCCCACAGAGACACAGAACACCAGAAAAAGAAATTGTGGCACACTTTCTACACAAATGTCATCGATTAGAGTTGTGTAACTGTGCTGAACCTGGCTGATGAGTCTCACTCAGCTGTGCTGGATCTGCATGCGTTTCTGGAACAATCATGAACTGACTTTCTCCCCTGAAGGCCAGTGTCCTCTGAAAAGCCTATGAATGAGAGGCAAAATATCCAACTGCAAAATCCTCTTCCAGGTTTCCCTTTTCTTTTGGATCAGTTTCTTACTCTTCGCGTTATTGTCCGACAAAAACCGTCCTCTCCGGATGATGCTGGTCGCTGCCTACCCCCTCCTCCTCTTCCCTGTCTTCCTTCCTCCAGTCTCCTGGATAATCCTCACCAACACCACCAGCAGTCCGACGGTCCCTGTGTATCAGCGGGGCGTGCAGGGGAACATCAGGCCCTTGCTGGCATCATCATCATCCCCCACCATCCAGTGCAGCGGTTGTTCCTCCTCCTCCCCAGCTGGACGCTCCCTCTGTGCTGCGGCCCACTGTCAGCCTGCGAGCCCCGGCGATGCGCGCTTCAAACCGGGTCGTTGGATGGCGGCGTTTTCAGAGGATGTGCGTCCCCGGGTTTATTTAATTATTAATTCATTTATATATCTAACAACGCCCCGCCCCCCTCCTCCTGCGAGTCAAGTGACGCAGTATTAACCAAGCCTGCTGCTTCCTCTTTCATCGCGATAGCTGGGAGGAGACGAGAACGCGACGGAGGTTGTGAAGGAGACAGGAAGTGAAGGGTTAATACAGCTACTCTACAGCCAAGCTTGATGCTTGTCGTGCTGCTGCCATACTATGAAGGTCATATGAAGCGCGCTGCTTCACATGACACAATTTCCTTTGATCAAGGAGGCAAGAAAAAAAAAAAAGAAATTCAAACTGAAGGCGTTCAGGACGGCTTTCTGCCTTTGTCCCTGTCCATGGTGCTGATGTGATCTGCTCTGGTGTAGGTCTGATTGGACTGGTGATATTGAGTTTAGTCACTGGTTTGTTGTTCATCGGTGACATAAAATGCTGATTGTGTATTAATGCATAAATAATAATTGTACAATACTATGATATATATTCTGGTTAAAAAGTACTATTTCTCTGGTTCCACAACTACATACTGTTAACAATACGTCTTTACTCAAGAGAAATTTGTAACTTGTAGTGGAGAATTTTTACACTGGATCTGAATACAACCACTGGACATCACTGGGTAATTCGTTCATGCCACCATGTGTCAAAAAAAATCAGAACTGTCCCCTAATGCAGAGTAGGTCAGAACCCGAGGCCCAGTTTGTCTTTAAGTACCTTGCACAAACAGCCTAGTTACAATTTTACATCACACACATACAAAAAAACACTTTTCCAAAGAGAGGAAAAGTCACCGGTAAGTTGTGTGACATTTCATCAGTCTGAATCGTAATGAAGTTACAGTTACAGCAACGCAGTGCATTTTAAATGTCATGAAGAGAATGACGCAGCCCATGCAACCCTCCCATTAGAAATCTTTATTTATTAAGTCACATCGATATGGAATGGCACAGCATCTTCACTTTGTCCCAAAGGACTCACATGAAATGTTAAAAGTCAGTCATCAAAGCTGCTCCATATATACAAATAATTAAAATTAAATACAATAGCCTTTGAAAAGTAAAATAATCATTATAAATACAAAAAATGTACAAACTATTTTCCCCCATTTGTATTCCCTTGATCTTTAATGTACAGGTTGAGGTTTTTCACTAGTGTTGATCAGTTAATGTTAATCCCCACGGTCCTCCCCGTGCTGCGTTCTCACGTCTTGATAAGTCCCTCAAGAAAGTCTTTTTCCACCATCTCTTCGATGTTCTGTCGAGCTCGACTCCAAAACACTTTCTGGCTCTCCAGTTTGTGGCCCTCCTTGTGGCTGCGGAAGGAGGAGTCTGCGGGGTTGTGGGCGTAGGAGGGCCCTGAGCGGCTGCTGGCCTTGCTGTTGAACACCTGGCTGAGCAGGTTGAAGAAGGGCAGCAGCTGCTCCATGCTGCGGATCACGTACAGGGTCAGCATTAGGTGACCTGGCTCCCAGGACAGGGTTCGGGTGGAGCAGTCCTCCTCTGGGTTTTTCTGAGGGAGGGGAAAAAAGATACAAAATTGGGAAAATGAATGTGTCATTCCGCAGGTGGAAGGAACTGCAGCATGAATGAAATGGGCCCTGACATAAAAAAAATAAAAATAAAAAATGGTGAAGTCCTTTAATGAGCGTTTTCCCTGAACATACTCTTTGTAAGAGGCAGTCATTTGTCTCCATCACTTAATAACCTTGTGTAGACAGAGGGAGGATAAGATACCTTGGCTCGTTTCCTCAGCAGCTTGGCCAGTCGGACCACGTAGGGTTTAAACTCCCTCTGGTGAGTCCCCTGACGTCTCACTTCCAAACCTGAATCATCTGAGGCTTCTGGGATGAAGGCCCAGCGGTACCTATGATGAGGCAGAACTCACTGAGACATAACACTGTTTTGATCTATATAACAAGCCACCAAAGCATGAAAGGAGCGACATCCAAACATCCTATTCACGTGTCCATTCAAATGCAGTCCACATAAAGAGATTGAGCATGTTTTCCATTTAAAGCTGTCTTGACATAATGGTGCCTGCTGTATTCATCCATCTCAAAGGACGACTGGCACGCACACAGAATTTCATCTTTTAACAAATTATGTGTGTTACGGATTCCCTGACCGAGTCCTATCACATGCAAAGCCTGTGCTTTTTTGTACTTACATCTGGAACTGAGGCAGGCTCTCAGGAGGCAGAGCCAAGGCCAGATCCAGGAGCTTGCAGGCAGACAGATACAGGTTGAGCCAGCGCTGGCTGTTGTAGGAGGTGGAGAAGCCGTTCCCTCCAGAATAGGTGGTCTCCAACCCAGCCACAGACGGCCCTGACGTCCTGGAGATGGACAGGAGAGGGATAAATCATTAAATGAACACAGGAAGAAGTCATGCTGACGTTCGTGTGCTGCTGCAGTCCGGTTTGCAGTATCAGCAGATACCTTGATATGTCTTCATCTGCTGTTAGCTCCTGCTCCATCAGTAGAAACACCTGAACCTACAGGAAAACAGTAGCAGAGTGTGTGAATGAGTGTGAGTGTGTGAGCAGGTCAGTAACTCTAGAAGACTGGAATAAAGAAAGACATAAAGGTAAGTGAGAGACTGCAGTCAGTGACATCTAGTGCTCACCAGTTCAGTGATCATGGTGGGCCACAGGGAGGTGAGGTGTTGAGGGGACATGCGTAGCAGCAGCACTCTGAAGAACAGGAACACCTGAGCATGGAGGATGGGCACCTGAGGAAGACGCAGGCTCTCCACCAGACGCTCTGAACACACACACAAACATCTAAGTACCCACTCAATGAACGTGGTAAAAAACACCTAAGAGCTTCATCTGTCAGTATGGATGTGTTATACAGGGTTTGCAGGTATACAGTCTGTAGCAGCCATATTGAAGGTCTTCAACACTTGTCAAACCCCGTCTCCATCAACGGTGTCAACACCTGTTCCACGTCTCTGCATTCATGTTCACCTTGTATGTCTGGCAGGTATTTCTGGTACTGGTCCACTTCGCTGCTGTAGATGGTGAAGGCCAGGCGTTTGAGCAGCATGGCCCTCTGTTCCAGCTCAGCGTCTCTGTTGGTGAACAGACTCAGAGAGCTGCTCTGGGCTACAGCCACCCGAGCTGGACAGGAAAACACACACACACACACACACACACACACACACACACACACACACACACACACACACACACACACACACACACTCTCTTTATTAGTCTATGTGCCACTTTTTAACTTCTTAATAGGCCTCAACTACGTCACATTAGCATATTTTTCACAGCTGAATGGGCGACAGATTTAATTGCAGTGGAAATGCAAGTGCTGGTTTTGATCAAGACACTTTGCAGAGTGCAGGTTTAATTCTGCCTGAGATGAGACGTGAAAAGGGTAAAACACTCTGCGAGTGTCAGGAAAACATGATCCGATAAATGGTCCGTAACCAGTCCCAGTGCTAACATCAACACTTACTTATAAATTAAACTCTACTAAAGAATCGTAAGGCTTACTCATGAGGTCTCTGAATGTGGTCTTGTCATGAGTCATCAGGTGGTCAATGATGGCTCTCCAGCTGAAAAATGAGAGAAATGATGTTAGACTAATAGTCCATAAACATACAGAGACAAATTAACCGCTTATATCTGGCATTAACATGTGCCATTAGTGTGCCATAAGTTATGTTGACCAAAACTTTAGGTAAAATGTTTTTACACTTTGACTTCCTCATACATCTCTGCTGTCTCTGAAGTTTATTTATTTTTTCAGCAAGGGGCAGACTGATAAGACCGTCAATCTGTTTGAAGGGATCTAATGGACATAGTATTTCTTTCAAGTTGCAAAAATATGGCCTAGTTTTTTTAGAAGAAGAAATTATAGCAGGAATAATCACTGCCTTCCCATTTTGAGCTGAACTACTTCTTTAACAATTTGTTTCTGCTTTTGTTCTGTAGGATCTTAAATGTTTCTTTTTTTCCCCCCATCTCAGTGTTATCAATTAGCCTGTAAGTTAACACAATCTGTGGTCACCCACACACACACAGTCCAGTTCCCTCTCTTACTCACTGGCTGACGCAGGAGGAGTCCATCTGGAAGAAGGTGTGGTCCATGAAGAGGTCGAAGGCCTCCTTCTTCCAGGCACGGCGGGTGTATTGGTACCCACTTAGGCTGCTTAACAGTTGGATGCAGGCCCGGTAGCTGGGGGCGTTGTGAGCACTGCCAGAAGAAACAGGAAACTTTACGCTTTCATATTCAAAACATGCATGTGATCAGCTACGACTCATTTTCACACTTGGAAGTTCACTGCATCATCTTCCTTAGTATCATGAAAAGATTCAATCTTCTCGTCTTCTTGACATTTCAACTTTTCAACTTTATTAAGTGAAAAAAATAGCTCTGGAATTTGCAAGTTAAAGCTGTGTAATACACAATATTAGCTTCCAAACGCAAACATACACAAAAAGTCAGTGGCTATCTCAGTGATAACAAAGCTTGTTCAGACCTGTGGTTGCGGAGGTAGGGCACTACATAGTGCATGATATTAACGAGCAGTGGGATCACCCTCTCCTTCTCGTCACTGTAGAACACCATGTCCAACAGATGAGCCAGCACCTAAGAAATAAATTCAGCATTCCTTGTGTCAGTCTTCCCCCATGTGCTTTCAGAAAAACATGGCAACACTTACAAAATATTATACGAAATAAGGCATCAATCTCTAAATATTGAGCTACTTTGACTCCTTGGTTGAAAAATGTTATCTACGCACCATATTACTGCACCAACCAATGTATATCACTGCAACATATATTGATATATTACCACAAGTAAATCCACGAATTAAAAAAGCTGCAAAAAACGGTGAAGCACGAGCAGAATCTGCATAATTAGCCCTACATTCAGCTGAAACAGCCAGGATGGAAGAATGTGGAGAGTGACTTCAATTGTCCAGCTCAGCTCATTCACAGCACACAACACTAAACCCAGCAGGCTGATTTATTAGCTTACTAACAATGATTTACGTTTGAGGTGGGGAGGTGGTCGTAAATCAGCCAGGGAGCTTGGTTGGAGTGTACTGTGTGTAGTTAGTGTACTGTAGGGCTGTGCCTGTGAGCAACAGGCCAAAACAATGCTGGTAAATGTGAGTGAGAGCAGCTTGAGACACGATCAAGATGAACAATGGAAATAAGTGGTCGAGCCACAGACTGATGGCCTGAGAAACAGCAGCAGTGCAGGGACGGTTGAGCTGAACCACAGAGACATGAGTGTTTTACCTCAGCCAACAGTGTGAGGGCGTGAACGCTGTACACTGATGGAGTGAAGCTGGAGGCCTCCATCACTGTGAGCATTAAATCTACAAAACAACACATACCAAACATTAACAGCAGCTACACAGCAGAAACAGTATTAATACAGCCATGCTGAAGCATGCAGACTGTCTGCAAAATATACTCACACCGAACATGCTTTTTGTAGTGAGCATGTGAACAGAAGCTAAGTGCTCTGGTTTGACCCCTCACACATTGTTTCAGTGCCTCACATTCAGATTAATTCGTGCACTTAATTTAGCTGGATTACATTAATCCCTGACATTAAAATACACCTCTGCTATAAACACAAGAATGACCTCTCCCTTACCAAAATACAGGCACAAACACAAAAACTAACCACTATTTCACAGTCAATCAGCTGATCAGGAGAGAGACCTCACTGGCAAATCGACGACAATTTCAGTTAATGTGAGCTTCCTTGAGGATCAGGCAGCAACATTTAGTTAGTTTAGTTTAGTCTAAGACCACTTTCCTTAGTTGGATTATTTATGCAGCTTTGGACCCTTCTGTATTTACTGTATGTGTAGAATGAATATAAAATGCATCCACGTCTGTCAACATTTACAGCTGACCTCGGTTATATGAGGTGCATTTAAACTTGAATTTTATCTTTGTGCCAAATCTGATTACACTGTTTGAACTCAGAAAGCTCTCCTAAGTATTAATACAACATGGAATGGGGTAAAGAACAAGACACAGTGCCTAAATAGATACAGCCTTCACTCTCCAGTTCTCCAATGCAATTTGTGAATGTAAGCAACCCACCTTCTACATCAGCTTCCAGGCTGGTACCATCCACAACTATCTGAGGAGAAGCCTTCACCTCCAGGTTTCTCCTCAGCCATGTGGTTTGCTCTAGAGAGGAGCCTGCAATTGTCCCGATGGCCTCCACAACTTTATGGGTCACGTCCTGATTACACGAAGAATACTCAGTTACATTAGTGAGGAGTCATGTCCGGTCAGGTAAGCTTCTTGTAATTCATTCTAAAATCCTGTGTGACTGTAGAGCATGAAACTAAAGCGTTTTTTCATTAAGATGACATAAAAACTGCATAGTAACATGGCAAATAAAAAGGAAAAAATGTATAATCCTGTTACAAGATGTAAAGCAAACAATTAAGAACTGAACTAGAGTCACAGGGGTGAAAGTAATTACCTGCAGCTCCCGCTGGTCCTTCTTGCTCTCCAGATTAGGATTCTTTAAAATGAACTCATTCAGAACTCTAGAGAAAAGAAAGACAAATGGAGAGTCATGTTAAATAAGTTCAAATATATGAGGTGTAGTCTCTGCAAACTGATCTATTCAATCTATTGTATCTCCAGAATGTGACAGTTAACTGTGAGTTAGCCACTAACATCCACAAAATTACACATTTAAGCATAATTGTACAACTGACTCCAGGAGGTTGTGAGAATATAAGGAAGAGAAACCAACCCCAATATGAGAAACTGTCCAGGGGCAGGCAGGCCTAACTGTACAGAGTCCTTCAGCAGAGCCAGCAGAGACGGCCAGCTGTCAACTAAACTGGACACAGGAATCCTAGAACAAAAACAGGGCACAATCAAGAATGCAAAATAAACTGTTTATTAGTTAAATGAGTTAAAAGACTCTGCACAAATGGGACTTTATGAAAGTTGGATGGATTAAAACAATAACAACAGTTAAATAACAAAGAAAAAGCCAGCATATACTAATGTTGGGAAGCAGTGGACTCACCTCTGGACATAGGCATAGAAGAACTGCAGCATGCAGACTTCCAAAGAGAGGTGTTTCTGTAGGTAAAGTGAGGAAATATAATGAATGACCATGAACAAGGTGAAACTAAAAGACTTCAAGGAAGTGAAAGTCCCTGTGAAAAAACTATGAAAAAATTTTTTACATATTTAATATTACAAGCCTTGCTCTTCCCCTGCTCCTGTTTTAGAAATATATACATGTATATATTTTAGAAATATATACATTTATGATAAAGTGTGATCCCATTATTTCATTTTAAACAAAAACGAAAAACATCTGCAGCATTCTGTGAAAGTAGTGAAATTTGTGATGCGGTTATACTTGGACAGAAAGCTCTTCCAGCTCTGCAGTGCCCCATAAACCTTTGCTGAGGGCTCAGATGATGGGGATGAAACCATTTCAGCTACAGTAAGTAACAATACAGTTACAGTACAGCTGACATCAGCAAAAACAGAAATACAAACCTTGTCCTTTGCAATGGCAGGTGGCTGTTTGAGAACCTCTTTGACCGTCTGCATGACCGTCTCAGTGCGCATGGCGCTCACTGAACGAACCAGCTCAACCAGCAGCAGCTGTTCTTCGCTGGCTAGTGGTATCACCTGAAGGACATACAATATAAATCCACATCAGTGGTATAAGTGAGTGTATTATAATAACTCCACTAAAACTAAAACATACTGAGTCGTGAATAGAGTATGTGTATATCATGTTAATGGTACGTGTACTGCATTTTTTGATGTTACCAACTGGGTATTTATCACTCAGCAGACAAGAATTGGGTCCTAAACAAAAACAAAAAACTAAACAAAAAAAAAACTCACCTTATTTCTGACCGGAGTCTTGACCTGTTTCCTCTCATTCCAAACATAAGCGATTGCTGCCATGAAGTGAGCACCGTGGTTCATGGAGATTGGACCCAGCAGTTCTAAAATTTGCTGTCGGAGGTTCTGTAGAACAGATTTCAGCAAGGACCTTGGGTAAGCCTTCAACAGCTGATCACTTACTGTGCAAATAATTTGTCAGACAACATTATAATTAATGTTGTGCTATTCTGAAGTATTATGCCCACTGCATCTAAAACGCTTAAACTGCAAAACATGAGAATCAGTTGCAAAAGTAAGTTAGGTACACTGTACGCTGTAGGTTCACCGTATTATCTCAGTGAAAATTACATTACCAGCCCACCACCGGAAAAACTAATTCCATCTGGGCAAGGCTAATAACTACTGGAGGAAAATAACAGAGCTGTAATTGTTGAAAAAAGTCCTTTACTGTCAGTAATGAGATTCTGTTCTTACTGTTGAGGCCAGTAATCCAAGTATTGTGTATGGAGTTATTAGGCTAGGCTGCCCACATGTTTAGGTTAACTCTGGGGCAGTTTTGTGGTTTGATGTTCACCACACACTGCAGTCTTCTGATCTCTGCTATGTGCTTCTGACATTTTAATTATGCCCTAAAAATAAATTGGACTTCATCACATGTGTTATTTGATTTTTGGGGGGGTGAAAAGAGGCAAAGTCAATCTTATAATCACCTCCTCTCATTCCTGTTTGTTCAGTCAGACAGTGTCCTCACTCGACTATCAGGCAATAGTTGAATCACTGGGGCTACTCAACTAGACTGGCTAAATCTGCATTATAATCCATTATTAGGTCTCTGCTGGAAAGAGTCGTGTTGCCTGGTGTACCTTGGTGGAGCCCAGGTTGATGTTGGAAGTGGAGGCAGCAGAGGCAGCAGCTGGCTTGTCGGAGTTGTCAGCCTGGTGGAGGACACTCCACAGCAGGGTGACAGACGACATGATGGTATGGAGGATGGACAGGATACCTGAACGAGCTTCAGCCAGGTGCTTCTGGTCAACACTCACTTGTAACTGAGAGGCATAAAATGTAATAAACAAAACTGTCAGTACTTATGACACAATAATGTATTAAGCAATGAAATAGAAAATGTGAATCTGTGCGCAAGTTTTAAACTGCTGCAATAATTTGGTGCACAGCGCCCTCACTTGGTGGTACTGGGAAGTGGGATCCAGCAGGCAGTAATGGATGATGGCTGTTATTCCCTCCAGCACTGTCAGAATCAGGTCAGGAGGGATGCAGAGAGCCATCCACTGGGGTCTGGAAGACATGGAGAACATGCAGCTTAATCAATGCATATTTTTGAATTGAAAATTTGGAATGTGAGGCATTAAGCACAGTCTGTGTATTAGAAAGATGGATGATGTATAAAAGACTATTTTATCCGATGGTCAAGGGTGCCATCTGGTGACCAAAGATTTGCCATGTTATTTTATTGCATTGCACTGCATTGTACTACCATAATGATGTGTCACATCATTATGATCCATGTAGATGTTAATACCTGGTGTCAGTTATCCCGGTTTCATAACGGTACTGATGAAGAAGGTTGTCCAGGTTCCTGCACAGCTGCAGAGTGACAGAGGCCACCACCCTCCTCAACACCCTCCCCATGTATGGCAGGGTGGCTGTTATGAGCCCGATCCACTGGGGGTGCATCTTACACGCGTGGTGCTGATGAAGCGCCCTGATCACTGCACACAGGAACATACCCTGTGCTGTGATAGGCTGTCCATGGAGGTATTGAAGCGAAGTCATTGGCTGCTGAGGGTTGACATGCTCCACTTCCCCACCGAGAATCTCAAACCCTGCCCCAGGACCACCTCCCGTCCCTCCACCTCCTGCACCTCCTCCCACAGGTCCTCCTTCTCCTCCTTCATCAGCTGGCACCAGGACTCTGTGCTCAAGCACAACAAGGCTCTGCAACAGTCTTAACAACTGTGACTGGACCGCACTACAGCTGTCAATCTGGTCCTCTGACAGGTTGATCACACTGTCTTCTGACAGTCCCTCCTCCACTGTGGCCATGTTGACACCTGCCAGCCGCTGCTCATGCCATTTGTGGGCGCTGAATATCGAGGAGAGTAGGCAATGGAGAACCACCTTTTGAACTTTGCACTTAGAGAGGACATCACTGATGAAACTAGCAAAGCCCTTAGCTGAGCCACCTGTGACTTTGGCTAGCTCGCTAAAGAGGAGAGCTAAGACCTCCACGCTGGTCAGCTGCATGGCTCGGTTCCCTGCCAGGTCCTGAGGGCCTGCTGCCAAGTGGGCAGAGTAATAGCTTCTTAGGTAATAGAGACAAAGCGAGATGATGATCTCCAGGTACATGGCGCTGCGAAATGAGTGGGAGTGGGAGTCCTGGGGGATGGGGCAGTAGAAGTCTTTGCCCATGACTGAGACCCTGTGACGCGCTAGGAGGTTTTGGAGCAAAGAGAGCTGTGGAGTGTAGGTGTTGTTGATGCTGGTGGTGGAGATGGCACTTACAAACCCTGAGGGAACAGCTTTCAGCATGGCTGCAATGGCTGACAGGGCGTGGAGCGCCCGGGAGGAGTCGTACAGCTGGAGGTAGAGCAGGACATGCTGGTAGAGAGGATGGATGTTAAAACGAGGTGGGGCAGAGGATGATCTGCGGCCTGTGACACTGACACCCCCAGCAGTCCCTCCAGGACCCCCGCTGGGTGAGCCAGTGTCACTCTCAATCTCTGATACCTCACCTTCCCCACAGCTGTACCAGTTCTCTAGATCCAGACTGTCCCCGAAGAAAATGCTGGGTGGTCGCAGTTTCTCAGCTTGATTTGCTGCCTTTCTCTGCCTCTCCTCCTCTTTCCTCTTGGCCTTCTTGATCTTGGGCTTTGCCCCTGGAGATTTGTCTGCCAGCCTCTCCATGATCTTCCCCTTAAGGCTGAGCTGGGTGCTGCTATGGCTACGTTTACGGGCCTGAGGGTCGTCCACCCTGAGGTTGTGGTCCGGGGTGGCTGGGTCAGAACTGTCTGGCAACGTAACGATGGAAGGAGATGAACTATGACGAGTGATGCCCTCTTTGTGCTGCTCCTCTGCAGATATATCAGCAGGTGTGACGGTGAAGAATTCCAGCGTACCTCCAGCCAGCATCTCTGGCAGAGTCTGGTGGTTGGAGCTGGGGTAAGGACAAGAGTCAAGACGGGGACCAGTTGAGGTATCTGAGGAAGTGCTGTCTGTGTCTGTCTGTGGCCAGTTTTCAGGTGGAGATGAGACTTCAAGAGATCCCTCCTCTACTAAACTCAGAACCCTGTCTATTAGTTCTTTGATAACAGAGGACACAACCTCTTCTATAAAGTCCTCAGACATGTCATCTGAGGAAACAGCCTGCTGGTCTGAGCCATTAACTATGACACCCTCTGGTTCCTCAAAGCTGCCATTTTCCACTGTTGATGAATGCGAGCCACTGGACTCTGAGCTTTGGTGCTCCCCCTGCTGGTCAGCAGGTTGATATTCACCAGTTAGTTGTAAGTTCTCACTGCTCAGGCTCAGTAAGGACAGGCTGTCGCTCAGCGGGTTGACAGTCAGACAGAATGGCTCCATGTCGCTCATCGCCAGGCCTTGGAGCTCCTCTTGTGTAACCCTCTCTCCATGCACCTGACTGTAGTCTAATGAAAGAAAGAAAGAGGAAAAAAGTTCACATAAAAATTTGTTCTTATCATCAAGATTATCAAGAAACAGGGAATATTAAAGGATAATCAGCAAAAAAAAAGCAGAGTTAACTGCTCACTGTCTGAGAAGCCAGAGTCCCTGGTGTAGATGGGTTCCAATGGCTCCTGTTCAGGTGGTTCAGGAAAGACGTGGGCCCAGTGCCGCTGGGCTTGTACCCTCTGAATGGATACTCTGTGGGTCTTGGGGTGGAGCAGAAGGAGGAGAAGTGGCTCAAGGACGCGAGCAATGTCATGTCTCTGAAGGACCTGGTTCAGCCAAGCCCGACCAACAGCACTGGTACATGGGTCCCAATAACTCAGACTGTCTAGCATGATGAAAAGAGATCTGTGGGACCAAGCGAAAAGAGGTAGAGATAGAAGAGAGAAGGACAGAGGAAACGATAAGGACAGTGAATCACAGGAAAGACACTTGATGCAAAGTACAAGTGTATCGGGGGAGGTCTCTTCAAATGAATTAAGCACCATTTCCATGTTGTCAGCAGATCCTTACCCACCTGTCAAATGTGCGACTAAAAGGAGAGGACTTGGTGATGTTCAAATCTCGCGTCAAATGCCACAGCACAGAGAACTTCACGTGGGCCTCCAATCGAATTCTCTGAAAGAAACCTTCAGCTTCAGTATTGATTTAATGGTGTGTGTGCTTCTGTTTGGTGTGTTTGTAGAAATCACCTGAAAGGTAATGTGTGCAGTTGTGCTGACCTTGTCTCTGTGCATGAGTTGCTGGCTGATGACGTCCTCACAGATGCTGGAGGAAGGCACCAGGTTGTGGAGCTGGTAGAAGAGCTCCACGCTGCGCTGATGGTGCTGAGGTGTTCCTTCACTCAACTGGTCCCACAAGATCAAAGCCACACTCTGAGCAAAAGATTAGAGATTAGAAAAAAACATGAAAAAAATGAAGATCAACACTGATAGTTCCACTACACCCTGAAACAAGATCTCTACCTTAAAGAAGTCTGTCTTGTCAGCGATGTACTTTAGGATTCCCTGAGTGAGCGGTGGCCTGATGACGACAGCTACTCGGCCCTGGCTGGGGCTCATGGTCTGGGTGGACTCTGTGTTGTCACAAGATGCTACGCTCTCAGCGGTCACCATGGCAACTGACTGGGTGAGTCCTACTAGGTCCATGAGTAGGGAGATGGCCACGCCCTGCAGGGTGAAGTCACTGGCCAGGCAGCAGGCATCCATCAGCGTCTGCAGCCACTCTGGCAGACGGACCTGCTCACTGTCTGTATGGATGCATGAGGGATACACACAATCTTTTACTCAGACTTTTAATGTCTTAAAAAAATAAATGTCCATAAACTATCTTTGTTATCAAATATAGTCTTCAAAGTGCTGGCCATTTAAGCACAGCAACAGCATGCAAGTACTGTGCTGGAAGTACTTGCTAGAAGAAAGAGGCTTCCCTCATTTTAATTTTTTATTAGTGTTGTGGTGCTTACCCAACTGCTCTTCCTGTGTGGGTGAGGACTTGAGGTTACCCTCTGCAATGTAGACAGGGAAACTGGAGCACTCCAGGAAGAGCTGGCAGGCAGCAGTGAAGGCAGCAACACACTCCCTCTGGACCAACTCAGATTCTGAGCTCTCAGTATGATCACAGTGCTGGGAGCCCTCTGAAACCAAGGGCCTCGACTGCATGGCCTCATCTCTTTCACCCTCAGGTCTGTCCATCTGCCCAGGGGTAATATATAGGGTGATGAGTCGGGAGAGAAACTGCTGGAAGTGCACAAGGCAGCACTGCATGACTGGTTTGTCCAAAGGCTTGGTCTGAGATGGGCCTGAGGAGCGACGGCCTGTTTTGCCCGGGGGGTGGGGATGGGGGGTTCTTTCTGTTTCCTCTGGGCCATCTCCCTGGTACTGGACAAAGTCTGTGAAGCCACTTTCTGAGGAGCGACTGCTAGAAAGATTTTCCCCATCCTCAAATACCTCCACATTGCCAGGGAGCTCCAGAGTGGCAGGGAGAGCCTGCAGGAAGAGAGAGGCAGACAGGTGATGAAGGACGTTCAGCAAAGAGTGATGAAAACACGGGACAGAAGGTGTGTTTTCCTATCCTGAAAACACTGCAAGCCAGGAAATGTCGAAGTGCAGATGTATGTATGTATGTATGTATATTCCCACAGATCATTTGACACCATGATACGTTATTGATCTTTCTTTAACAAATCACTTTACAAATGTGAACTTAGCTCTTGGTTTGCCTAAAAACAAAGAGCTATACAGTAAAGTACTAACACAGTAACAATAACAAACAAAATGTAAAAAGATATACAGATAGAGCACAGTGCAGAGTATGTGCTTTATTAAAATGGAAGAGTAAGCACTGTTTGTATGATTCAAATTCAAGGCACCTTGTCTTTGTTTTTATAGACATTTATCAAATCAATCAATTTATCAAATATCCAAAATTTAATAAAGAGATCAGTTATCATCACCAATTATCACCAAACTATTTTTTTGTCTTCACTCTCTATGATGTTTATATTGAGGTCTCATTACATTGACAGTTAAAGAAATGCATCTGCTCAAAGAAAGTGAAAAAATAAATGGTAAGAAATGCCAATGAGGTGCTAATAATACAATCGAGGCTACGCAAGTTAGCAGAAAAAAGCAAATAAAATAAACTACAGTGTTGGTAGAGTAATTTGAAAATAGCTGAATTAGCCAAATATACATAAAAAATTCATTTTCAGTGTGAGAACCATTTATCTGTGATGCAGTCCAGAAGTCTAGAGACAAATGTAGCCCTGTTCAGTGTGATCAGAATTTAAGTCTGGTTTCCTTAGAGGCTGTGCTCACCCACACAAGTGTTCTCAATTACCCTGGATGGTTAGACCTCTGAACATCTGCAACAAACCTAACAGGAGCCAGAGGGAGTTGTCTGTCAACTGAAGAGTGGACACGCCCACATATCCCTGAGCAGAGGTCTAATAAGGAAAAATAAGTGAAAACACTTATGGTGGATGATGGGTGTGTAGATCCACACATTTTCACACATTTACTAATTTAATAACCCAAATGAAGGGTCAGTTCAATTAAGTGTCCCAGGAAATCATTCCAGTGAGTCAGCATGTACAATATTACAGACCGTGAACTGACAATGGAAGGTAATGTAAGTAAATAATACTGCGCTGTTTCAGCAACAGCATAACAAAATGTCTGCTGTAAAAATGGCTAACTCCACCAATAAAATCTATAACACTCCAAAAACTGACCCCTTTCACAGAGGGACTAGCACTAGACAATAATTATATCTAATTTATTTATGTTTTCTGATGTATTTATATTTTTTATATAGAAGTTGTTGCATACTATACTAAAACCATTACAGGTAATGTTGTAACTCAATGAGCGGAATTGCTCTATGAAGAACCCTGAATCACCAAGTATTTCATTGTGACGAAAAATGAAATTTCCATTTAAAATGTAATCGATAAATGCTTTTTTTTTAAATTTCCAGAAAATATTAGACATACCTGGAAATAAGACTTTATCTATATCTTATACACTTAGACCATACCAGTAACCTATTTGGTAAAAACTGTACACCAAACTACTGTAGTTGTAATAATGCAAACCATAACCTTTCACAGCTTTGTGTTCTGTCCACTGGTCGTTTTACAGTGAGGCTCTATACACAGCTGTTGGGCCTGAACCCAGGGGACTAAGTGTAGACTGAATGTACACCAGACTCACTTCCTGCTGCAGACGGACTGACAGACCTACAAGTTCATTTGACTCTTTGTCACAGTCAGCCTTTGGGGGCCTAAGGGCTTTGTGTGATACATTTTGATCGAGACAGCATGCACATTATGGAGCCTGGACTCAGATGGCATGTTAGCCAGCACGTTCTCTAAATTTCCCCCAAGGTGGGGGGTGGGGACGTTCTAGTATTCAGTGGATGTATGTGGGATGTTTTCCACTCTGATGCATACAGCACACCCAGGAGGCATCACAGACTAGTCTCTCCCTCTTCTTCCTTAGAGAGAAAAGGTGACCTGGGCTCAGCTGTTGGTTAACCATCTTGTGTCTTTCTACTTGTCCTCTCCTCTGGCCCTCATGGGCCTACGTCAGTCCACTTAACCCCTCCAGTCATGGGACTGAGTGACTAAAATTTTAATCATGCCTCAGTGAGCTCTCAAACACTTAATCAGCCAGGTTACTGGACAGGGACCAGGAGGACCAGGACAGCCAAATGAATCGCTCGCTCTGAACAAGTCATCAAATGCCTTGTGCCGAGGGATTGTGGGATAGCAGGGCCACCCAGCCAACTGCAGCAGAGGGCAGGAGGCTGGCAGATGGAAACAAGAGCTGGAAGGGGCCCTGTTCAGGGACCAGAGGACACCATCAGAACCTGAACTGGGTTTCTGGGCAATAACTTGTAGGGGAAGTGGGTCAAGTAGATCAAACTGGGATTTGCTCTGACTGGGGCAGCAACAGGGTTTATGTTTTTATAAAAGACTTTTAAAGGATCAGAGACAGAAAAAAATTATACACTGGCAATGTTTTTCAAAGTCAGAGATTGGCACAGCAGTGGCACTGCTATTGTTTTGGTGCTTGTGAACAATTTTAATTTCTAACTAACCACTAAGTGAACAGATACTCTGATCTTATCATGGTTAAATTAGTTTGAAAAAAGTGTGATATCCAACATCTCTCAATCAATTTCTTTTTCTGATGGAAAAGAGCACTGTCATTTCAATTTTAGAGAATATGTTGATCTTTTTCCTCACCCGTTTGTCCTCCTTGTCTTTGCTCTTATCCCTCACTGAGTTTGAGGGGTTGCCAGTGGAGTTAGAGTGGCCCTGAGCCTGGGAGCCCGAGGGCAGGGCCAGAGGGGACACCAGTGGTGGTTGCACTTTGCTGAGGATCTTGGAGCAGAGACGGAGGCAGTGGGTGAGCTCCCCGAGGCCCAGGGCCTGCAGATGGCAGGTTAAAGCTGCCACCATACGCAACAGCAGCTGAGGAAGATGCTCTGTCTGGATCTCTATGTAAGTCTCCTGGAAATTTTGGAGAAAACAGATGCAAAGTGAGGAACTGAAGGTACAATTACTGGGTATCCGGAGGGAAGGGAAGCTAATAAAACGTTATTACAGCTGATAACTTGATGAGGTTTCTGCTGAACTCTTAAAAATGATTGATGTATTACAGTGTGCTTGATTAAATGTTATCAAATACACATTCAAATCTCGAATTATCTTCTTATTTCTTACCCTTCTGGTTTTATCCTGATACTGCATTATCAGGCCAAAATATTATCTGCTGCTGTCATTTTCAGGCAACAAATACTATTTAAAAAAACTAAGGAATAAAATGTTCTGCTGTTAGACACTATGTGAAACCATTTATCCAAAGACATCTTTCCTATCCTCCATATGTTGTATCGTCTGTATGTTGGCTGTTTAACTAAAAAACACAATCCTATATCCTAAATGAAGGCTCCACACACTTAGGTCCAATTTAAATATTTAATGATGCTTTTATCATTAAATATATTAGACCTATGGACCTAAATGTGGCGGCACCTACTTTTCTCCATATTTGATTTTTAGGGCCTTCTTGCACCTTAGCATTCTGTCGTGAGTATGGAGATCTTCTCATGAGTTGTTTTTTTTTTTTTACTCGGCAAGCACAACACATTTTTTAGGAAAAAAAAAGAGCAAAAAGAACATCCAAATGAAAAAAAAGCATTTAACCATGGAGTAAATTAAAATTCTCATATTTCTTACAAATATGTGAGCAATGCAATAGCATATATCTGCACGCATGCTTAACAGAAAGCACATACACACTGGGCGGAGATTTCATTTTCACAAGATCCACACCAAACAGCCAGGATAAGTTTTCACCACATGTAATGACTGTTAGATTTCAACCTCTCCCTTGGGATGATGTTCATTTTTGGTATTAAAATATGACAATAAGTCAGTCATTCTGAAATGATCACGCAAAGCAGGGCAGGAACAAAGACGGCCTGAGGGATGTTGGCAGGACGTTGCAGAAATGTTATCGTAGCCTCAGTGAAGCAGGATGAGGTGAAAAAGCAGGAAAGAGCAGTACTTTACCTGGCAGATTACCCTCATGCTTCTAGTAGGCTTCAAGGAGAAAGAGCAGATAGTTTCAACCGACAGGAGCAAGCAGAGCACAGGCCACAACACTTTGTTTGCAGAAATACAAACACACACACACAGTTTCCCTCTCTCGCTCACAAGCTCACATAACACAAGGTTCTCTCTCTCTCTCGCTCACACACACACACACGCGTGTACACACACACACAAGCATTTAAACAGGGTAATAAAAGACTGGAGGATTTCCAAATGATTCAGATTGGAAATACTGTATAGACAAGCATATTTTTAGAGGATGCAAACAACATTTTTGGCAGGGAAACTAAACACACAGGTGTTCTGAACCTGTGTGGGGATTGCAAATACTGTATATACACACAGACACGGAACAGATGGGAGGCACACACCCACCCTCGGGGAGGGAATTACATCCCAAAACTGGACCCAGAAATGGAGTGGGATAACAAATCTGACAATGTGAAGGCCAAATTGCAAACGGGCATCAAAGTTATTTGTCGGGAACATATTGGATTTAAGAAGGAGGTGTGTGAGCCAAGAGGGAGTGAGAGAAAAGGAAAATAGATAAAAAGCCCAAGCGGGTGGGAGACGGGGAACAAGACAGAAGACAAAATATGTGGTGAAGAGGTACAAAAACAAAGAGGGAATTTTTGAGAAAACAAAAATCTATAAAGGAAGGGAGGTGAAGGAAGGGAGGTGAAAACATGAAACGGTAAGAATAAAGAATGAGCAATGGCAAAGACAGATAAGGACAGAAATGAACAGTTGAGCAATAAAGCAGCATTGAAAAGACAAAGAAGTACAGAGAGATTGAAAAGAGCGAAAAGAGCAATGTAAAAGTGTGAAAGAGAAAAAGAACAAACAAAAGAAATATGTATAATGGTTTAGTGGTAAAGGAAAATCACTGTAGAGTGAAAGCAAAGACAGGAATGAAAAGAAAAAGAAAAAGACGTAGAAAGAAAGAATAAGGCAGAAGAGGAAAAAAATTAAGAAAGAAAGGCAGCAAGAAAAAGACAAAAAAAAATGAACAAATTAACAGAAAGTCTCACCAAGGAAACAATGTCCAATAGGAAATCAACCAGCTGACAGAACTCCACCAATGAGAGCTCAGGAGGATCCAAGCTCCCAGAATGCCGCTGTGCACGTGTGCAGCTGTTCACCGTCCTCCTGCAAGACAGGAATATTTTAGTTTACTATATTTGAAGTATTTCAAAGTACGATGGTTAGAGGTTAACTTCAGAGTTTTGATTTTACAAATGATTCAAATGTGTATCTCCACGCTGTTTCATTCACACATACAGACCTGCAGCACTCCTCAAACCAGCGGGCGATGTAGTCCCACATGTAGTAAGGCTCAAACGAGTTGAACAGGAGATTGGCTGTTTTTATTAGTTCTGCCGTCTTCTTGTTCTCTCGTAGTTTGCTAAGGAAGAAGACAAAATTTGCTTCATGTTAAAACAACACGGTTAACAGTCACACATTCGGAAGTTTTTTATCAAGGCAACATTTACAAAAATTACAAATAAAACTAACAAATATCTGACTCTCCATCACTCCATATCTCATGATTGTGTATTTCACAAAAAAATTCTGCCTCTTTGTCACCATTTGTCATTATATTTGTCATTATATTTTTCAAATTGCAATTATTTTTATATTTCTGTGTTATTGTCTTTACACACAATATTATGTTTCTGTTTTACCAATATTTTTCTTTGGCGATGCAACTATCAAACCTTCAATGGGTTTTATTTAATTTGTATCATTTATAACATCTACAAGGCCCAGATGGGGAAAGTAGTGGACTGCACTGACCTGCTGAGGTGTGTGTGGTCTTTGCTGAATGGACTCTGGTTTTGGAGGTCTAACTCTGTTCGGCACTGTGTGTGCAAAGTCCGAAACACCTCAATCAAAACATCCTCTAGGATTGCTGGACCTGTAGAGAGAGACGTGTAGACAGCAGGGATGGCATCCACGGTGGATGAATACATGATAAATTCAGTTTATGTGACAGGCTGCATGAGCTATAGGTGTTAATAATCCACATATTTACAACACTAACTAGACAGTTCGTGTCTACATATTGACGTACCAAGCTCTGGTTTGTCCAGCAGACTGATGAGAATGCGAAATGGTTTGAGGTCGTGCATGAGGATACTCTCCTCTTCCCCACCTCGAGCCTTACCCTGTAAGATCCCTACCATTGCCTGAAAACACACACACACACACACACACAGACCTGTTACATTAGAGATCATAAAATATCTGTAAACTCAGAGCCACTTTACACACAGCTGAGGGCACATTTCTTTGCTTTTGATTTTTTTGTATATTCTGCTTGCTATAATATTTGGCAGAATCAATCTCATATTTGCAGTGGTGAACCCCCTTTCATTTTTTTCTTTGTGTGTGTGTGCTTCTGTGTTTCACGCTTCGTCTGCCACATAAAGGGCTGAGGCCTGGAACAGAAGGTCTCTGTAGTACCAACTTTCTCCCAGTGGAGGGAGCTCCAATAACTGTCTCAGAGCAGATGGCAGATGAGCAAACAAAAAAACATAACAAAAACAAAAAAAAAAACTGCTTTCAAAAACCAAACTTCCCCTCCCTGTCACTCTCTGTGCTCTCTATTCCAACCCCTAGAGTATAAAGCTTATCACATGACAGGAGGGCTGTTGCTGTTTTGAGTGTGACGGGACAGATTACTGCGATGTGTGTAAAGGTGTGTGGGAGATCTGAGAGCTGTCTTCAAAGGATAGGCTGTTGGGAATTGGAGAAGAGAGCAGGACATATATGCAAACCGCAGAGAGGATGTGGGAGGTGTGAGGGGCCAGATCTGCCAAATTTAGGGCGATCCCCCACCAACACGAACATTTCCCGACCCAACACGTATGTCTGATCTCAAGAGTCTTCAGATTTTTTTGGGAATCCTACACATATGAAACATTTTTCAACTGTTGACCTATATTTGCAATTAGGCTGAAAGCTCACCTGGACCAGCATGTCCTTAGAGAAGGTGTTGAAGTAGTGGCTAGCGTGCTCCTCTGGGTTGCTCTGTCGAGTGCTGCGGGGGCCTATCATCACCCCATTGTTATCAAAGCCTTCAAAAGACAAAGACGACCAGTCATAATTGCACAAACGCTCAGATGTACATCCAGCACATTCAAGCACAAGGCAAAAAGCAAAGCACTTTCTCAGAGTGGAGCAAATGGATATTTAATCTTTATTGAGTTAAACTCTGTGCATCTTGCGGTTAATCCTCTTCTTGTTTCTTCTTTGTAAACTGCTAATAGCTGCTGCCAGCATCACTCACATTTCAGCCATGGTATAGTAAAGCATGTGTGGTTCACACTACTGAAGCGTAACCAGTTTTTACCCCATTAATTGGGGTAAAAAAAAAAAAAACCCTCTTAACTGGCCTACAACTGGCACTGGAATCACACTGTACTCTGTATCTTAACTTACAACTCCACCTTCACTCTGTAATTTGTTCCTTATCAATTCTGGTAATATAGAAATTTGAGATATTCTAATGATGCAATCATTGCAAGTTGTTTTGGCGAAGCTTGATACATTCAGTACATCCATCCAGACACTTACCAGCATGATCATCCGCAGTGAGTTGCAAACAAGAGAAAATACAGTAAGACAATGACCACAGCATAAACTGGCCTACCGTTTGTTCCACAGCAGCAAAGCATCCATATACTCAATGTGTATGCAAATGAACAATGTGTGTGTAAAGGTTTATTTGTCACAGTTTCCACCATGGTCCGTGTAAAATGTCAATAACTCTGGTACACATACGTCAGAATGGTTTCATGAAATATAAATATTTATGCTTTTTCCTGCTCGATCAGGCCACAGTGGTGAACAATTTATTTTCTGCAAAAGGATAATATGGGGAATGTGTTTATTCTTATATTGTAACCCTCACACATCTACAGATTATATTTCTCTTATCTTCTCATTACCTCTGTGATTCTACAATATTCTACAGATTACATGACAAGTGGGAACTCTGATACTGTATATCAGAGTGTCAGTACTGTGTCTGTGTGTGTATTTCGCACCTAGTAGCCAGGCATAGAGTCTGCGGTTGAGCGACATGTCTCTTCTCAAAACCACATGCAAAGCTGCTGACAGGATCCGGATCATGTCAGGGCGAGTCGCCTGAACAACAACAGAACAGACCAGAACATCTGTGACTGTCACGCTGTCCCTTTCACACATACATACACACACAAGCTGAATCCTACCTATAAGACATATACACACACACCCCATCATTATATTTCACTTATGTTACTTAGTCCTGTAATTTTAGGCAGACACCACAAACAGCTTTCCTCACCTGGCTCATGTGGAAGGGGAAGCAGAACAGGATCAGGTCCAGGGTGCTCCTCTGCACCAGTACACTAGAGTCCTGGACTGAGGTACTGACCGCCTCCACCTGGTGAGAACAGAAAGGCACAATTAATACACAACATTATACAACATTACTGATGAGCCATTCAGACCAGCAAAATGACTAGAGATAACCTGCGTTGTTGGTCCATTATATTCATTCTAATGTTCAAACAATGTCTTTGATCATATACTTTTACAGACTGATGTAGATACAACAACAAAGATCTGATATATTTTCATTCATCTTGCAGTTGCTAGCCCTTCGCAGTCAAACTGCTCCTTTTTCTTTTTCTGTGTAAATTAACATTTTAACACTGATCATTGCATCTAGCCATTAATACATAATAATACCAGATGAAAACACTGCACTTAAGAAACCAAATCACCATAACATCAGCAATAATAAAATGATGACAACATATTGTTGTCTTCAAGGGATACTGAGTGACAGTCTTTCATGTACCATGAGCTCGATGTCACTGCCTATGACATAGAGCTGGTCCTCCATGGAGAGCTTGCGATTAAGGTGTAGCAGAACAAAGGACACCCCTGGGAGACGCACAGCAGGGCTGGTCAGGATGCTGCCCCACAAGGCACTGTAGAAGGCCGACTGCTCCACAGCCGCAGCCACCTTCTCCAACAGGGTGTTGGTTCTATGGTAGACACAAGCAGGATACAGTGAATATGCTTATTAAGCGCACACGTGCCTTTACCACCCTGTGACTGCAAAGTTTAAAGCAGCTATACACTGCTGCATATGTTGTTGGCAGATTGATCAACAGTATGTTTCTGCTCTGTCCAGTGGAGGAAGCTAGTACTTCCTCATACAATGGTCTACACAACCACACAATCTCATTTAGAGTTTCCTGCTGGACATGCTGGACTCCTGTGGGTTTACAGAATCCTATTTACTGTATTTACTGAGATGTAGCAGTAGTTGTATTAGTGGAAGAATTAATCAGTTCAGTGGCAGATGTTATTGCTCTCAGCTACGTGCTGTTTGTAAGGTTTTTTTCTTAGTGAGACAGCAAACTATCATTTAAATCATACATGGTCATGGATTTATGATTCGTCATTTAATGTCTGTGAGCTTTCTCTAAAGAGAAGCACTCACTACTGTTTATGAGACCATTTGAATCTCACTGTGAGGCTTCAATTTGCCATCTCCGATAACTGAGTAGGAATTCTTGCCAGTATCTGACTCTAATACTAAATTTAATTTGGGCAAATAAGGTGAATGTCTGAAATCTCAGTTTGAATAGAAGGGACATAATGGTAATACACACAATACACACAATGACACAGCTTTAAGATATAAAGAGAGCGAAATGTGTGTAAACTGAATTAATTAAACACTAAACAGCATCAACAGAAGGTGGTAGAAATAATGCAACGTTGCATTTTGACGAAAGCAAAATCAACTCAAAGAAAGAGTACACATACAGTTTTAATACGCAGGAACTCAAACATCTGTACTATAACATCTGTAGTTCTAAATGAAATGACAAGATGACAGATTACATGTTCACCCCTAAAACAGGCCTTTTTGAAGTCAGACTTTCTAATGTCATACCATGAAAATCACAGGTTAATAACAACAGATTAATAACATTAATATTATTGGTATCACCTGTGCTCCTCATACTGCAGTGCTCCTCTAGGCCAATTATGCCACCGCGGCACCCTCTAGGGCACGTGAGTGTAATTGTGTCAACACTAATTTACTAATCTGGAATATCTGAGATATTATTCACAACTACATAACAAATCACCATGAAAAAGTAAAATGAAAAAAATCCTGCACTAGCGCAAATTAGTTATGTTACCCAAATGTTAGACTACAGATGTTTTTCAGTCTGGACAGAGACAGAGGTCTTCATTTTGAAATATTAATCTTGCAATGACTCATTATCTCATGTATGATTCATACAATCTGCAATCAATTCCTTTCCCCATAATGCTGTAAAATACCTTCTCCTAATGGCCTGTTCTAATGCCTGCATGTACACATTAAAATCTTTCCAAGTAGTTCTTTTTTATATTTCTTCTCTTCTTACCTGTCGTAGTACTCAGAGCCCTCCTCCAGACCAGGAAGCACTCCAGTCAGTAAACCCTGTAGGCCTGGTTTCAGAGTCTTCCCCAGAGGCAAGTAGTAGGTCTCATAGAGCCCCAGCAGCACAGGCTTCACAGACATGGCGGCATTGGAGAGTAAAGGGAAGAGCCCAGAGCTGCAGGGATAAAGAAGATATGGCTCATGTTTAAGATCTGATACTAGAAGAAAACTTGGGAAAATTTACTGGCCCTGCTGCATGGTAACACAGTACTACCTGTAAAGAAAGAGGTCTTTGGCTAGCCTCTTGGGGCCAATGATCTTGAAGATGATCTCATAGGTCTCCAAGGCCTTGCGGTGGACCCCGCTGGGCAGGGCAGGGTGGAGGCATTGGGCCAGCCGTTTGCCTATTGTCAGCTTCTTGGGAACCACTTGGTATTTTGCATTGTTCTGCAAAACCTGAGACAGGGTGTTAAACATGGTTAATAGGAGCCACGCACAAAGACAGTGTGACAACCAGGATGGTTATCTGTACTATTCACACAAGAGCACAAAAGTATATGCAAACTGTTTTTGGACATTTTGATGACTCCTGTCATGATATGTAGACTTAAGAATTATGCAGACTTACTCAAATATTACATTTTTGTTCCTTTAAACTTATGCAATCTATACCTGCAAGAATGAAATATGAATCAAATTTGTATTTGGTGAATACAAAAAAATCAGTGATGGTCGGCTGCTACACTGGTTATACGTTTAATATCTAATAATTTTGAAACTAGAGACAATAATATGATTTGGATGAATGTGTTCAGTTGATAGGTATATGTATGTTGTATGTATAAATTTATGTATGCTTTCTCAACAACATCTAGTGCAGTATGGGACAAGCTGTGGCCTGTCTGAGCCTTACCTTGTTGAGTTTGCCCAGTGCAGAGATGAGATCTGCCCACTCACTGGAGTATTCAAAGTTCTTGAGGGCTTTGTCCACTGCTGCCACATAGTTCCTGTACTTGGAGTCACTGAGCAGCTCCACTTCCTCTGCATTCATTCTCCTGGGTGGTTAATATGCTAATGTAAAACACCAGGCACACATATATACATCACACCTGCAACAAGGAAAACAAAACAAAGAATTAGAGAGGACGTTGAGACCAATCAAAATGAAGATATCATAATTTAAAGTTTAGTTATCTTCATATCTGACCATGAAGTAAAAAGCCTGAGCTAATCAATCAGTAATCTTTGTTCCATTATCTGCCAGGGTGTAGCTGAAGTCATTTTAATGGACTGAGTCATATAAATCAGGAGCAGGAGCAAAGTCTGAGCGGAGCAGCCATTACTATCTTTGTTTTGTGTGTTTGGGAATGAAGTATGATGGCCGACATGCTGAATCACAAAATTACCTCCAAGAAAAAGTTAGAAGAAGAGGAGTCATCATCTACTTTCACACAATGCCGCTGTTGTCACGCCTACAATGCAATCTTGCAGGAAAACATTTATTTTAAAGGAACGGCGTTCCAGACGAGAGATTTCTGCAGCTGGTGAACAGGAGAGGAATGAGTCTGTTTGGGATTTCACATGACAAGGCAGTTCTAGCAGCCTCACCATGAAATGGGCTCTTGTTGTTGCTAAGTCCATGAGGCTGACAGGCGGCTATGTGAGCTTCACTCCCGGGGCCACACAGTATCATACAGGCTGTGAAGTTTCCATTAAAACCATAAACGCTGTTTGGTTAACTACATTTACTTCTCTTTTGTGTGGAGTTTCAAAGGTAGGCTCTTAGTAACCCATGTACACACCTAATACAACATGCCTTATGACCTTAAATGAGTCAGTTCAAAGAATAGTGCTGAGCAAACCTAATAATATTTATCGCTGCTTACCATTGATTATTGTTTGTCATTTTACAAAACAAAAGTGGCAACCAAACACTGTTTCCAGATAAAACAGGCAATGTGGACGCATCTCCTTGAGTGTGACATTATAACAAATATTTCTCACTGTTTTCAGAAAAAAAAATTGGCAGATTGATACTGATTTTGCAGTGTAAAAATAAACTTCAGTCCTTTCTAAATTACTTCAAATATATCTTTAGCATGTCTGTACTGCAACGACATGACACTGATTTTTCTAAACCAGCCTTCTCTCCCTCAGTGTTAGCTGTATATCTGAACTGGAACAACCAAGTGGCAGCTAATTTTGAAATAACTCTCAGTTGAGTAACTTCTTATCAAAGTTTGCAAATAGTTTCAGTGGAAAAGAGGCTGTTAGCCCAATCAAATATTACAACATGATGTGCTTTTTAGATTATGAGTGTCAAATTCAAAAGGGGCTCCAAGAGATTTAGAAAAGGAAAGTGACACTTTCGTAGTGAGCTTTGCTCGCTGAGGAAGGTATCAGACTTTTTCATGGCAGACATTTTGACTTGTCACAGCAGGAGAAGTGGAACTAACATCATTAACGAGGGCTCAGTACGAGTTCACAGGAAACCATATCACCTAGCTATTACTAATCACTGTTATTACTCACAACAGTGCTTTTCCTGCTGTGATATGTCAAAATGTCGGAGGTAAACGGAGTCTTAGCAGATAGAAAGATACTTACACTTTGATTGAGGGGGTGGTGTAGTTGAAAACTCAGGTAAATATAAGGTTGTTTGTAAGAGACTAGCTTGTGACTGTTTGTAAACAGACCTGAGTAAATCTGTCAAGAGTCAACAACACTGTGACGGTGGAGCAGATACACACACCTGTCGTCCGTACAGCAGCCGCTGCGTTAACATGTTAACACTGTGGTGGAAAATAAAGCTACACATGACAAATATA
>JBBMJY010000025.1:19866883-19931244 GCA_037833715.1 Toxotes lorentzi | reverse complement strand
AGGAATACTCTCAAAATATTCATATACGTTGCTGCCATTACAGTTTGAGTGGGAGAGAGCTGTTACAGTAACGCTATGGCTAACAGCTACCTTGCCCCTTGCTAGGGGAGTCAGCTACGGCTAACGTTAACGTACATCACATGTTATAAGTTCAGGCCGATAGTGAAGCTTACCGTTATAGGATACAGGCCAGCAGCTGTCATTCATTCATGTGCCCGGCTGGACGAGTGAAAACGGCTGACAATGTCAATAATATGACTAGCGAGCTTGCTAACGTTAGTAGCAGGTTGTTAAAATGATGGAGATTCAGGGCCCGGCTCTGATGTCACCCGTTCATACAAGTCAGGTCCCTTGACAAGAAGGCTTTGGAAGCAGACAGCAGTTAATTATATTCTACATATTCTTGATTCTCATAGTGCTGTCCCGCTGTGTGTACATAAACTGATGAGCGCATCATTAGCTTGTGGTGCCAGAGATACAAAGCGAGAGGATTGACAGTTCCCAGACTGCACTGCAGATTAGCTGTACGTCCAACCACAGCGTCCAACTGCTCTTCCGCATGGACGTCTTCCGCCTCTCACTGCTGTGAAGTCACCCACAGTTACATCGACGTGTCTCGGAAATTGTGCGCCTTGTCTTCAAAATAAAACCTGAATATTTTGAAGAGCGAATGCACACAACACACCAAATTGCACATTATTACACATTTGGCCAAAATAAATAACAATAACCAATAACAACAATCTTTGTTATTATTAACAACACATCTTTTCTCTCAGCAACCCCTGAATAGAGCAAGCTTGTTTTATCAACCAGTCAACACCTCTTACTTCAACCTGTGATTTTCATGGTATGACATTAGAATGTCTGATTTGAAAAAGGCTTGTTTTATCGGTGAACATGTATTCTGATATCTTGTCATTTCATTTGGAATCACGGATGTTATAGTCAAAATCTATTCTTATCTATTGTTTTAGTTGTGCTCACATGGTGCATATTCCTAAGTAATAGGAATATTAAATAGAAATAGTATATAACCTTAAAGTAAAACATATAATGTCCACTATAAGGTTTACAGTTTGTAGATCTGTGAGGGGAAAATGCAAAGAACCTGTAGAACATGAAAAAAAAAACGAACGGCGTGACACTTTTATTATTTTGAAATGTCTGACCGGATGTTGGTCTCTTACTATGGAATACTTGACGACGGTGATATTGTCACGCTTGATATTGAAGCGCCAGCCTTTGGATTCATTTAGCTAAATCAGACAAATATCATATTTGAAATATGCCTTTATGTTAATTTTACTTTGGGTGAGTTACTGTCCAAAGTCACCCAGACAAACCGAGTTTGAATCAGTGGATGACTTTTTTCTCAGTCTTTCTGAACATTGTGTAAACTGAATGGCAGGCTTGGAGATGCCAACCAAAACACATGGAGTTGGAGTCTTCTTAGAGCTGAGGAAAAGGCTTCAGACTGGACTCGTTATTGCCGGGTAATTATTTTAATTGATAACTAGTTAAACAGTTTGAGTCAAGTGACATTGCTGTATGTATGGACAAGTTTACAGTGCAAGCTATGTTAGCTAAGCGCATTAGCTAACTTAGCTCTATAAATGAGCTGATGCTGCAGCTGTAAAACAGCCATGTTTCTGTTGATTCGGTGACATATTAAAAACTCCAGCGTCAGCTAACTTTAGTTTCGCCACTTTGTTTTATGGCATTTCATTGTATTGTACCTGCTGTGGTCATTTACTCCAAACTATCTGCTGATCTGATCTGAATAAATGAACCCGATGGACTTATGTCTCCTCTTTGCTGTAGTTCATGTGACCAGTCTCAAATGTACTCTACACAAGTACTGACAAAACTGTTCCCTGCTTATTGTGTTTTAAAAAGTAGAAAAGGACTATATTTAAGTTCGAAGTTGAGGTTCGTGTACCCAAGTATTTCCATTGATTGCTACTTTATACTTTCAATCTTCTGCATTTTGTACTGTTTATTCCACTATATTTATTTGACAGCCATAGTTACTTTTCATATTAACATCCTACACTCAAAACATCAGATCACGTCATAAAATATGATGCAACATTGTAGATTAAACCATCCAACAGAACAATTAAATTTGCTCCACCTTGACAAACTATAATATTGAACTACAGAGACTCATGGAGTTTATCCAGTGTCTCCCAGCTTCACACAATATAGCCTGGGTATCGTATTGTAATTGCTAATGAAATATAATTTGAGAGAATTATATCATGAAACAAGAAAGCTAATAGTGTTGTAAGTTTGTACTCATCTATGGTGTATTTTCTGTTTTTATTCTTGTAAAGCCAAGTGTAAATTTGTATTTGAAAAGTATTTTTTAATACATCATTATCACCCATTAAATGACTGTACATGTACAATATAATATACATCAAAAATCCTAGATATTCTTTGATAAGGGGCAGCTCTTCTCACTGTAAAGTGGCTGTAGTACACCTACAACAACAGTAGATGGGGTAATGAGATTTGTCATGCAGTGGAATGAACCATGGTCCTTTGCTCTCTCACAATGCACTGAATTTAGTGGTGGAGGGACTCTGCATCCAACTGCACAGTGGGAGAAATCTTATTCTTGCTACAACTGAATTTTTTTCTTTAACTGAATTTTAACAATGTTATAGGCCTGAAAATTATGTGAAGACTTGGGGAACTTAAGTTAAATATTTCTCACAAAAAGGGATGAAATTAAACAGCAACCACCATTCAGGTACTGAATCCCCTATAACCAGAGGAGCTGCTCAGCCTGCATCCAGTTTGTTTTCTGTTGAAACAGTGTTTCTCTCAACTTGTGGTCTCCATGAATTCAGGCATTATTCAGTACTTCCTTTAGCTGAGACAGCATCACCCAGCAGCAGGCAGAGGCGGTATTAATGATCATAGTGATATTATTTATAAGGGTTCTTTACTGTATTAAGCTCAGTTCTGCACTGAGTGGTGGGACAGTCGCTGGACTCTCGTCTCCGTCTCCACTCAGAGTATCTGACCTGAAAAACAACACATTTTGTTCTCCAAACAAGGGTGATTCATTAATCACTGTACCGTATGAGACTCTGACTAATTAAAGATTCTCCTGAATCCATTTGTCTAGGACAGGGGACAAATTCGTTTGTACAATATGATTTGATGTTGCCAAATTTTGGGGACATTGGCTTGTTGGTTCATTTATTTTACATTTAGTACAGAGAGCAGAGACTAAAAAAAAATCACTAAGATCATTAAGTGGATAGACAACTTTTTTTTGATAACAGATGAATAATTTCAGTAGTTTTCCAAGCTGAAATGTTAAACATTCACCGGTTGCAGATACTTAAATGTGAGGATGTGCCATATGTAATTAAATGAATATCTTTGGGACCATTATTAGTAAAAATAAATTAATTAAATTAAATTAAAAGAAGATTTAAAGAAGCCTTGGGCTCTGGGAAATTTTTCACTATTTCTGATATTTTATAGACCAATTATAAAATAATATTAGGTGCAGTCCTAGATTAATGTCAGTTAATTGCTGTAGAGCTACTGTGGAGCAGTGAAGTAAAGGATGTAGTGAAATGATGATGGTGTCATCCCATAACAGCTTATCTTGCAACCAGGCCATAAATCTTGTATTTATTACGTTAAACCTTTGTGTGTAAAGCCTCTGCTCTTATCTGCTTTACAGGAAAGATGTAGCCAGAAGCCCGGCTGATGTGGTTGTGACAGGCGGGGATTCATCCCTCCACATTCGGACTCCACGAGGCGAGCTGACCCTGACCTTACCTGCAGGAGTCACCATGGAACAGGGATCCTGCATTCCAACACCCGCGGGAGAATCCAGTGAAGAGGAGCTGCATTACAGGCTGCGCATCAGTGTTGCACGAAGCTCAGTTGAAGGTAACGTCCAGGGTGAATGTGGAAACACATCCAGACACGTGTAAGGTCCCACTGCTCTGCTAGACTCCTCTGTACCAAGACAAGAACAAAGGCTTTCGGTAGCTATTTAGGGCTTACTGTCTATTCTGAATTAATTGGACTGAGTCACTTGGTCATTGGAGACAGTGAAGGTGTAAATTTTGCTCTCGGGATACTCACCGGCCCACAAGCAACTGATCATCAGAGTCAAGAAAATACTCCCTTTAAGTTTTGAATTGATCTCATCTCATCAAAAGTGCACCTCAGAGTCATTACATAATATCCCCAAACTCCATCTTTTCTTGAGATTCTTCTTGTGGCTCCCGGCGTAAGACGAGAGTTATAGCTAAGGACAGTCATTGACAAATACAATCAAAGTCAGATTGATTGCCCGCTCCCTTGCCAAGCCACCTTCTCCACCCAGTATTTTATCGATTTTGTGCTCTGTAGTACAAGGTTACCACCCTTTCACCAAATCTGGCTCATTTATTTGTTTGCCTTTGGCCCTCCACAGAGGCTTCTGACAGCGTGATGGAGACACTCCGGCCGAAAGAGACTTATTGCTTCTACTGCCAGGGCTGCATGACCAGACTGCTCGAGGACAGGTGAGGAGGAGACGGACGGGGAAGAGCATCAGTGGAAATGGGTTTTTATTTACACCCTCCTCCGCAGGAAGAGGAGCAAGTGTTTATTGATGGTGTGACCCAGCGGTAGAAGTGATAGGCTGAGAGAGAAAACTTGATGGATGGAACCGGAGCGGACTGACTGGGTTAGAGTTATGGAGTCGGTGTGACGTAAAGGTCTGCGCTACCTATTAAAAAACAATTGTGTTTCTTACCTTGAGGTGGTTGAGCTGGACAGTGGTATTGTTCTTATTGCCTTCAGCTTGTAGCTTTCTCTGGTCAGCAATGTGACATGCTGAAAATTGCTATAGCTGCATTACCGAGACCCTTGCCCTCTGGCTATGTTCCTCAGCAATAACCCACTGAAAGTTGCCAAAAACTTTTTTTTGCTTTCCACAGGGTCTACAGGAGGTAGAGGTGTCAGGAGAAGAGCTCACAGCAAGACGAAAAAGTTATAATTTTAACAGCATAATGCCTCATTGTGCTTTGTAACAATATGTTCCATGTTGTTGCTGCTCTGAGATATTAATGCGAGCACTGACTGCAGCCATCACAAGCTGTCCTCTACACAGATTTTCTTTGTATAGCCTGAAACATACACTCAGTTGGCAGAGTCTTGAATTGTATTACATTAAACTGACAGGTTTTCCTATTTTTATGTCCACTCCATTTATATCAGTGACGGTAGGCTAAATAACAGAAACACCTCTCTGTCTAATGCAGTTGAATCAACAGTTTAAACACAAACTGAACAGTGTAACCTTCACAAAGGGAGGGTGTACTGCAGGACTGTTGTATTAGACTGCATTAGATTTAGTTTGGTGTACATAAGAATTAGACTACTGTGTGTAGTAAGTGCTCAGTGCTTTTTTTGGTTTTAGGGCCCACGCTCTTATGAACCCCATTTCCATTAGCAGGAAGCTGTTTTCATCAAAAAAAGCTCTGATAAACCCACTGTACACTACCTTCCCAGCACTAGACGACAGAAGGACAAAGTTGGCAACTAGCTGGTGAAGCACAAAGAGCCACCAAATGCTAAAAGGAGTTAGAGGAAACCAAAGCAGGACTAAAAGGAGAGTAAATACTGGACCAAAGCATGACTTCAAATGAACGTTAATGTTGCTTTGTAACTGCTGGGTGTAAAAACGTAATCGTTTTGCTAACAGTTTAACAAAAAAAAACTTGATGAATGATGAAATGAATCTGTTATGTCCATTTTAAGGAGCTCATGAGTAAATATTTAGATATTTTTGAATGACCTGTTCACCTCATTCTCTGGTTTGATTTGAATTCCTTTTTTTGTCTGATTATTCTCCTTTTAGGTTTTGACCTTCTCTGATCCTCAGAGAACTCTGTGGTTATTGAGAGATAAAAGCTCCCACTGCAGCAAGAACCAATTAATTCAATTTCCACATGGAGAATGAAAGAAGGAAAACCTGTAACAGCTTTTTCTTTGTTTTTTTTTCTTCTGTCCTTCAGAGTGTTTAAGCGAGTTCTTCCTCTCCCTAATGGAAACTGGAACGCCATTGTGGACGACTGGTGTTGCCACCCTGATCCATTCGCTAACAAGAAGTTGCTGCCCAGAGCAGAGGATTGTTTACTGGGCGACACCTTCCTCCTTCTAGCCAGAGATGACAGCTGTGATCAGGCTCTCACAGAGGAAGTGAGCCCTGTTGGCTCCGAGGACAGTCAAGATCCAAAGGTGAGGGACGTGCACAGGAAAGAGATGGTTTTTTGCTTTAGCGGGAAGACAAATCCTCTTTGTCAACGGCGTTTCAGGATCTGCTCTCTTTATGGAATTCCTAGAAAATTAGGAATATTTGAGAGACAAAAAGAAAGAAAAGAAAAGTGGAGGAATTATAGTAGGAAAACTCTTACTTACTGCAGTGATGGAGGACGTGGTGGAGGCACTAAATGGTCAATAAAATATATATTTTTAAAACACAAAGATTGGATTTTTTGTCGTATCATCATGTGGTACACTCACCCACACAGACACTCAATCCTCAGACAGCTGCATCAGTGAAGACAAACTCCACCACTATGTAGACGAGGTCTGGGCTCCCTGTTTTTCTATTAGTCATTCTCTGCACACGCGGCACTCTGTGCATGAGTGAAGCTAAGAGAAATAGAAAGAGCAGGAGAACAAATGACAGCCGGCTCACCTTATATGCCGCTTCATCCTGGTTATAGAGGCTATTGAAAAAGCTACCAGTTAAAAATGGGTGTGTGTTTTCTGGTTTTTACCTTTGTTCCATACAGAAACTCTGCCGTCGACTGGTGCTCGTCTCCTGTAAAAGCTGCTCTTCAGTGCTGGGAGAGGCTGTTGCACCAGGTACATATCATTTGAACAGATTTTCACTGATAAACATTTCATTTTCAGTTGTGTGTCTGAACCTTTTTGTGTTGTATCTCACAGGGACCCTGAAACTGTACATCACACAGGTGGTGGTGGAGCTGGCAGTGGGAGACAGAAAGCCAGAAGCTTCACTTCACAGGCAGGTTTTTAATCCAAGCTTCTAGTGGTGATAATTAGGAAACTGTAGCTGTTAAACCCAACTGTTTTAGAGGAAAATAAATAAAGTGTGGCTGTTACACGCCAGAGATGTAGGAGAGAAAATGAAGTCACACACAGTCTTTCTAGGTTAATCATTGTATTTTTGTCCCTCACAATAAAATCAGCACTGGGACTGTAAATCAGTTCTGCTTCATTTGTATGTCAGTCTCACCCAATATCTGACACAGCACTGATTGGATTTTGCTGAAACTTTGGGGAAATATCAACACTGTGTTCAGGCTTTTTGAAAAAATAATCACACTCTTACAATTTTAGCTCTAAATGAAACATTTTAATAACCGCATTTCCCTTTGTGCAAGTTTGAATAATTAAAGATTTTGCACGAGCGTAGAGTGTCTCACGATGTTTGATTTCTATGTAATCAGTTTTAAAAACCACATTTCCTTCACCGGGCATGAACCTAATGACGAGCTGCATTATTTGACTCCAGATGCCATCTCGTGCATACGCATGACCATAAAAAGTAACAACTTTATCATGGAGGTGTTTGATGAGAAAAGAAAGCATGAAAAGTTACTGATACCATCATTCCGTTTTACCTTGATTACACCATGACCAATAAGGTTAAATGACTGAACGTTAATATGCTCCATGAACACAGAATTTGTGAGTGATTTAATGTTTCTTTTGGACAGATCTCTCTTCTTGGAGAGGACAGTTGCAGCGAGGCTGTTGGAGCTGTCTAACTCACTGAGCACCTTCCACTTCTCCGTCCAAACTCCTGATGGAAAAGCCTTTTTATTGGTAACAGAAAAACATAAAACGTGACGTTTCAGTAAAAAATAGACTCAGGAGATATAAAAAGCTGATTGACTGTGATTTGTTAGAGTTGTTGAGCCTATTGCCAGGCTTTTAGCCTCCTTAAAATCAGCTACACCTGGATTATTACAAGTGGCTCTTTGTAAAACAACAGTAACAGTAGTGTTGTGTAGTAATAGTGTGTCTCAGTCTGACCATGTTATGCAGATTGTGTTTTTGGCAGGATTTAAACTGGAGGACATTAAAGCTCTTGACTGAAACTCAGTTGATAGAAATAACAATATAATCGATCTTGTGTGAATTTAGATCAAAATGGACCAAATCCTTTGGTCATATATAATATATAATCAATGACCCTGCATCATATCAGAGGTGGATGACACTCTGTTTAGCACACACTCCACTGCTGTATGAGAAAAAGAATAATTACAAAATCAGCATGTTTTTCTTTTTGTCTGGCCTTCATCGTCACAAACAATGTTCATAAAATTGGAACAAATTATGTGAAATATTAGAGCCACAAAACAAGCAGAACACGAGGGTCAATAAAAGGCCCAAAGTATCGCTCTGACCCATGTCAGCTTGCGTGGGTGCATGGACTTTATGTAATGGAGCGTGATTCCTTGCCCATGTGTCGCCCAGCAAGTGTATCTCAAGTGTTAACCAATGTGTCTGCTCCTCCCGCAGCTCTGGCTGCTGAACAGCGACTCCATCGTAGCGTCAGTCCCAGAGACGTGTGTCGAGGGTGAGAGGTCTATCGGTTCTCCCGCTCTTCACAGTCCATCACCCAGAGCAGCCAGAGCCCTGAAACTCCTCTACGTCGCCTGCTCCGACACAGGCGTCCAACAGAGAGAGTAAGGAAAGACACTCAACCGCATCCTCCTCCACCGCTCCAGCTCTCCATCATCCCCTTCCCCCCACCACCCTTTAAGCTTTGTTTTCCTCTTCTTAATCTTATCCTTTCATCTTTCCCATGCGCGCTCTCACAACCTGTCTCGAATGATGAAAGACCACTTTGTTGACGAACAGATTTGGGTCTTAATAGAACACTTTGTGCTCAGGGGTCCCCACTCAGACGTAATTGTCTGTTACTCTGCAAATGAGATTGCCATCAAAGGTGTTTATCGTCTCAAAAGTTGTCGGATGTGTGAACCACGCTCGTGTTTCTTGCACATGCAAGGGATGTTGTTTTGACTGGAGAGAGGCTCTGTGTACCTTGCTGTGATGCATTAGAGAGGTGTAGGTGGATGTGCTGCATGTGGTTCTCCGTGCTCAGTACAGCAGCACCCCACTGGAAGAGCCTTCCACCCTCATTATTTTCAACTGAATCAGCACTCAGTGTTTTTCCCTCCTCCTCCTCTCCCTCCTCTTCCTCCTCCTCCTCCTCCTCCTCGTCCTCCTCCCTGCAGCCAGACAGAGTAAAAGCAGAACAGGGAAGTTTTGTTGTTTCTACCATACTGACAGGCCCACCGGCTGACTGATGGAGAAAGGGTAATTGGAGGCAAAAATCACATGAAAGCAGAGAAGCTTGTCTTCTCAGTCAAAGCAGTAAGAGTCCATTTGAATTACATGATAAACTGTGTGAGCTGATCGATGCATGGAAAACTTTCATACTGCACAGTGTGAAATCGCCGGTGCAACATTATCCATTGGTAGAGATGGAATAAAAAACTTTTTTGCCATTGCTCTCTATTAGCACTGTTTGTAGACTATCTCAGACACATCTTTGATATAACTGTACTGCAATTTCTTATTACTTAACTGCTGATAGACATTTATTCAAATACCAATATATTTGAAACAAGCAAATATCAGATGATATACTGTCCTAGCTAATTTATCACTCTGCCTTTCTTTATTATTTGCTTTTCACTGTTTAAACCTACAGTAAATTGATTCGTGATTCCTCAACTGTCAGGAAACGGGCTTCACATTAGCGTCTTAGCTTTAAGGTGCTTCACATTTTAACAGCTGCTTTTTTTTTTTTTTATTTCACCTTCTTGTGTCATTTCTCTCTTAAAGCTAAATGCTGGTGTTACTCGCGCTCCCAGTTCCCCCTACATAATTTACCATTCATCCTTCATCACTCATCTCTGACACTTTTAAATTAAATGTTATGCCTGGGGAGCTGAACTCCCAGGACGATGGCCCTCTTATTCGGGATACAGTCGGTTGCAGTCGACTGCAGCCAGAAGTTGCAAGCACGTGTTGTTAAAACTGCCAATAATTGGCGGCAGAATCAGTGAGCCAATGCCTAAGTGGATTACGCTTGTCACTACTGGCAGTGACTTGATTATGAGTTGAGTGAAAGTTGCAGGCGCCATCACGGTCCGGTACCATGGGAAACAGGAGGCCTCATAGATACGGAAATTGAGTCTAATGGAAATTATACGGGAAACTCTGTTTCCATAGAATTAATTCTGATATATGATCAATCAAATTCTTCTGTAGACGACATTAACTACATGACCATGCACCAAGAATTGTGGTGTAGACTGGTTTGTGTCAATATGTCCACATCATCGTCTTGATTAGATTTGCTAAGTAAACACTTTAACTAGATTAAGACCCGAGTTGTTGAGTGGCTAATAGCAAGTTTTCCATGTATGTAAACAATGCTAAAGCAGTAATGTTTCTTTAGTGTGATGTCTTCAGTAGAACTGCCAAAACCTTGAGAAGACTTTTCCCTCTCAGGAACTGCACAGATGGCTAAATGTCACCCAAACAAACTGGATCAGCACCACACACTGACAGAGCATCAATCTTTCTTCTCTCAACCACTCTTCCTCTTCTCTTTTCAGTCGCCTCTTCTTTTAGTCCCGCGCACACCATCATGCTCACAGATTGATGCCATGCATACATCAATCCACTTTTATGTATCCTTAGTTATCCAGTTCAGCTTACACTTTAAAACTACTTAATTAAAAAAAAAATGGCAGGGCGAATGCTTCAGCATGAGATTTACAGCGGCTATTTCTGGGCATCATCTTGATTACGTAATGCTCTGTCAGTCACTGTAACTCACTCTTACTCTGTGTACGTGTGTGTTTTCAGCATCGTAACTAGTTGGGAGGTCAGTGCCATTGGACATCCTGTGGTGCTGCCGCTGAAGGTGTGTGAGGAGCTGCTGCAGGTGATAGAAGACAGCAACTCTACACTTCCTGCGTCGATGCGTTGCATGAGATCCTATAAGGTGAGACAGGCTCTATGCGCTATGATGGACGACTGATGATGACTAAGGCATGTTGATTCTAGGCATAGACACGTATTTTTTGATTATTTCTAAAATGCTTACCCTGAAACTGTGTAATACAAGCCGCTGAAAGTCTTCTAATTCATCTTCACCTTTTGTAAAAAGCTGTATTAGCAGCACAACAGCAACACTTTTAGCTGACAGCAATCAGTTATTTCACATGCTTCTTCCTTACAGCACCTTGCTTTTCCATTATTCACCAGAGCTTGACAGCGTTTTTATCCCACCTTAATTAATTTCATGATTCAGAGCTTTTAGTTACCAGCTTCGCTTTAGGGATTATGTGGATCAAATGTAAGGTTTTACTTTTGTCAGCCTTATTCCAGCTTCTATACACCTGTAATTGTGCAAAATGTGTATATTTAGCCCAAGTTGCCGAGCAAGAAACTTTGACTGGAAAATAGGAGGTGTTAACTTTGCTGACAACTCTATTCTCCAAGCTGTTTTAAACATAGTGACAGGGGTAATTAGCACCATTATCCTCCACTTCCTGCTCAGAAAGTTTAGGAAGTGACTGCTACCACTTAAACAAGTTTTCTGTCTGCTGAAAAAATAAATAAAAAGGAGAGCTGAAATAATAAACAGTGTGCGGATCTCTGAGCAGGAAGATCAGTCTGTCAGCCTAGACAGGGGTGTTCAGTTGAAGGCCTTCCTTGCAATGAAAAGATAACATATTAGAGATGTCCAGAGCCAGTCCTGAGGATTAGAATTGGCACCAATCCAGGCATTTTTTAATGGACTGTTATTGGCTAAGATAACGTTGATCAAAATCTGACCCTATTACCTTACTGTGGTATGTTTTTAGGCTTGTAAAATCTGCTTGTGACAGTTGTCATGTCAGCTAGAAATGAGCTCACATTTGCAGTGGAGGGCCCATTGTTTGAAATAATTTGGAGTGGTAAACCTGCCACCATTATCATCAGAAACAGAAAAGCGTGTGTACTGTGAAAATCGAAAGCTTAACGTAGCAGCAGGAATTGTAGCAACAGTAACTGAGGAGGACGGAGGTTAGAGGGCGGTCAATTATGCGAAGGCTTCACAGATGGTTCGATAATGATGTACTGATGTTTCACGTGTAACTTTACATACTGCCACAAAAATGAATGCAGCTAAAGCAGGCTCTACCTGGCCTGTAGAAAGGGTGTGAGTTTATAATTGCTCTTGCCATACGGCTAAGTTACCTGCCTTCACACCTATGGCAAAATCCAATCTGTGCAATGAATGAGAAAACTTCCTAAACTCTATAATTTCAAAGTAAACTGAGACTGTATTATTATTTAACTTCCATCTGTGGTCTGTCTTGTTGGATTAACACAATTTCAAAGTTGAAACTGAGCATTATGTCTCCATAGAGGAAATGATATTTGGAATAAAGGGTTCATTTCCACCAGACTGCTATTGCTAAAGTGCTTTCTGTAGCGTCGCTCTCTTGTTTTTCTCACACATTGTGGTCAGATGATAGGCAGTATTGTAGTTTTGTGAGGTAACAACATGACGAGCAGCGGGCAGGGGGTTAAATAAGGCGCTGAAATGGAGAAGGCTACAGATAGAGCGACCCAGACAGAGGACACAGTATCCTGTCTGAAGGGTACTGCAGTATAAAGAGTGTGATAAATTGACACACTTGAACACTTCCTGATAGTAGAAGCCTGTTGTGCTATAGGCAGCAGAGGAGGGGAAGGTAATGTGATCATACGACCAGCTAGAGTTACCGGAGATGGTCTGAGAGCGTCTGAGACTTTGTGTTTTAAACACTGTTTGAAAAACACTCCGGCACCCAGAGTGTCATGGGGGGGCAGTATGCAGCAGGATGGCAGTCTGGAGACTTATAATGACCTAAAGAGTTACTTCTGCTGGAGATGAGATAAAGATATGTGAGAGGAGGTGGAACAAAGAGGGAAGGAGTTGTGAGCTGCGGTTCTCCTACTGTTGGCTATTGAAAAGGCTCAAGTGAGCAAAAGTCAGTCCCTCCTGAGGGGAGCAAGGATGTTATGGTCAACCGTAAGTCGCAGAGGCTCGTACAGGAGCCAAAGCACACACCTCCCAAATCTCAACAACACATCCAGCAACAAGCATGTTGATTTTTGATTCATCTCATGTCACGAGGCGAGATGAAAGAAAAAGTAAACACACTTCATACGAGTATAACAGAAAGAAACTGACCTCTGTGTGTTGGAACTCTAGCTTTACTGTACTTCTCACAGTTGTGCACAGTTGTAGTCTAAAACTGCAATGAAAGAGTAAAGGGATGTGGCCTGTATAACTGGGTTGACTGAGGGATTCATTGTATAAACATCTGACTGCTCATGTAAGCAATACTGGACCTTTTTCACTGCAGGAACTTTGACTCACAACTGTGATAACATTAACAGTGGTTTGTTTCCATTTTAATGTCCTACTAGACTATTTCAGTAAAACGGCTTGAACAACATTTTTTAACACTGCATATAGTCAGAAATACTATAAAATAATAGAACTTTAATAATGAAATTACTGAAGGCTGAGTTCCATTTAGCTGCTACACTTTCAGGGCCCTGGTATTGTGCATGCTGGCTCACTGTCATGACTTACAGGGACACTTAAATAGAATGGAGCCATCATTAATATTATTAGTAGCACCTGTGCTTTCACTGCTATGACAAGTCAAAATGTCTGCCATGAAAAAAAAAGCCAGGAAGAGGTCAGGACAATACACTTTTTTTCTTATCAGTGCATTAAATGAGCTCCAGCTCCAACTATCACAGCACAATGACACAGCTTTACAGGTAGCTGTGATGAATTGGGCGTGTGTGTGTTTTTCTAGTTTGATTTCAGTCTCTGGGAGTAGATCAAAGCCTGCACCATAACCCAGCCTGTTATTATGCCACATGTGGAATGTCTAGTTTTGTCTGTGCTGCTGTGTTTCCCGCCCTCCATCTCTGGGCCTGCCAGTGTAATGGGGTGTAAAGTAGTTCCAGCTCCAAGTGTCATTCTCGAGCGCGAGAACAGACAAGCCACCCACCCCCCAGCTCACCTCATTAATCTCCTCCTCGCTCCCACAGAGACGACATGTACGTCAGACAGGACCTGATCCAAAAAGTGATCCAGCGTTTTACAATGAAGTACTGAGGAGATATATTGATCATACATTGCCTCAGCCTTTCTTCAGTCCATGCACTGTCGCACCAGGAACGACTACACTTTGTCCAAATGAATTACTTCCCCCAAGATGCTCGCGCCACGATTCATTGCACGTGGACCAATGGCTGAGAAGGAGAATTTATCAACAGAGCTGGTGACGCTGTGACGCTGTGACGCTGTGATGCTTTGACGCTGTGACGCTGTGACGCTGTGACGCTGTGACGCTGTGACGCTGTGATGCTGTGATGCTGTAACGCTGTTCTGCGTTAGTGTTTACGTCAGGATATCTCCGCTTGACGACATAAATGAGGCTGAGACTGTTCTTTTATCCAAAAGAAAAATGCAATGGCATGTTGAATGATACATTTAAAATAGATCTTTAGTGTATGAGGGATAAATACTACATTGGTTATGTATTGGATGGTTTGGTGAAGTTTGCATTCCCACCCCTACCACCTTGAGCGGAAGCTGGACTTTTCAACTACCCATTACCAACAGTTTATCCTCTATTAGCTAATTGTTTAAGCCATTTATCATTACCTTTGGAACGACTGGAAGAAGGCTTGTGGTTTCCTGGTGGTTCTCACCAATGTATTCATTTTTTTTTTTTTTTGCAACATTATAAAAGTTACAACTTTAAAATATGTTGTACAGCAGGTGAGAGAATGCTCCACATTAATCATTTGTGCACTCAACAACTGTGTGACATCATTCACACTAATTATAACTTGATGACAGCTCCATTTACTGACTGCTTGTAGTAGTAGTAGTGGTGCTGTAGTGTAGTGTTGAACTCTCAACATCTTGAAGGTAGTGATCTGTTCATGTGTCCCCGATTCAGAACCAATTGTTGTGGTTCCTTTTTTAAAAATTTGGATCACGTCCTCGGGGTGAGGTGGACACACGCACAAGGATGATAATAGCATGCATCATTATATAGGTCAGTGGCTCAGTTCATTTTGGCTGGACTGTATCCTTGTCTATCTGCCTGAACTGCAGGATACTCCCTTGAGTTTAATATTCTGTGGAGCAGCAGCAACATGTTTCTTTTGTCATGTTCTACTTTTCCAAACCTCTTTCTCTCTTTCTCCTCACGTCTGAAGAAATATTCTGTGTGCCACTTGCCAAATTTGGAGTGCTATGATAACAGAGCCCCTGGCACCAAGCATCAAAGAGTGTGTGTTTGCTCAAAAGACTTCCTCACACCAGCCTCTTGCCATTCTCAGTACCTTTAATACCCAGTCGTTAACCCCTCCTCTGTTAAGTCCCTTTAACTAAAGAGCTGTTGTGTAGAGATGGAAAATAAAACTACCAAATGTAATCTCTTGATGTAGCTGGAAGTATTATTCTCAAGGTTTTGCAGTGGTATTTTATATTTCACTGTGCTAAAGCTCCAATGAGATCAAAAGAAACGAAACCCCCTCAAGCATATTATCATCATCAAGTGTTTCTGGGCAGACCTACTGTCAGCATCCCCGCCAGTTTAAAGACCTTCATGTAATTTTAACACTGTTGAACACAAACTATCTGAGAACCTTCTATTGTGTGGCTTCTCATTGTATAAATAATTGATTCCAAAAGAAAAAAAAAGTACTCACCAGGAGCAAGTGGAAAATAGTGAGTCTTCTGATCATATGTTAGCCTTTTCCATGATTCGTCTTATCAGCCGGGCCTTCAGCCAGCTGGCGTGGAGCTCAGAGTTCACCGGTGATGTTGCACAGTTTGGGAACCACCACTTAGTCCAAAATTAGCTATGCCAGTAACTTACCTTCATATCCATATATAGGCAATTACTGAGATAAGCCAGATGACTCATTTTGACTGAATTTGCTTCTTTTCTTTGAAGCCATTTTGAATACTGTGTTTTTCCTCTTTCTTTATGAGTTTATTATCAGATATAGGGCTGCTTTTTTCTTATTATTAAATACCCATCACTGTTTCCCAAAGTTCAGTTATCATATTTAAATTGCCTGTTTTGTCCATCTAACAGCTCAGAACCAATAGTGATTTAATGTAATGTCACAGAACACTATGGACAATACATAGGCAAGACAATGGCAAAGCAGTTGTTAGTTAATTTGTTATTAGCTGATGGAGTAATTGTTTCAGGTTTAAACATATATACCAATACATTTATTTCTCTTGAGACTGTCATGGTAATGCATCATGAAACAATAGGGGGGGGGGTTGCTACAGCTCTTTGGCCACAGAAACACCTACCAGTGAATATGAGAGATTTTTAATCTCTTACTGATTGATTGGTCATTGCATTGGAACTTTGATTATTTTTATTGGCGACATAACAGTAAATCCCACCTTACGCTAGCACACACATACACATTTATGCATTGGTATAACAGTTTGCCCTGAAAGCCTATTTCCTCTCCCTCTGAGTGATGTGGTCCTACGGAAACATGCTATTTTCTGCCATTTTTCTAGTGTCAGCAACAGTTCAGCTCCACAGGAGGTGTTTTTGGGTTTTCTACCTTGCTCAACGGCAGCTTGTCAAGCGAGAGGAGAGCCTGCACGCTTTCTGCTCCTTCGTTTTCCCACCTTGACCCAGCAACCCTCTAACCACAAGCCAGCTTCTTTCCATCTGATTGCTGTGGTTCCTTATCACTCTTTGTCTTCTTTATCTGGGACTCAGAGTTGTTTTAGCCGCAGCTCCCCTCTAGATGCCGTTTGTTATCATTTGTATGAATTACCATTGATGCGCTCGAGTGGTGAGCAGACATTGGCATGGGAACGGAGAAGACAGGGCCTTCAGTGAGGCAAATGCCCTCATCCATCATTCCAATATAGAGCCCTCAGTGGAGCGCAGCCATTGTCTGCAGCAGGCAAACACCCAGGAATAGCAGATGGAGGAAGAGAGAGAGAGAGAGAGGACAGAGCTGAGCTGATTTATTTTCTGGGCTTTGTTTATGTGTTTTTGAAGTTGATTAAAACTCTACCACCTGTGGTTTATTTTTTTCGTTGTTTGATGACGTTAATTGCAGATAATGTGTCTCTGTGCTGATCTGCAAACCGTGGAGATCCAGTACATCTGTGCTTTAGGGAGCAGAAATCCTCACTGTACAGTACAAACTGGAGTTAAATTTTTTTTTTAACTCTTCTTAACTTTTGTCTGTTGTTCTTAGGTGACGTACCTGAGACTCTGAGGTCAAGGGTCAGAAGCCAGGACGTCATGACTCCACTCATCACCCTTGGTAGAGAATTCAAGAGGACAACTGACGGTGGAACCTCGGTGAACATGTACATGTGTTCGTACGTGTTACATCCTGCACAGATTTCCTGTAAAGTATGAGAGTGGAGATTACTGCAGGCGTGGAATTCGCTTGTTCAGATGTGTAGTTGTGGTTTCTGGTTGATTCAGTCAGGATGTTTGGTAGTGTGTCATCACCTGCAAAGGAAGAGTATTTTTCTTACCATTCTCAACATAAACAGATTAAAGTGTTTGTATTTTTGAAAGTATCGCCTCTTCCTTTCCTTTTTCTACCTACTGCAGAGCACTGCTTGTTGATATGTGGGACATTGTTCCTGAGTTGGCTCTTGATGAAAGCTGATTATAGAGCCACTTCAGCCCCAGGGTACAACAGAGCACCCTCCACTTGAGCGTAATTACAGCTTGTGGAGCTAGGTGATTTTTGTCTAGTTACGGGTTTATTTGGGTGAGCGTGCCGATGATTGATGGTATTTATGTAACATGCATGGTGACGGGAATCATTGTGAAATGGTCAAACTCTGAAAATGGGCCTTTTAATTTACACAGTCTTCACTCTCTGGTGTTCATCATGATTTGGGTGGGTCAAGTGGCTCTTACATTATGTCAGATGGGGAGCACTTCAGCTACATTAGCAGTGGTAATCAATATTTGTCATTTGGTCGGTCCACCACTTTGGTTCAGGCTAAAATAACTCAACTACTGTTGGATGTGCTGTCATGAGACTTCACACATTCCTGGTTCCCACTGATGAAACATAAAGACTTTGTTGTACCCCTGATTCTCCCTATGGAGCCACCATGACACTGACATTTTTGGTTCTGAGAGAAATGTCTCCATAACTACCAAATGGATGTCCATGAAATTTGGTACAGATATTCATGGTCCCCAGAGGTTGAGGTCTATTAATTTAGGTGAGCTGCTGACTTTTTAGTGCCACCATGAGATCAAAATGTTCACTTACACAGGGACATTTCACAATATCTATCAGATGCACTGGCACAAAATTTTGTACAAACATTCATAGTTTCCAGATGATGTATCCTCCTGACTCCTAGTGACCCTCTGACTTTTCCAATAATGCCACCAGGAAGTCGTTTGTATAGACGGCCATGACTCTGATGATCTCAAGTCTCACAGATTGTAGACTCTTCATCTTGTTTCTGTGCAAGATTGTAAAATTAAATAATTAAATATTTTTTTTGAAATATTTTTAAACATTTTATGTTGTGTGGATCAGTGTAACATTTGGAAGCTTTGGCTTTTTTCTGTAAACAAAGATGAGACAGTTTTAACTGCGTTAACCAGCAAAACTGCCTGCAGAGCTCAGCCAGTTTAGTAAACAGAAATGATCTATTACTGAGCATCACTGGAGCTTATGATGCCCACACCTCTTCTTCATGGCATCCGGTCTTTGTAGGTTATCTCTGACCAGCAATGCAGCATAATGTCTGACTGCATGTCTATTTTTACAGGCTCTTAGTAAGGACGAGGGCACTATTTTTTTCTGCCTCTGACTGCATGCCTGGATCTGCAGAATGCTGATGCGGCAAGTGACAATTACTTTTAAAAATACAAAGAAGTATTGTGCCCACTGAGGCGGCAAAGCAGAGAGTGAATTGGCTAATTAAATACATCTAACACTGAACCGTCAAGGGGTTCTCATTTCCTTACTGCCCTTTCTCCACAAGTGCAAATGAAGTAGGCTCTAAATAACCCATTTGTTTCAAGCCCGCTGAGCAGAAGGAGCTGCTCCACTTTACTGGCTGCCGCCGCCGCTGTTTTGAACACACCGACAGACACAGTCACCCAGAAGCCTCGAAGAGTCGCAGGCACTCTTTGTCTTTCTCCCCTTGATGATAGACAATGGAAGTGTCAAATTAAAAGTTTTTTTGGCCAGTACACCAACGTCTGTTGACACTGCGTAGCTCATTAGCCTTTTTAGACAGTTATCTCATGAAAAATATAAGCCTGAACAAAGGTCTGCTCCTTAGTAATTACTTGTCCATGGTGGAGGACAGTTTTTGCATGCTCTTCTTTCACATGTGCTGCTGGTGTACAGTAGATATAGGGATAAAAGGGAGATGATACTCAGCAGCCAGCATGAATGGGAATAGACTTATGCTGAATAGAGAATGTTGTGCATTCTTTCAGAGAGCCCATAAGAGCTTTAGGATCACACTGCATCTTTAGACAGATATTATTCAGTCATGTAGTTTATTTTAACGCTGATGGTTTTCATGTTTGAGAATTAAAACCATCAATAAACACTGGTTTGGCCACTCCAGTTTCATAAGTGAAATACCGCAGCAGGTAGTGGTGCTAGGGAGCTTATTAAAGCATTTTTTAAAACCAAACTAAGAGTCATGCTCACATTGACAGTTCTAACATGCTGGTATTTTGTGGGTACCACTTGTGTCACCTGCTGCTGGTGCTAGGTGAAATGTCAGGGATCACCTAAGTTGTTAGGATTTGGATTTCTGGGCACCCTGAACACCTGTACCAAAATGTCATGGCAATTCATTCAATAGTTGTTGAGGCATTTCACTAAAAAATAAACATGTCAGCCTTATGGTTGGTCTGGACAAGAATTCAGAGCATCACCAAAGCAATTAGGATTTATCCTCTGGGAATTACGAGTGTTTGTCAGTAAATCCATCCAATAGTTATTGAGATGTTTGGTAACGGAGCTATGCAGCTACTGTGGCTCAAAATCTCACCATAAAAAATGAAGCATAGTGCTGCCAAGAAGAAACACATTTAAGTTCCTAGAAAGTCGTTATCTTGGAGAGTTGAAGTTTGCCCCTGACAGCAAATATGTTACTGAGCTACTGTAAATTGCAATTGGCATGGCAGGTATACAATATGAGAAACAACCTGTCTGTCCTCCAGTACTGAGACTGGTACTAAACAGTGCAACTCAATGCATCTCTTCACACAGAACTACCTGCTTTATCTATGACTTCTATCGTATTGGAGATAAATGTCCATTAAAACCACACATGACATAACACATATGGAGTGATCAAGTCTCCGAATGCCACAGTGTCAATTTCAAATTGGATTTTCCAGGCCTATGCCTTTGCTAATGTCTTTGATATTATTTTCAGATTAAGCGAGACAGCGATGTGTGAGATTACAAAGTGGCCACTGTAGAAAGAAAGAGATCCTTTTGGGAGAGGTCAAGCCATAAAGCTTGTCTCATCTCTGAGAGGAAATGAGGCATTAGATTGAGTTCCCGTTTTAGTCACCCAATCCTAATGGGTCATCTATCCTGAGAGTCTTGGAGTTCTGAGAAAGAGGGATCACAGAATCTTTGGTCTTTTCTTGTTTTACTGAGTCACTCTGAAGGTGAAAAATAAAAACAAACATTGTGATAAACTTTCCATAGTTTTTATTGCACAGGTGTTTTGGTCTGTTCCTGGATTTCAGAATACTGCACTATGACCCCACCCTGCCCTCTAGATCATCCAATTTTTTCATTTACTGTTTACTATTTCATTCATTGCTTTTGCACTTGATCTGCCACACACTTGCAATAAATGGCTGAGTTTCAGAATGAAAATACATTACCTTCCAAGATGAGCCTGTATGACTCTTCATCATAAAACTTTATCGTACAAACTATTGTTGTTAGACTTTAAGTTCCATACAGAGAAACTGAACTTGTCGGTTGAAAGCATTTTTTATTGTCCCCTGGAGATAAATCCTAATGATTTGCTGATGTCATGAATTTTTAAGTAGTTTTTTTTTTTGTTTTTTTTTCTTGAAATGTCTTGGAACTATTGGATGGATTGCCATAAAACTTCATACAGACTTTCATGGTGCCCAGAGGACGAATACTATGGCGATCAACTCAGGGTGATTTTTCATCCATCCCCCTTTTCACTCATCCTGTTAAATATCTCAACATTAACTAGATGGATTGGCACAAGATTAAGCATAGGCATTCATGGTTCCCAGACGAGGAATTCTAACCATTTTAATTTGTTCGACACTTGGTTTCTGGACATTACCATCAGCTGCAGCTATACTTTGTGTTAAGTGTTAATTAGTGAATGTTAATATGCTAACACACTATGATGGCAGCATGTTAGCAGAGTCTTTGTGAGCATGTTAAAATGCTGACGTTAGCATTTAGATTAAAACATTGCTGTGTTCCAGTAAGAGCTGTAGACTCTTAGTCTTGTTTCAGTGTCATCTAAATTCCAAAGTCATACTGTCTTCCCCTCTAGCCTCCCCCTCTTTCCCCATACCTTTAACACCCATCCCACACGCCCAAACCTCAGTCTTTCTCTCCCTTTGCAACTCTACCATCTTCGCTTTCTAACAAGGCCATGGGGCATATGAATGGGGCCTTTGGGGGCTCATTAGTTTGTCCATTGGCCCCAACAATTCTCAGTGGCAACCTTAGAGCAAACCCATACCAAGCCTTCGAGCAGGCACAGGCCACGGAGTCAACCTGCTCTTGGGGAAGAATGACAAAGCTGCCTCAGAGAGCACAAGGCAAAAAAACAACTCAAAACAGACATGCAGAAAGCACTTTTGGAGATTTTACTGCTAGTGACAGTGCAATGACAGACAGAAAACTACTTACTGTCATGAGTGGCAAGTCCAAAGTTAAAATACATCATGTGAGAATGAAATTTCTCAAATGTTGTTTAGATTGCAAAATACACATCAGCTTTTGATTTCCACTCACGATATGAAACCTCATTTCTAAGTTGGGAAAGAAAGTGTCGTGGTAGTTGGCCAGACAGGCACGGACTGAGTTGAAAGCTCTGGTCTGACAGGTAGGAGACATTCTGAGCTGACAGCTGACAGGGGAGATGGAAGCCCTGCTGGAAGTGGGGTGTTGGGATGCTGTTTCTGCCGCTGCTGCAGCTTGATATCTCCTCCAGCCCGGGGGAAGATGAATCGGCTGCTGTTTCTGAGTCTGGAGACGGAGGAGCTTTTGCCTTTCTGTGCTTATCAGCGGTAATGTTCAGTTATGCATTATGGAAAAATAAGCAGTTAAGTTTCCTGTTGCTGCTAATCCGCACTCCTGGGGGAAATACACAGTGTGTGGGCTTGCATTCTAGAAAACCTTGATTCAAATTGAACATCATGTTTTTTACAGGTAGAAGCTGGGCATAAAATAAAAAAAAAAAATGAAGAAATGATGAAGAAATGAAATATGACTTTTTAAGAAGATTACAACAACTGATGACGCAGTGCACTCGGCATCAGGCAGATGGTAATAGCCAGATTAGATAACCAGGCAGATCACGGTTTTGTTCCAAAACTGTGATCTTCAAACTATTTAGCAAAGACTAATGATCTAGATGTCTCCCATGAATGAGATGACAGCTATATGGACTGCTGCACTGCTGCCCCAGGGAGGATCTAAATGAGGGATGGAGAGAATTGGAAACAGGAAGAGACCGAGAGGGGAATGTTAACGACAGGGCAATCTGTCATCACTCACGGCTAAGACAAATGGCCCAATCTACACTGACTCATGTCGTCTCTGCATGTCTCATGGGTATATTCACGGCAGCTGTTCATAAGGCTATTACCATTTTTAACATTCATATAAAGAGTATTTACAAACAAATTGATCTTTCCTTGTGTTAATATCAGGCAGCGGACAGGCTGGATATTTCTTTTGTTGTGGTAGAGGTGAAATAGATCTTAACAATGGTGCATTGTGATAAATCTGTGCCAGGTAATTCAGACTTACAACAGCTACAAGCAATGTGTTGGAAATGCCCAGGTCACAACAAGACTAAAGGTGTGTTCAGACAGAGAATTAAGCAGCTTTCTTGTGTTGATTTGCCCCATACAGCCAATATACCACCAACCATGTGTTTGGGAGTGTGCTCAACCTAAAATCTCATCAGAAACTCCTGTTCTATCTGTTATTTTACCCCAGTCTCTCTTTTCCCCACACATTTCTCTATGTTTATGCAGCAGATTCAAAGCCCTGGGATAAGTGCAAATTTTTCGCTCAAGTTGAAACATTTTCCACTAAGGCAATCATGTCTTCGCCTCAGTTCCCGCTGCCACTTGGCAATATTGCTCCCACTTGCTTTCTTCCATTGACTATGTATGCAATCGTGCCATAGCTAAAACTGGCTTTGCATTCTGTCTGAACACACGGTAAGAGTCTACACGTATACTAATGGCTCAGTTAGGATCAGTGGCCTGTTGAGCTAAATGCTAACGCTACTATGCCATACTGCTCACAATGACAATACTAACATGCTAAAATTTAGCTGCAACAGTGTTTCCATATTCAGCATCCTAATTAAGCATGTTAGCTTACTAATATTTGCTAATAAGCACATGAAGTATACCTGAGGCTGATGGGAATGTCATTAGTTTTGTAGATATTTGGTCAAAAATCAAATTGGACAAATTTAAAAATCTACTGGCAACAGTCAGAGGATTACCAAAGTCATTAGAATTCTTCTTACTCTTCCTGTGGGGACCATGAATGTCTGTACCAAATTAAGCTGCAAGCCGTTGACTTGATGTATAGTATAGAGTATGTAAATTAATACATGTAAACTTTGAACTGCCGGTATTGCTAGATGAAAAGTCAGAGGATTTCCAAAGTCATTAGAGTTTATCCTGTGGGGACCATGAATGTCTTTGCAAAATTTCATAGCAGTTGCCAAGAGTTCAGTCTGGACCAAAGTGGTGGATCAACAGAATGACATTTCAATCCATAGAGCCAGGCTGCTAATGTGGATAAAAACACGGTGACATGGACAAGTTTTCCCCACAAATTTAAAAACTAGTGGATAAGTGTAGAGCTTCCATCTCTCCACATTTCTGGAACACAAAAACACGTATCCAGGCAGCGAGAAAAGAGAAGAGGGCACAAAATTGCTCAGCACATTTCTCTTCTGTCCTCCCCCTCTCTTTCTCCAGGAGTTTCAGCTGATTGTAGCCTAAAGATAAAGAGGCCTTCTGTTTGTGTTGCAGATGTGACCCCAAGAACCCTGCAGCAACACATCCTTCACATGATAAACCCAAGAAAAGTGGAAACCTGGAACCAAAGCGAATAATAGGCAGAGACATATTCCCACTGGCCAACCAGGACGGTGTCCACGGTTTCTGTGTGCCTGTGTGCCAGTTTGTGTGTTACCCATTGCCTCTTGCCAAAGAGAAGCCTTTTGTCTGTTCCAATATATTTCCATGAGTCTATCTTTAGATAGGATTCATCGTGATGAGACCAAGTCCAGTTTTCTGAATGGTTCCAGGACTGTGCACACTATGAGTCTCTGAGGCTTTAATGTTTTGAGGTGCGAGAGTCCCATTTCCTAGAGCTGCTCCCAAATTATAGTTCTGTCTGCATGCGGGTCTCCTAGGCAGCTTGTTCTATTAGACAGAAGCCTTTATTCAGTGGGGGGTTTATTGCTGAGACAGAACAAAGACCCCCGCTATCCCACAGAGGCATCAGGTGGAGGGAGGACGTTTTGACAAGCTGAGAGCATCATCTCATCAACTTTCTTGTCAAAGTGCCCCGTTCCTCTTCTAATGCAGTGTATTCTTTTCTACAGCTCAGAGGATAAAAATTACTATAATAACTTTTTCTTTACATGCATTTCCTTGTCTTCTTCTTCAGTATCTTAATTGTTCTGGGGTGGTGGGAGAAGTCTCAGCGACTGATATTAAAAACCTCACCAGATCAAACTGAAACTAGTGAAATCACTAGAAACTGGGGTAATAGGGAAAACTTTTTTTTTTTTTTTGTGGTTTGGATTACCTGACCCTTGTAAAGGCTTGAGTCATAGTTAAACATGGAAATTTCCAGCCGTCTCAGAATAAAATTCCTTGATATGATACCAAACACCCTAACTTTTCACTGAGCTAAATCTCATCTCCTTGTTTCTTGTTTCACCTCCTTCAAGTAATCCCTCAATCATGGGAAGAAACTGTTCCTGTCACATTTTGTGTGGTATTCAGGTGTTAAAACTTAAATGTTGGGCCTGCTTGTCTCCACTGCCTCTCATCTGTAACAGAGCCCATCCTCATGGTGCTACCGGCTGTGGATCTGGCATTGTTTTGATTTTAATAGCTTCCGTAACAAAGTTATGAAATTATTCACTTCAATTTGCTGAAGGCTGCGTTGTGCTGTGCTGCACTATGCTGTGCTGTACATAGAGAATGAATCATGGTCACGATATGCAGTGTCTGATATCATTTTTTGCAGAGCAAAGACACGCAGTGGTGTTCCAATGACTTAAAATTACCATACAGTAGTTTTGACTGTCACTAATTGTAGCACCATACTGTGGAATTTGCATATTTTTGTAAAATTATTATTTTAACACACTGAAGAAATGTTTTCTCACCCACAAAGACTTGTGTAGAGTGGAAACACAGAATCATTTCATATGGAAATAGTGTAGTAACGCCTTTATTTCTGTTTGATGAACAGGATTCAGTAACAAACATGCAATTTTTTTCCTTCGTTTAAGCTTGACCAAAACCTTGCTCAGTCTTAAAGAGGCTCTCCCCTCCTTTTACATGTCAAAACCAATCTACAAGTTGTAGGTCCTATTCAGCCTGTGGAAAGAGTTTTATAATGTCCTCTGTGGCTCTAATGCAGCTGTGTCAAGTCTGAGAAATGAACCCAGATGATGTTGGTTATCTAAAATTTCTTATGTCCCTTTACATAAACTGCTATTGTGAAGTTGTTGTCCCTTCCAGATATTGGTAGAAACACAGAAGTACAGAGTGCGGTAATGAGACCGAAGCCTGTTTTACAAATTGCCATTGGTGTGGACAAACGCATTTGAAATAACCAGAAGGAGTTACCTAACAGCAGGACTACACAGGAGATGTAACATTAATAACATGATAGCAAAGCATAGCAGAAGCCTCTCTGCTCTCACCTTCACCATGCATTCAGACACAGTACTCAGTGTTAAACACCTACATTTTGGCAGTACACAATCCCAACCCAATACACAATCACTGTTGCTGTAAATCGCATGTAAAATGGAAGAAATATGCTTCAGGTTGCATTTACACTTGTAAAGCTTGTAAAGTGAACCAGCTGGACTGATTAAAATAGAAGTGGATCTCTTCCATCTCACATGCGTGAGAATGGTGGCTGAAAAAACGTGAGCCGACTTCATGATTTTTCTCTACTTGTGCTACATTTACAGTGTATTTTAAAATAACAACTGTCTCCATTACTGCCACTCACTTTAACTGACCTTCAAACTTGAAAGTTGTTGAAAAAGTTTGTGTTTGCAGTTTGTGTCAACACATAATCAGGTGTTTTGGAGTTTAATTCTATAAAACATTTCAGAGGAGCAGGCTGAAACCAAGCGTAAAGCGTAGCTTTTGTGTGTGAGTCTCGCAGCTCTCTGTTGTTTTCATACCACTAAATGATGCCTCTCAGGGCTGTCAGCGTCTCGAGCAGTGGATGTTATTACAGCAGACTTTTTCCTCTGATCTTCTTCTGTCTATGCATGTTATCCAATAGCTCCTTCATGACTTGAACAGCTCCATCATCACAGTACAGAGTTGCCGTAGAGTGCAGCAGGCCCTGAAGACTGAGCTTGTGTCACTCATGTTATTGTGTGTCACAAAGTTGCGGCGCTGATAGGACGCAATGTGTACACCTCATCAACAGTTTTTGTGAAAACGTTGCTCCTACTGAAGGAGGGTGACTACCTAGCCAGTAGGGACAATGATGTGATTACAGTGTGTGTGCATGCACGGCCGATCTGTTGTCATTAACATTTTACACTCCTCTTTGTAACATCAGTGTACCACAGCATTATTGCCTGCGGCCCTGACCTGCCTGCAACCCTGCCAACCTTGTTCAGGATCACTGCTGATGAGAGTGGGATGTTTGAAAACTCTGCTAATGGGCACAATGAGAAGGAAGCGTTTCATTTTTCCACAGCAGCTGTCTGCTTGACTTTGTACACCCTCTCACACACGCACATACACACCTTTTTAGTCTCTCCCTCACTAATTAAAGTTGGAGCTTACCTGATGTCTGTGAAGGTAAATTAGCTCGCAGTGTGCAGGACTTTATTTTCAAAAAGTTTATTTACAAAGCATATTTGAAAACAACCAAACAGTAAGTATTGCAACGGCATCATTATATATAAACACCGATCAGCCACAATAATGGAACCAAGTTTTAATGTTGTATACATGTATATTCATATATATACACATACATATATACACATACATATACATAGATATAGATGTATGTGTGTGTGTGTGTGTGTGTGTGTGTGTGTGTGTGTGTGTGTATTACACACATCAATCATGATATAGTAGCCTTAGAATTTTTAAACAAGCTGATGATGTCTCCACTTGACTGTAGAGGAACAAGTAGATCCTTAAACACAAGAAGCAATGCCATCATTTACAAATTACACAGAAAAATCCCGGCTTCAGAATTTTACTTGCATAAAAGTATAAAGACAATATGAGCCAAATGTACCAAAGTATTAAATATCCCAGAGGCCCAGTGGTTGGGAAGCATATTACAGTACAGTTCTTTCATGGTTAGGGATCTTTGTTGCATGTCACACCACTTTGTGTCTCTATCAAATGAAAGAAAAATGTCAAAAATGACAATAATCTTTCGAACAGTCAAATGAATAAACTGAGTAAAAGAAATGAACAGATTTTCATAGTTCAAAATGTCCTTTTTCCAAAGTGTTTTCATTTACATATTCAAATTGATGCCACTTTTTACTTCATAATGACACACTTTCTTTCCTAATGTCACTTTTCAGTATTGTTGTCACCGTCTCCTCACCTTTCTGCCAATCACACGTCTTCTGCCTGTTGAACTAAGCTCTCCATTACTTTAGTTAGCTTAACCATATGCTACCTACCTTACTCGGTAGGTGGGGTTGAGAACTGGATCTATTACTCAGCCGCTGTTTATTGCAGCGGCTAATGTTAGCTGGTCACCTCAGCCACTGCTTGAATCTAATGTTCCTGGTAGTATTTAACACTGCTAGCACCGGCTCTACACCAGGGAAGATTGAAAGATTAAAGGCCAAAAATCAAAATGGGTTTGAGACAGCCAATAAATCTTTATCAGATGACTGTTGGTCTAGTGGGTCACACCACAGCAGCAAGCTGAGAGAGACCTGGCTGGAATAAAGCAGACATTATCATTAACACAGAGCTCACTTCATTTCTTCAATCTGCATATTCTCCATCAAATCAAAGAGATCTTTGTGGAGGAACAATGCCCCGCAGACACAATTTCAGAACTTTTTCTACATGGGCTGTAATCCAGATATTTCTGATTAACAAGGATTCATCTCAAAGAAATGATTCTTTGGCAAACGGTGTCTCTGAGAGCTAACATAAAATAGAAGCTGGGAAAAAGAGAAAGGGAAAGAGAAAGTATCAGGAGAAATAGCACATTTTTGTCTCAGTTCATTTATCCCAAAGACTAAGACTGCAGAGACTTCACCACATACTTTACTGGTTACTGAATTCATACCTATTTTGCCTTCTAATGGACCCCTAAACCACAGGGCAAGTTGTCAGATCAAGTTTTCTGTTCATGTTTATCCCCACATTGTTAAGGGGATTTGTGAGAGAGCATAATAGATTAATCTCTCTTGTGCTGAACTTTTTGTATACTCCAGTGAGTTGCAAGAATTTGGTTTTACCAGGAAAAATTGGATTTTCAAGTCAAAATGCCAAACCACTAAGAAAAGTCTTACCCTGGTGTTTCATCTTACAGAGACAGTATGGAATATGTGAGCCTGCGAGTAGAGTGGGCAGCACCTCACAAAGGCTAATTGACTTTTTATCCTTCTCATCTCGGATTGGCTCACGTACAGAAGAGTAACCGGAGAGATCCTAATTGCCCAAAGCGTTGGCTTGTGGACGGTAATAGAGGTATCGTGAAGTACTATCTGATATCTACATATGAAGCTCATGTTACACAGCACTTTAGGAATATTGCATTTCATCTGTTGAGGGGCTGTCTGTGCCTGGATCTGAAGCCTATTTCATTATTCTCCAGCGCTGCTGCCAGACTGCTTTGCTAGCATGGAGACTCGTCTCATTTCATACAGAGAATAGAAAATGACAAGATGGAGAGCAAAGGGGCGGAACGACGTACTTGACAACTGGGGGCCGAGATTGTAACTGGAGAAATGTGAATGTAAGTATTTCCACATTCACTGAGGCTCCCAGGAGAGGCTCCTTCTCAGGTCTTGGATATTATAAACACATATGGAAAGCTAACAATGTATGGAGCCCTGAAACAGGGCAGTAAAAGTTGTCAGAGAAGTCACATTATAATGGGACACATTAACAAATAATACAGTTGACTGTATTAATAGAATTGAGTGTAAAAATAAATGGATTTATGCTTTTCCTTTGACATAAATATAAAAAAAAACTATTAAATAACTATTTTTCAACTTTTTACTACCTTTGTACATGTCTCTTTGTTAAGGATCACAGTGGAAATACAGAGTCTTGGACTAGTCAAAACTAGTCTTTGGAAGTTTGCATCATCCTTGACATTTTGTAGATGTGTTTGATTTATTGTCTCCTTTCTCATAATATCAGATGAACTAAAATAAAACATCTTAAGTGGCATTACATAGCTAAGTTTGTTATGGTCAGCTTCCTGGGTAAAATGCTTTAGCTGCTAAATTTTAATTTATTGGTCTTCTAACCAACTGATTGGAAGCTAAATGAAGTGTCTAAAGCTTTGTATTTCTGTTCACACACCATTATTATTATTATTGTTATTATTATTATTGTTGTTGTTATTATTATTATTATTGTTGTTGTTGTTGTTGTTATTATTATATCATACATACATTATGTAGTTTCAGTGTTGCTCCTCCTGACACCTCCCATGGGACATCATAATCCAGAATAAACATAATGTAAGATCAGCTGTAACACAGTTGCAAAGAGAGGAAGAAAATGTATTTCTAGACTAAATATACATGTGAAAGACCAGGGAGATGCAGGTTATACGACCTGGCTGCTTTGTGAAAAGATCTGTGAAAAATCGGATCATTCTAGGCACCTTAACAAATTCCTACCTCCACTGGAAGTGATGTAACCTGAAGAGTTGAAGCAGTATCCACTTAAACACCTCTTATACCAACAGATTAATGGCAGGAGCACAGCTTTCATATTCTGTGTGTACCTTGTTACTGTGTTTCTGCGAGGCCTGCTGTGCATTCTAATTTGGAGGACAGAAACTACACGTTTTTAAAAAGGGGTTTTGCACCACATGACCTTGTAAAAACATTGCAGAACGGCATGATCGAGTTTCTCCTGGCTGTCTCCGCTCCCAGTGCCTTGCTGCTGTGTTGCTGAGGTCATTACTCACTGTGACACCCTCCACTGATGTACATCATATTACCAAGCGTTTAATATTGTTCCCTGCTGACCGCATGGCCTCGCAACAACCACCAAGAGAGCTACCAGGCTGTACTAAATACATCATCAAGATTGTTAAAATACTTCCCTTAGCAAATCCCTCTCATGGCTGTGCTTCTACTGGAAAACTTTTTAATTTTGCTTTGCAACTTTGGTTTGACATTCTGGGTGATTAGTTATTGATCATCATCTCTGAAGTACTTTGAGGGGAAAAAAAGCACACACTATGAAATCAAAATGTTTTTTAGATTTTACCTCCCGAGGTGCAAAGTGCTAAGAACTGAATTTGATTAAAAAAAAACTCTGGGCTACAGTCTATCATAAATTCTTTCCTACTCTTGTTGTCTTCAGGTTTTTGTTTTCTCACACTTCACAAAACACAAAGAAAGCAAAGAAAGAGCACACAGAGAACAGAAAGCAACCGAGATGGCTGACCTGGGGCTACTGTATTTCTCAATGAATGGATTTCTCTGGATTAGCTTGGCTTATGAAGACTGGAAACGGGGGGAAACTGCTAGCCAGGCTATCTGCACCTTTTAAGATCATTAATTACACATTTTATCTTCGTAATTCACAAAAAAAATGAAGTGTAAAAATTACAAGTTCCAGTTTTAAGGGGGAGTTAAGCACTGGACCATGTCTGCGCAGTGTTTTCTGTCTCTTACAGTTCAGTGACAACAAGGGAAACACTGTCTACTCATGAAGATCATGTATGTGATGTGACTGAAAGCTCCAAATAACTTACAAAGTAGACCTTGTGGTGAGTTTGTTTGCTGAGCTGCTATTTTCTGGGTCAAGATCTTGGAGGCTCGGGCCAAATAATATCAAAATTACAATGTGCATGAACTCAAAAAAGGGGAATGATCCAATATCAAACCAGAACAATCTTCACACGAGTGAACATGACATTTCTCACCTCAGTCAAACTACATTCAATAAACTCTATTTAACATTTGAAGACATTAGAGGAAAGAATGATTAAAATAGCAGCAGTAATTTACTCATTACTTGTTAAGACTGTGGTTGTGCAGCTGAGTGAAGGACTGTAGACATCCTGGCTTCGCAGATATCAAAGTGATTAAAGGGAAGTAATCTGTGTTCAAGCAGTGTGAATAGAGCCAAAATGGCAATGGTGTGACCTCTTCTCTCGGAGCTGCGTGGATTTAATTACGACCCAGTATAAACACAGAGATCCCAAAAGAGTAACATGTTTCCATGAGCTCATGGTTGAAGGTGTTATCTGGTCCAGATCAGGTTTCTAGAATACTGAACCCAAACAGAGGGCAGCAGTTAATCTAATGACTTAACGGTCTCCCTTTCTCTTCTACACAAACACTGCACATCATGTTGTAATTAACTTGTACACTGTTAGGATAGTGATGGTAATCACCAGACAGTCACTGGCGATGCTGGACCTGTGTAGCAAGCTGTTACCTGTAACCAAAGATGTCTGGATGTAAAAGCTTAACACCACCAGTCTTCTCAGCTCTGTCGTGATATCACCTCATTTAAGGAACAAATTGATGTAAAAGCACCTGAACATCTCACTTTCTGTGTAAGAGCATACACACAGAAGACAGCTTGATGGCTGATCTCGGCATCAGATGTCAGTGTCCACAAATGAATAAGTCTCCTGTGGTTTAAAGATGCAATGGAACGGATGTCTTTGCCTCTGGTGTTTAAGGAACCTTACAAGAGGCAGGTTTCAAGTTTGAGTTCCCAGAAAATTTACTGAAGGAAAACACCAGCTCCTTTTGAGACTGGCTCATTGATCAGCTGTGATATTGACTGCTGAGAAATCAACAGAAAAATCATCCATGTGTACCTGATAGATTGTTAGTTGCGGTGCTCAGAGGTAGCGCTTTAGCGTCCGCTGTGTCGAGTGAAGGTTGTGGGGGATTTTGATTCATGAAACTGAAATATGAAACAGACTGTTACCTCAGCTCTAATGCAACCAGGGTTATTTTTGGCCTGATCAAAAACATCTTTATCTGTGCTCTGTGAATTTTACAGATCAGATGACATATGCTCTATCGTATTAGGATTTTGTGCAAAGTTCTAAATTACCACACAAGACCAGACTTGATTATTTGGCTTCATAACTGCAATAAATTCTTATTTTCTCACTATGAGATGCTAGCAGCCTGTTATCTTCAACATGCAGCATGTACCAGAGCATGTGATCTACCACGGGTGCGAAAAATGTTGTGTCTATGAAGAAATGTTGAGCACCAAACTTTTATGTATTTATGTATTTATTTATGTGTTAGGGTTTTTTTTTTTAGAGGGAAATCTTATGCAAATGACAAAATGACGTCTTTTTGAAATTTTTAAATCTATTCTCTAAAGTCTTCCACAAGTAAAGGTCACCCAGGAAAGGTCAGTATATTATTAACATTTTACATCCTCAGCTATCATGCAGTTACTCAACATTCTGTAAAAAAAAAACCAAACAAATAAAAAAAAACAACAAGTTTCCTCAGCCGACCCTAAGTGCCGACAATTCTACGCATAAAGGTCATTCTTAGTATGTATTTTGACATTTTATATGTATCACGTTCAGTTCCTTCTTTTTTTGTTTTTGCTTTGTACGAGCTCAGAAGATATCTCAGCCTGAGCTGTGTTCGCCTCCTCATCTCTCCTACTGTCTCTGCGTTTCCCTCAGTATCTGTCCCTCAAGCACATGTGGCAGATGCTGCATGACCGAGCTCGCTCAGAGAGGCCGCAGTGCTGTCAGCTCAGATCCATCTTCGTTTAGGAGAGCGCTTGTTCATTAAGTCCAACATGGCTCAACAGGAGGCAGGCTTCCACAACACGCTCATGTGCGGCATCATAAATCCACATTAGAGGAGACGAGGCATCTCATGTGGAGTGAGGTTGCTGTTGTAGTGGTTGAGGTGGCAACAACAAATAGTTCAGGGCCATCAATACCCGACACACGGGATAAATAGCTGATGTAGCCACACTATATCCTAAAGATCAGGATCAATCACAGCAGGTAGATTAATGGAACGTCTGTTGCTTTGTTGAAAATCTTTATCATAATTTCAGTCTACAAAGCATGCCTCATGTGACTGCCATTTACATAGCCTGATTTTTTTTTTCTAAGGGAAAGGTCAGTGGCTGGGGCAGCTTGCCAGGTGTTTGTGGAGCAGCAGACCAGTGCAGTGCGGTGAATGTAATTACCGCACTCTGGCAATCTGATAACCTGCCAGTCTGTCTCTCAACACTAGGAAAGTGCAGTGGCATATTAAATGTGGCTCAACAAACACAGTTGTGAGCAGGGAAAAGCCTCTGTATGTGTGTGCAGAATAGTGGGGTGCAGGTTTTGTGTTTTTTTTTCCAACTGATAGAAGTGTGATAATTCACTTCTTTCAAATTTGATAAATTTCTTCCAAAACGGTTTCAAACATTCTGTTTTGCTTAGAAGGGTTAGACCACTAAAATCCATCAATTAAAAGAAAGGTTTAATTTTTTTTCCCCAAGTCTATTCTAAGTAAGAACCACAGTCCACAGTCCATTCCACAGCTCAGCTGGAGCCAGTGGTGTCTTGTCGGTGGGTTAGCATATGGAAAGGCTTCTCCCTGTAGCTTGTGACTGATGTTGGTATCACTATCAGACAGTTTTCTTCTTTTTGACAAAGTACATTGATGTGTTTGCTTCATATTGGTACTTGTGCATGTGTAGAAACAGTTAGCTTCTAATATTTTAACTATACTTACCTATTTCATATCTATCCACAAAGCTAATGGGTTGTGGAGCGACCGCAAGGGACGAGGCTTTTGTTTCTTGTGTTTTTGCTGAAGGCAGTGCTTCTCCCCAGGGCGGTACACCACTTGTCTGGAAGGAGGCGCAGCTTTAAAGGTTAAAGTCAGGGAAGAAAAGTCTCCCAAGTGCGGTTAAAGCCATAGATTCTATGAAAGACTGTAACATGACTAGCTGCAGCTTTGCTAGATGGACGGTGTTGTGTATCTGGCTGGAGCTAAGATGAGGCTTCAGCAGTGTGACTAAGCCGGGATCTTCAAAGTTATAATTTCTTCAGTAACAGATTACCTCTTTGTGTTTTTCTGGACATTTAGGTGGAGGGACAGTGACAGAAAGATGGAATTTTATACTATTAAGCCTGAAATTTTACACCTCTTACATTGGAGTGATGCTAAGAAGGAACCATTTCAGGGCCTTTATGAACAGGAGGAATTCTTTCAGTGATCAGTGTCTCTACTTTATATGAAGACAGATCTGAAAATGTCTGAGCTTATCCTTTAAACCTAAGTAAAATCTCTCAGTCATGCACATTCTCTAAATCAACTAAAAAAATCACCACTCCTTTAGCAGGGCGTCCATTATTAATCACTTATACAGTAAAAAACAATGAGCCTCAGCTTTTCCTAGAGCTGAATGACAGGTAACGGCAAGAGGCTTGTTGCCTCTTGTCTGAAATTATTATCAGACAAGAGGCAACAAGCAGGTATACATGGAATGTCAGTAATCTGCCTGTAGCAGTCGGGCCTCAGTATGTCAGATAAAACAACAAAGTAGAGGAGGCAAAACATTGTTGACTGTCTGAATCCCAGAGCTCCCACTATCTGCAAAAAAGCCTCGGTTTAGTAACAAGAACAAATATCAGTCCTGCTGCTGTCTGGAAATGAGCTTCAGGCAGCAGCTCTAACAGACAGCTTGAGAGAGTCCAGGGAGCCGCACACCGCTGCCTCTCTGGACCTCAGCTGACACCATAAGTCAATGACCAACTATTTAGACGTCGAAGCTGTTTGGAGACTATGTTAACAAGCACAAAGGGGCCACTGAGTGAGCCAGAAAAGGTGGCGTCGTGCTTTGAGAACAGAGAGCACTCCCCGCACTCATCGGTTTTATTCTTCTTCCCCTTCAACTATTCACTCTCTCACTTGCTTTTCTCTTTTTTTTTTCCACTGTAATTACACTTGCTCTGCCAAGCGTAGCTTGAGGCGTGGCTGGGCAAAATCACTCGTTAATATGAATCCGCAGAGTGTGTGTGAAGAGGAGGACAATTCACTGATGGTCTCTGTGGAAACATTAGGTTGTAAGCAGCCTGCACCTGTATGTCCCTCCTGGGATAAAGAGGTAAGGAAGCCTCACTTTGGGGAATTGTATGTGTGTGTGAAGTGAGACCATCCATTTTCAAAATGAACCTGCAACGATTACAAATTCATATTGAGGAAACAAGCGCTTGTAACTAACAGCCTTTTGGCTTGGGATTATTTAAGCAGCTGAAATTAGCCTGCAAAACCACCATCATACAAAGGTGTCAGAGGACCAGAAATGAAGGTGTGATTAACAGAATAAAAGCCTGAGCAACACACCTTAAAGCCAATGAGAATAATAAACCTGTTAAATGTGCAGCACATTACAGACAGCTCAGACAATGAGATTTTTAGGCAGGAAGTGTGAAACTAAAGGTGTGACGACACGTCTTCAGGCCGCGCAGGCAGTTGAGCGGCTGCTGTGTTTGTCAGCCAACATACAGAGCATTAACATCAGCCAGAGCACCAGACCAGACAGACAGCGTTACACATCGCTTCCCTTTCTGATCTCAGACCGGCATAATCAGACACTTCCAGAGACAATCAGAATTATGGCAGCTGCTGATGACAAAAAGGAAATTCTCACTGTAATACAAAGACGTGTCAGATCTAAAGACAGACCATGCTGTTGCTGCATACAGGCCTGGCAAAAATTGCGAGGGAAATCTGTACGTGAGCCACGCTGTTGCACTACAAATTACATGTAGCTGCAGGCTATGTGAGGCCAGTTGTTGTGTTGAATGTTGTGTGTTTGTGTGTGTGAGAGTGAGAGATGGAGGGAGAGGGAAATTATTATCTCTGGGTGTTCTTCAAAGGGCCAAGCAAGGTCACAGCCATTCCTGTGTGCAGACTTCATTAATTAAGACTGCTCGACAGCAACATGCATGGTATACTCTTCAAAGGAATAGCACTCATTAATTGTTAGTCCATACCATTCTGAACGGCGGGAAAAATAGCAATTGACAGTTGGGTATAAACACTAACAGAGCACACTTACTTTTTTTTTTTCCAAGGATGCAAGTTCCCCTAAAACATGGTTACATGAAAAGCAAAGCCGCTCATTTCCATAATACCTCTGTGCGCCCCGTGAGAATCTCGGGTTCAGTTTGCCTTTATTTGCATGTGCCACGAAACAGCAGATACACTCATATACCACCATTTTCTGTTTTTGGCACCTGGGGTATATTGAAACGCTTACAGTGCTCACTGCAGTCTATTGGTAGGGCCTTGCGGATGTCAAACCTGCCCACTGGCTGTGGCTCACACTATTTTGGGGGAATTTCCTGTGGAGCCAAGGTTTTTTTTATCAGACTCTCAGCAGGAAGCAAATTGGATGAGAGATAACAGCTGGCTACTCTCATCACCTACAGACCTACAGATAGAAGCTCATTTAAATTCAGATAGTATGTCCTCTATTCAACTTCTCAATCTTACTTTATTTCCTGCTGCAGCAACTCACCAAAATAGCCCTCACACTGCTGCAGTGGAGATAGTGGAAATGTATGCAACATGGCAAAAGTGCAGACATTTCACATGTAGTTGAGCTTGTTGATAACTGGAGTAAGATTTAGTGTTTGTCATATGGTTCATGCTAACTGTGGCACAGCCTCAGGAATGAGTGTGTGCGTGTGCGTGTGTGTGTGGCCCTGAACTCCTCTGTCAAAGCCTTTGAATCACATTCCTCAGTCTTAAGATTAAAAGCCCTTAGTCGAGAGGGATACCGTCAATCCAGAGGCATTTTATTTAGCTGAATATCTTCACAGAAAAAAAGAGCAATCACATCCACCTACTAAATCCAAAATCTATGCAATGTGCACTATAATCATTCAAAATAAAGGCATACTGTATATCACAAATTCACATATTAAAAGAACAAACTTGTAAACAAGCGGTACAGCATTTCTCTGCAGCAGAGCAAGAATGAGAAGGATGCAATGTGTTTTTGCCAGGTATTCTTTCACTTAGAAGTCAATGCACTCCATCTGTTTGTCATTTAGGAAAAGTAAAAATAGAACATGTCACTCTTTGCAACTCTCCAAAAACAAAAAAAAACAACCTTTACCACGATTCATTGTCCATGCAATGTTACACGGAGGAAATGCAGTTGACATCACAGCTGCCAGATACTTGTAAAGGACATGCGGCAGTTGCTGAATGGAGGTTGTGAGTCATGACAGATGTCAAATCTGAATAGCATCATGAGGGGAAAAGGGGAAGGGGAGGAAGACTTTCATGCAAATCATGATAGTTTAAGTTGTTTCATATCTCACTGCGGGGTCCCTGACAGCGTCCCATCCTGGATCACACATCCGAATTGATGCTGAGGTTGGCCAAACGCGGGTCAGAGTTTATCTCATACCTGTAATGGTACCCCTCCATGTGGTCCCTACAAGCATCGCGGATGTTGTACATCCACCGCTTGATGCCTTTTCTGTTCAGGTAGAGCACCAGCAGGAATATGACGCCAATCAGAGCGAGCACCAGCCCCAAGAAAACATAAGAGGTCTCCAGCACACCCTCCATGTCGCCCAAACATTTCAGCTGTGACGGCTCAACCTGCAGGAGCGGCTGGCGTCTCAGGGTCTCTGGCTCTGAGCAGGTCAGGTTCTGCGTGTCAACAACCTGAGTGGAGTTTTTCAGCCAAAACAACGTCTCCTCAGTGAAACAGTCGCAGCGCCAGGGGTTCCCCGCCAGCCAGATGTGGAGACCAGGCTTGAGGCTGAACTCTGCTCGGGTCTTGGTTGATAGATCCCTCAAGCTGTTGTCCCTCAGGTCAAGGTCACGCACCGGGGGCACCTTCAGCGTCCCGTTCTGGATGGAGATGATGGAGCTGTTCTGCAGGCTGAGGTTGACCAGGTTGGGGAGGCTCGTGAATGTGTCGCCCGGAAGAATCACAAGGTCATTGTTGGACAAGTCTAAGACTGTCAGCGTGAGGAGGTTTCCACCCTGTAGGACACTTACGACCACATCGATAAAAGTATGATTGTGAAAAGACCTGCTGAGGTTTAAGATCTGCAGTTTATTATCATCAGAGAAAGCTCTTTTACTGAAAGTCTGGATGTTGTTGTTGCTCAAGTCCAGCCGTGCAAGGTTTGGCAAGTTGACAAATACCATTTCATCCACAGACTCGATCTCATTCCCACTGAGATAGAGATCTGTTAACTGATCCAGGACGGCTGGGAAAGAGTCCACACTAATACGGGAAATGTTGTTTCCTGTGACAAACAGATTTTTGGTATTGGCCGGTAAAAAATGCGGAATCTCGTCCAAGTCCTGGTTTTGGCATTTCACAGTTTGTGAAGAGCACAAGCATCTGTCCGGACAGCCGTGACAGGACAGCACGACCGCGAGGAGGAAAAGTAAAAGCATCATACCGGACTTCTCTGCTCTCCCTCGGATTTCTCCGCGGTTACATCCGCACGACGTGCTGAACAGGCGCATCTCGGATTTTTCCAAATCTGCGGAGACGGTGCGTAAAGATTGCTTCACTAAAGTCCAGCTCAGTCACCGCCTTGTTCTTCCGCGGGGAACAAGGCAAAGTTTTTCAACTGTGTCTCCCACCTTTATCCTTCCCAAAACTGCTCTCAGGTCCAACTCAGACTCCATATAACTACCCCCAGACCATTCTTGTTCAGCATAAGTCTACATTTCCATGAGGATTACGGTGATATGGGCGAAGCTCGCAAACTTCTGGGATCTCCTCTTTGTTTGTTGTCGAAACCTCCGGTTTGTTAAAAAATGTAACAGCTACGCGACGTTTTTTTCCAGCCAAGGCAAAACAATCAAGTCCGATGCAGGTTTGAAAGCCGGAATATAACAAACTCAGGCTTCTGGTTGCGAAACAGACAATGTTCCCTGTCTCCCAAAGGTGCCTTATATTACATACGCACTTCCAGCTTGCCGCTCTCCAAATCGTTGGGAGTCCAGAGGGAAAGACCAAACACAGCTGCACAGTGCAGACCATTGGAAGGTGGGAGCATACCATTATTCTGCAAAAGAGGGGTGGTGAGCAGAAAACTCACACAAGTTTCATTTTAGACTCACTGAAATTTTCCACTCATGATGACACGTGTTTTTCTTTTTAAACACAAATCTCAGCTTGACTGTCTCTTAACATCCAAGTGTCAAAATCGGAGGGGGGGGCTCTACGGATCCCTGAGGGTGCTACAGTGACGTGCTAAGTAAACTGAGGAATAATGTAATTCAGCTTCACTGTGTCTAAGATGAGGCCGCAGGCTGCAGTCCACAATAACACTATGTTGTAAAATACATATCAAATGATCAAAGTTTACACAAAAGTGATGATAACGTTGGTATTTCATATTAAATCATAACCAACCACAAACACGTCTTCTGATGCTGCTTCTTGGAACAGAATATCTTCAGGGCGGCTTGTGAGAGAAATACCCCCACATGTAAGGGAATGAAAAAAAAAGAAAAGGGATTCCTGGTGTAAAGCAGTTTGATCAATGGGCCTTTCATAAGATTTAATATTCAGTCCACTTCAACACAAAACCCATTTGATTAGTCCTAGTCTCAGAGGAAAACACACATAGCCTGGAGAGACTGGAAACACATTAGTCATTTGATCTACTGATACCGTAACTTAACTGAACCCATTATTCTTGACTTTTTGAAGAAAAGCCAAAATCCCCTTTAGGATCCTTGAGACACTAAAACATTCCCATTGAAGGTCTTGGTGGAAAAAACTTGACTTGCATGCCAACACAACAGACTACAAACTCAAAATGTCAGCAATTACAATATGACTGGTGAGAATTTGCCTGAAGGTGTCTGGCTCCGATTCTTTTTTTTTTTTTTTTAAAAAGAGAGAGAGAGAGAGAAAATAGTCCCATCCTTTCATTAAACAAAAATGGTCATTTGAAATAGTCAGTTTTGATTGAATTAACTTTCTCAGGAATATTTCACAAATATTGACCATTCTGCATGAATATACTTTTTCTTATGGGATTTTGAAAACATGTGGCTGAATGTCACTAAAGATATGTTCCTCAGATATGGGTCCTGTGACCTTGGAATAGGGATAAGGAGGGCCCTCAGCAAAAAACCCCAGAATGGATTCATTTTACTTACTTTATCCATAAGTACTAACACTAATGTAAATATGTAAGTACATATATTTTTGAACACACTTCCCTCTTATCTCTGCTCTCACCAAATTCGTTTAATTTCTTGGATGAGACAAAACTTAATTTAATAATTTGGCTTAATAAGAATTAATTTGAGTGTTACTGGTGCAAATAAAAGTTTAGGAACTCCTGGATCCTATCAATGTTAAAGAAATGCAAATGTCTAGTTTTTCTCATTGCAAATCACTGTATTTGCAAATCTCCTTTTGCAAAGTAACTTGAGTGGTGACCTTGTGGTGAAAGCATTGTCTGCTGGATTATGCAGGATTATACTGCCGAGAAGAAAAACTGTGGATGTGTTCAAGCTTGAACGGTGACGGAGGGCGCTCTCTTCAATATGTCATATTGGGAAGCCCCTGTGTGGATCCCAGCGTAACCTTAGCTTTACCCTCCTTTGACCCTCTCAAAGTGATACAGAGTCTTTTGAGTATGAATCTATTGTAATCAACATGATGTTCTTATTGAGGATCTACAGCCTCTATATATATATATATTCATCTTTCATGCCCACACTTGGCATGGCATGCTCAAAAGATTTGTCCTTGTACCGAAATGATTTGAACTCTTTGTGAATCCCTTGGAATTATCTGATTTACATAAAGCTGGAAAGGGTTACAGAGTCATCTCAAAGAGTTTGGATATTCATCAGTCCACAGTCAGGCCAACTGTTCTTAGATGGAGATGATTTACTTCTGTGGCTACACTCCTTAGAAGTGGGTGTCCAGCTGAGATGACTCCAAAGGCACAAAGCAGAATGATCAATGAGGTAAAGACGAGAGTCAGATTTACAGCTAAAGGCTTAAAGGAATCATTGGATCTGGTTGTACACAAATCATGTTGCATGGAGCATGGTGCCCATGGCAGGACACCAGAGAGGAGCTCCTCAAAAAAAAAAAAAAAAAACCCAAACCATCGCTGCACAGCTGAAGTCGGCCAAAGAGCAGCTTAACTTGCCACAGTCCTACTGGCAAAATGTTTTGTGGACTGATGAAACTAAGGCTGAAGTGCTTGGGAAGAACATACAGCATTATGTATGGTTCAAAAAGGGCTCCAAATACAGACATAAAAACAGCACTCCAAAGGTGAAGTATAGTGGAAGGAGCAGCATGATCTGGGGCTTTGCTGCCTCTAGGCCTAGACAGCTCAACATCATTGAGGGAAAAATTAATTCCCAGATTTATCAAGGTATCCTGCAGGATAATGTCAGTGATTGGGTGAAAATTGTGCAGGTCTAATCCACAGCTACTGAGGTCTTTGTTTGAGGTTATTGTTGAACCAGTTATTAAAACCAAGGGGTCACTTCTCCAGGACTCTGAATATTGAATGGACATGTTCAACACATAGACTGCATATAAAAAGGTTCAATAGAGGCACAAAAAAATATGTATAGTTGTTTGTGTCTTATCAGCTTAAGCACATTGTGTTCGTCTATACTTGTGACTTGGATGAAGATAAGATCATATTTTCTGACCAGTTCTTGTAGAAAACCAGCTAATTCCAAAGGGTTCACATACCTTTTCCTAAATAAAGGATAGTTTTGTGAGAAAATTAATGTCTATCTATTACAGAGGGAATAGCACTAACACTTGCTGAGCTATTTTGAAGATTAGTGTTACTGTCGAATACCACATGAGGCGTAAAATGTAACTTAAATTATACAGGAAGAGTTGTCTGCTTGCATCATTAAAGATTAATTTACACAGCAGTTTTATTACAACCTTTTTTAAGTCTGAGTTATATCGTCATGTTGCTTTCTAATACGTTATTATTCTATAATTGTGTCTATATAAATCCAAAAAAATAAATAAATAAATAAAAGTGGGTGACATCATAGAACCAGCAACAGCACCCTCAGCCCACAGCTAACGCCTTCAAAAATTAACCAATAGGATATTGGCATGTACAAGCCCTGACCAATCAGAAGTCTCAACACTAGCGAGAGTATTTACCTAACCTGCAGGGTTTCAGGCGTTCAGTCCTGTCAAAATTTGCACCAGTGAGAAAAAAAAAACCGCTAGTGTCCCTTGTTTGTAGTAATGACACAGTGGATGTACGTCGTTGAGGCACCTTTCTCCATGTCCTCTTTTTTCTTTATCTAGCGGAAGGTAAGAAACGATACGACGTTGATTTCTCTTAGCAGAACAGTTTGCTAACACTAGCCTGCGATGATGTGTCAGTTAAGCTAGCTGCCAAAGTAGAATTAGCCAATGTTACCTCACAACCCTTGGCAAATTCACATTTTATAGTTACTTTCCCCCACGCTAGGTGTCGAGTTAGCTGCCAGGTTTGAAAATACATAGCATGTTATGATGTGACTTCATGTGTAACGTTGTCTTGGGTACAGCTATTTTGTAGCATGTTAGCCACCTAGTGTTATGAGGGAAATCTTATTCCACAAAAACAAAGGTTTTTGTGTGTTTCACGGTGGCTTTTACTTGCAAGACAATGAGTGGTTGATTAGAGATGGAGCCAGCAGGGAAAACTAATAAGTTTATGGTATTCGGCTAACTTTGCCAGTTACATCATCCTGCTGTTTAACATTAAAAACGTCAGTGCACTTCATCCTCGAAAAACTACCTATATACGAACTATATGCAAAGTGTACATTTAACAACCTCAATCTTGTTTGCACAGCATTCTTAAATAGCTGTCTTGCAAACCTGTCAACTCAGCTGATCTGAGCTACTTAAGTCTGTAATTAGACCAAACTTGTTCTGACCTTCGCACTTGCAGTTTTGGACCCACACTGAACACACAGAGCGCTTCTTGTATTTTTTGGGTTTCATTTGAACAAAGTGTAAGTGTACAACATTGTTTTTCATGGATGACTTTTCAATTTTCCTCCTCAGGTTCACTCTACAATTATGGAGGTTTGAAAAGGAAAGTGAGAATTTTGGGGGGAAAGGGGGCCTTTCCCCTCAAGTTTGATGGTTGGACTGCTGGACAAGAAGGTCAGAGGGTTGTTGAAATCGTTGCCTTTTGTAAATCCGTAGAGGAAAAACTATTTTTGCAAACACTGAAATGTACAATTTTGTATGAAACACAGAAGAAGTATTGTATTTATTGAGTTGTTAATGCATTGTATGCTGCAAGCACCTTAGTTTGTGTTCAATTCTTGGTCGAAATGGTGGACTGAAACAAGTCTCACAAAGGCTCTGGGGTCGCTAGGGTGCGGTGGAACCTCAACACAAGCACAATTCTAGCACTCCAAACCATCTCGACCTTTTGTTGAAACATAATTTATTTTTCTTTATGTACCTTTTGCCTCACGAAGAGCAGCTCTGTTATAGTTTGCAGTTTTAGTGACAGATTTGTGACCTTACATCATACTGTTTTTGAGTTGTTTGCAATTGTGGGTGGTGGGCTGTCAGAAAGACTTTGCATTACATAAGGGCGGAGGGTTCACTGTGAAGATTTGGTGGAGGTCAGGATGAGTCTGGCACCGCCGGACTGCACCCCCAAATGCCGCTCACAGCAGCATGCAGATCAGGTGGTGGCGGCACTGACGGGTGGCTCTGAGGGGCAGCTGCGGGCGTTCCTGAATTCACACTGTCACAATGCGGCCACCTTGCGGGATGCCTTTGGTCGCACAGCCCTGCACCTGGCAGCATCGCTGGGAAAGAAGGCTCTGCTGGAGTGGCTGCTGGAGAGTAAGAGTGCTGACCTTGTGGTAAAGGATAAGGAATCCGGTTGGACCGCTCTGCATCGCAGCGCCTTCTACGGACAGATCCACTGTCTTGTATCGTTAGTCAAGGTATGCGTTCAATGTGGATCATCCAAACAGTGGGCTGTCCATTTTGTCATGAGTCAGTTAATGTGTTTATTATTGTAAGGTGTAATTAATTAAATAAAGGAAGGTCCCATTTACTAAATTAGTGAGAAAAATGAGTCTAATATCATGAGACAATAATATTAAAAGAAATCCGTGGTGTTGAGTGTTCCTTGCTATATATAATTTTGAACATGCATAATTAGTTTTGTTTGGATCAGTTTCTTTTTTTTTTTTTTTTACATGAGTGAAGCGAGCGAAGAATCATTTTCAGGAATTTGACATACATTTAAATTTGTTTGCTTTCAGCATGGTGGACTTCTCTCCACCCAGGACAAGGAGGGTCTCTCTGTCCTGGACCTGACAATGAAGGACCGACCAACACATGTTGTTTTCAAAAACACTGGTAAGAAAAGTTGATGACTTCTTCTTGACATCATTGTATGTGAACAGGAAACCGGATGATGAAACTGTTACCTCCTTAAGGTTGTTTTTGTCAAGAGTCACAAGGCTCCTGAGCATCATGGTGATTCATTCTGTTTAAAGATGAATTTCACACTTGTACACGCATGGGATTTAATTCTCCCTTTGCTACATCACGTCTTTTTTGACATTATAATCTGTGTCTCAAAGACATTTTGAAAGAGTTCTGGATATAAACACAATGTCCTTCTTTTAAGAGCAGATTTGACCAGTGGTTTAAATAAATCTTTAGGTGGAGGCAGCGTCATGGCTGTGCTTCTAATTGTGTCTTCTTCACCTTTACAGACCCAACTGAAGTATACACATGGGGAAACAATACTAATTTCAGTCTTGGCCATGGTAATCAGGAGAGCCGACAGCACCCTGAGCTTGTGGATGTGTTTGCCAGGACTAGTGTTTACATCAAGCAGGTAGGCTCACAACACTTGTCCCAGCTCTCCAGAGAAAAAAAGTGTTTTCCTACAGCAAAAGGCTTCCCCACCCTGAGATCACCATTCATAAGCATTACACAAGTTGGCCTCATGCTTCAATTCAGTGCCAACATGTGTCGCATCAAGAAAGAGCCAGTGCACATGGGTACTCCAGATAAGGCACACCACCTGGGTAAACCAGCAAAACAGTCTCTCCCCAGAGTCCTGTATTACACAACCTTCTCCTCAGGGTACTTCAGCATTTGTTAAAAAAAATAAATAAATAAAAAAAAGTTTTATGTTAAGCTTGGCTCATACTTGACTCAGTGAATCCACAGCTGTAGGAATATTACATGAGAGTTTTAAACTGTACTTTAGATAAATGAAGCTGGTGTTTTTACAGCCAAGGCATATCATGTTATTAGACATGCTGTAGTAAACCACAGACATTGTTCTTGCCTAACTGTGTGTTTGAGAGAAGGGGGTCTCAGCATAAAAGAGAAACCATGGTTCAAGTAGAGTAAATAGTTGGTGAGTCAGACATGGAGTGATTAGCTTTGTCTTCTTCTGTATATTCTTAATTTGTGACTTTGTTGATCCAGTCAGTGCACGGTTAGACTGTGCCAGCCAGGCTACAATTTCATGTGTTTGTCGTTTAGATGCTCTTAGAGTGATTAATATAGCTGCTGGCACCAGTGCAGCTACCCCCAGTGGTGTGTGTACACAGCAGGTGCTAGTTGTTGTAGATTCAGTAATACAGAATGACTGTGTTAGATGATTCCATTCTTAAGACCTGGCATTTGAAAGCATGTTTGCATATTTGATGAGAAGTAATTCATCTCAGGCTATATTATTGCTGTTTACAGAAGAAACTCTGTTTGAGGTGTTTTCTGACCTGCAGAACTTGTCATGCAGAGTAATTTCACAAAGCCTCGTGGGGGACAGGTGGATCTGATTTCATGACCACACAATGACCCAGTGGCACAGCGTATATTCTTTCTCTTCCAAGCCCAATCCAGCAGGTGCCAGAGGTTAAATATTAATTCCACAATGACATGTTTTTAATTAAATGAACCACACTGGTGTGTATGAAAGTGTGTGAATGTCCACATCAATGTGATACTTCGGGAAACATCCCTGCGCTCTATTGAAGGCTTGAGAGGACTGATGTATTAGTAATGATGTTTGCTTTTCCACTTGTGCCCTGGCCTTTATTGGCATAGTGTTTTACTGTCACTACAAGAGGACTTGGCTGAAGGACATGGAAAGAGATGCATCGCAGGTTCTGCTATGGGGTCAAAATTATAATGACAAAAGTCTTGATCAGCATAAACCAATACCTCAGACCATTTCTCCCTCAACAACAGGACGTGTAGTATTTTAAAACTTTTAAAAGCAACAGCATGGAAGTGACGTTCATGTTTAATCTACTCTCCCTTTAGGTGGTCCTGTGCAAGTTCCACTCTGTGTTCCTGTCTCAAAAAGGCCAGGTGTTCACCTGTGGCCATGGACAAGGAGGACGGCTTGGCCACGGAGATGAACAGACTTATCTGGTGAGACTTGTTACTGGGCATCACTTTGGTACTGCCTTAGAGTACAGTAGATGATTTGTGCAGTACGGGAACAGCAGGAAAGTAGGATTCAAACTGTGGACATTGCTGTTATGTGGCATGTGCTGTAATCATTCGGTTACCTGAGTGCTCCCATTCAGGACTATTTTGAAGCTGAATACTTTCTCTTACATTTTTACAACATACCATACACACCTTTTTGACTTAACATTCTGTACACACAGTTTCTCACCTGTGCCAGTGAACAGATACAGAAATGACAAGCATTGCTAAACTTGTCAAATACACTCATTGTGAGGTACAGTGAGGAAGTGTTGAGCTGAAATCAACAGCAGCATATTAACACAGCAAATGATTGGATCAGAGGACAAAATAATAGGACTGTGTCAAAGCTGTTTTTAGTGACAGAGTGACTGCAGGCAAATAATGATTAAACTCCCAGCACTGAGCGTTCAAAGGCTATTAACATTTCTTTCATTACCTGGTTTGTTTTTTTCTGATCTTTGTCACTGTCTTTTTACTTCTGTCCTCAGGTCCCTCGGATGGTTGAGGGTCTGATGTCCCACCACTGCTCCCAGGTGGCAGCAGCTAAAGACCACACTGTGGTGCTGACGGAGGAGGGATATGTTTACACTTTCGGCCTCAACACCTTCCACCAGCTAGGCCTAGCTCCTCCTCCGGCCTCAGCACATGTCCCCAAACAGGTAGGAGGTAGCAGGACTGATGACATTTTGCAGCGTATGTCACAAACAGCGTTTGTGTGCTAAATGGGATTTGGATGTTTTGGTGTCTAAAATGACATTGTGTAAAGAGATCTAATGAGCTCTGCGACTGCAAGTTTCATTTTAACATTTAAAGTTTTACATGACCACAACACTGCAATCTGTCAGTATATATTGTAATTTTAATGTCCCTGTAATATCTGTATCTTGTGTAGGTGTTCTCTAAGACTCTGAAAGGGAGGACAGTGATTGGAGTTGCAGCAGGAAGGTTCCACACAGTGCTGTGGACCAGGGAGGCTGTCTACACAATGGGACTCAATGGAGGCCAGCTGGGTAAGTCTCAACACTGAAATGTTAGCAAAGCCAGTGTTACGAGAGGAAGCACTGTTTTTCAGATACTCAGTGTAACTGAACAGATGTGAAAAATTTGAGCTGATGAATATGAAAACCATAACCTGTGGCACACCAGTGTAACCGAGCTAGAGTTAAAAGTAAAGAGTAGAACATTTAGGTAATATATTCAAGCATGAAGAATGATGTTTTACTGGTACAACGTTTTATTTACTTCTGTACATGAGAGGTTTGGTGAGAAGGAAAGACCCTCCCCCATGTCAGAGGGCAACTTGGTATGTTAACACACAGTATTTTTTGTACTGCGTTGTGATTCAATCTTCAGGTTACCTCCTGGATCCTAATGGGGAGAAGTGTGTGACAGCCCCCCGGCAGGTATCAGCACTGTACCACAAAGATGTCACCATAGCCATGGCAGCAACTAGTGATGGAGCAACAGTAGTTGTGACTGAGAAGGGTGATGTCTATCTGTTGGCTGACTACCAGTGCAAGAAAATGGCTTCAAGGTAAAAAAAACAAACAAACACTAGGACTTCAACCACTGCTCACTGCACTGCAAGAATATAAAAGACTTACTTGGTTTTGTTTTGAATCTTCTTTTGTTAAAGGACAGAAATTGTAAAGAGGAGAAGATTCCATCTCATTAAAAGATTTAACTGTCACTCTTCTCTGTGATATTAAAATGCTCCGTCCATGTCCATCTCTGTTAAGCGACATAAAAAAATCCATGTGATCAGAAATAGTGGGCAAATTTATGCATTCATAACTAACTGAAGACTGCATCTCGTGATGTAGCCTCTATATCCTCCCATGCTCATCGATTTGAACAATATTTGCAGTCTTTTCAGGCCGAGGCTCTGTCAGTTCTGCATCACCTCCTGTACTCTAATCAGGCCTCTTTTGAATGACGGGTGATAGTAAATCGGCCACTAAACTGGAAACAGTTGTGTTATCCTCACTACTTTACATAGTGTAGTGCTGCCAGTATGTGCTGGTTTGAAAGGTTAGAGGAGCTAAGTGCATAACTGCCTGTTGAATAGCCGTAACACAACATTGGATTTACCTGAATTCAGATGGAAAAGCCATCAGCAGTGACAATTAGATGAGTGTCTTCCCCCAAGTGATACCCATTGATTGATTTTTTTTTTTTTTTTTTTTTTTAAATTACTCTTTTTGCTTTGTTGTGTTCAGGCAGCTCAACATCAAGAAGGTTCTGGTCAGTGGCGGCAGTCTGGACCACCGTGTGGATCCACAGGTCCTGAATGAAGGAGACGGAGAAAAGGTGGCCATCTTGGCATTAGATGAAGCTGGGAGGGTAAGTGTATCATCAGATATAAGGAAAATGATTTTCATTCTCTTATTGAGGCACCTGGCATTTTAATTTGGGCTAAATCAATTACAAAACAATAAAACTGTAGTTTAATTTCACTTCTGCCTCAGTTTCTAAATGTTGTGCATTGAGAGAGGGCGTTGTCGATATTTTTAAAGTTGATTTACTTTCTCTATTGTTATCTAACCTGTGTTGGTCACAGTTATACAATGCAGAAGCATGTCTATATGAAGTCCTATAGATGAAAATGGTGACTAAGACTTAAATGTCCTTCGTTCTGGATTTTTCCCCTCTCTGTCAGGTGTTTTGCTGGCGTTCCTCCGGCAGCTCGGTGAGACAGTGTCGGTGGGCGTACGGGCGTCAGGTTTTCATGTCGGACATAGCTCTCAGCAAGAACAGCATGATGTTTGTGACTCAGGAGGGGGAGGGCTTCAGTGGCGTGTGGGCTGGAGAATATAAGAAGTACGGTGAGAAGAAAGGTGAGGAATTTAGGAACACGGTATGCCGAATCATAAAGTTTGCTTTTGTTCAAATAATTTGAATCAATGTTTGTGGTAGATTGTTGTTTGATACAGTCTGATAATAATGTCAAAATTTGAATACAATGTATTGAAAATTAAATCTACAAACTATCAAAAAGACTGACATTTGACTAATTTTTATTGCAGTCTTTTTTAACATGCTTCTTGTAATGTTACAGAGGTCAGTGTGGAGGTTTGTGGCCATTCAGATGCCGGGACAATGTATGAGCGAATCCGCCTGGAGAAACTCCCGTATGTCCACAGAGCTGTCAGCATCACCATGGACTCTAAAGGTCGAAATTTTGGAGTGCTTCAGGCCGACCCCAAAACATGGTAGGAGACCTTTCTTGAAGCATGGACAAATCCTGCACACAATCATGTGCTTATGTTTATAAGTCATAAGAAATAACCCTGAAGCTGAGGCTTTGGGAGCAGTTACACAAGTAAAGTGTGAGGTGTACGCTGTTTGTAAAAAGTTTTAACATATCTGTTGTGTCAGGGAGACATGAGACAGATGAGCGGGGAAAAAGCATCTTGAGCATATGCTGTGTAAAGATGGTGTTAACTTGAGTGATAATTGATCTGGAGGAAATAAATTATCATAAGGTGATTTTTATTTTTATTTTTTTTTTTTTTACACAGTCAGACAGATGGGATAAAATCCAAACTTCATCAGTCAGTGGACACAGGATGCTAAATAATCTTGTATGGAGGATGGATCCTCTGGTTTAAAAAATATAGTTGTTGTTAATAATTATTATCTTAAACAGCCTCCTTGTTCAACACTATAATTATTAAATTCTTATTGCCAAATATTACAGTAATCTTTTGGCATTATGCATGTGCTCTGTTGTGTCCAATACAATAACACTATTGAAACATATTTTTTATTGCTGACAACAAAGTGAAAAGCTTTTTAAGAATGATATTACCTTTGCTTTGACTCACAGTTTGACTGGCTTTGTATGTCAGTAAAACATCAAGACAGTTTAAACAGCTAATTGGTAAATGAGGAGAAGTGACAGAATATCTAGTAGATTTAAAAAACATACCATTCTTCATTGGACAGGTAACTCTGCCATCTACAGGAGGAAGCCTGGTCCTTCTTTCATGCCGGAATTTCTCTTTACGAGCATTATCTCTCCAGGGATGAAGGACTTACCACTGAATGTTATGTTGGCACATTTAGCTGCTTTGGCCTAACTCAAAATAGCAGACCATTTATCTTAATGTAGTTGGGTCTGTTTGTCTTTATTTTTAGATCTCTACCCTGCTGAGAAGATAGGCTGCTGTTCTCTGAAGGACATATGGCTATGGCTTGATGTTTTATGTGCATTCACTGTGTGATAGACGTTGTTATTGTAAAGCGTGTGGTCTGTCTACGTCATCTTCACTTCAACTTCAGTGGGCTCCTAGCCTTTTTAAAGATAAATTGATCTAGTGTATTTATCATTCAGGTGTCACAGATTACACTCTTTTCTTTTGTCTTTGACCTTCAAGTGTAAGTCGTTCTGATCATTTGAATGATTATTATACAATCTTGTCCACCCCTTGCCTTTAATCCAGCTTGTATGAGATTCCCAGCATTTCTCCATCCTCCTTCTCCCAACACTTCCGGAGCCTTTTGGATGAGGCAGACGAAATGGACAGCATCCACGATGTGACGCTTCAGGCCGCTGATCGCACTTTCCCGGCCCACAAGTACATTTTGTCCATGAGGTCTGAGTTTTTCAGGAAGCAGTTCATGTCTGATCGCTGCGGTGATGACGCGGAACTCGATAAGGAAGTGAGGAAGAGCGAAGATGCTGTGGGCTGCGATTTACTCATTTTGGAAAAAATCCCACCGGATATGCTGGAATATGCCCTACACTTCATGTACACAGACTCCTGTGAGCTGCTGGTGCACGGGGCCCGGCCGAAAGTGTCAGGGGCCCTGACTGGGCAAAACCAGGTAAGGAAAATTTATTTGAAGGTCTTATTTACTAATATTCACTTAACAAAGTCTCAGCAACAGAATTCTGATATACTAGTTGTCATTGCTGTTCATACTGTAGCTTCTCTCTATACAAAATATTTTATTAGATTTAGCTGTGAAGAACTGTCACCTCTGACTCAGCTGTGGTTATTTCATGAAGACTGCCCCTCTGTCTCTGTTACCTTGGCCAGGATTCAGAGCAGGAGAGGCTTATCAGCAGCCTGCAGGACTTGGGCCTGAGAGGTTGTTCAGCCCTTGAGGTGTACCGCTCCCTTCCCCCGGCAACCAAAGGAGATGGTGACAAGGCCAAGAGCAAGGGCTCCAAGCCCTCCAAGAAGGGGAAAGGAGGCAAAGGTGACAAGGCTGGGGCCAATGAAGGAGGGGCCAATCCTGTGAAAACCTTGCAGGGTGTTGCAAAGAAGCTTGGCCTGGGCAACCTGTCTGTACGGTGAGAAACTAAAGGGTGCTCCTAAACCTGAGGCAAAAACCAGATTTTGTCGTTTCTTGTTAATTGTGTTTTCTTTACTCTTTGACAGACTGGACGGAGTCAAATATGAAAATGGAAAAATCATCGTCGCCCATAAGAAAACTGGCAACAAACCCAAATTCTGCCAGAGGAAATGGTGGGTGTGTGAGCTGTATTTCCAGATTGAATTGTAAACAATACGTTTGATATATTTTGTGTCTCCACAGCTCCTACCTCTGTGATGTTACTCTGAAGTCTGACGATGGGAAAGAGTTTCCTTGTCACAAAAGTGTCCTCTGTGCAAGACTGGGTAAGATTATAAGCCTACACGTCACCAACGAAGAAACGCATAGAAAGATGTTTAGAGTCATTCATAATAATAGAAACTGTTATTGTAACTTGTTCTTTATGGGCCATTTGGTTCCAAAAGTAAGTGCTGTGTTGGACACATGCTTATGAAATATAACAATGGGACTGTTTGTACATTTGTAAATAGTTTTATACAAAAATAGCCTCATATATAACCTTTTGCAGCTTTACTTAAATAAATACTATTGCTTCCTCCAAACTGAGGTCATGTTTTGTTGCTGTTTGCCTGTTTGTAAGCAGGATATCTCCAGTTTGTGGAGTTATTAGCTTTGTGTGTTGAGATAATTTTGAATAGGGAGGCTGTTGGATGTTGTAAGTAAAGAAATGTGTAGCAGTGTGTTTATTTTTGTGTCCATCTTTTCTGCAGAATATTTCAACAGCATGCTTGGAAACCCCTGGATTGAGGTGTGTCATATTTTAATGCCATTTTAATGTTGCTTCATGTTGTAACCAGTTCATCACTGGTATAAACATGTATAATTTCAGTGCCAATTCATGGACAGAACTCTTGCAGGGCTGTTAATACACTTGTCTTGCGCCCCCTCAGGCCACATCCTGTAGTGCACTGGAGATGCCTACTAGCTCAGAGATCCTGCAGGTCATTCTCGAGTATATTTACACAGATGAGTCTCCCACCATTAAAGGTAGCTTCTCAAGTTTTATGTTGACTGAAAGTACATTTGTGGTGTTTCTGATAATTTTGTATTAGTCAGAAGTCCTGGTTTTACTAAATGTGCATGAATCATAAAAGGGTACAGTTAACAGTACGTCTTGTTCTCTTCCTTTTCCTGACAGAGTCTCTGAATGTAGAATTTGTCTGCAGCGTGCTTGTTGTGGCCGACCAGCTGCTCATCACTCGACTGAAGGAGATGTGCGAGGTCGTCATAACTGAGAACTGTATGTTTTTATTTGTCTTATCCCCCTTCTCCCTTCACACATCTTCTTTTACTTTGCTCTTATCTTTTAACCAGCTCTTTTGATTTGGACATAATGCTGCGCTCATGTCATGTAAAAACAACAGTTTTGATTGATTCGAAGGTTGAAAGCCAAGTATGAGCCAAGCTGAGTATGTTCGTGTACAGGTTTTAAATCTATCCTGATGGTGCTACAGATAAATGTTGTTATTGCTCATATGAATATTATACATTATATTATATATAACCTGGCTTCAACATGATATATGCAATCAGCTCAAAATGAAGGGTGCATATCTAGTAACTGTGTATTGTGGTGGGGTTTTTTTTCTCATTTCAAGGTCTGTGACCATAAGTTGAGGATTGTTCATTTGTGTTCATATATTATCGAATAAGTTGTGGCAGCATTATTTTGCAAATCGAAGCCATGGAAAAGGAGATTTAGACCCAGCTCCGTAATTTCAGTTAAATTCCCCTGAGTTGTTAATTAAGCTGCTCGCTTTCCTCTCCTCAGTGACTCTGAAGAATGCTGCAGAGCTGCTGGAGTTTGCCACCATGTACAACGCAGAGCAGCTGAAACTCTCCTGTCTCCAGTTCATCGTGCTCAACATGGCCGCACTGCTGGAGTCAAAGTAAGACTCAAGCATGGATTTTGAAAGATCCTGTAACAGCTGTTTTTGTTTTTTTTATTTCTTAAATGGTTTATTTATGGCATCACATAAGTACCATGTAGAATTAATTGAATACAGTGCTATAATGAGCCTGGTTAAAATTGTTCTACAATAAACAATATAATCTGTATTCAGTCAATGTGTGGACATGGAAATTTTGATCTATGCAGCAGGACAAATAAATGCACCAGTAGGAGAGAACTAAAAGTATGTTCTCTCTTCTGTACATGTGTCTCCACATTCTTTTTTTTTTGTGTTGCCCTCAGAGCTCTGGATATTCTTAGTGATGAGGTACTTGTGGATCTCTCTGCAGCTTACAGGAGAATGGTGAGTCACCTCCTACCCTTAGAAACACCCCTGACTGCACAATCCTTTCCATGATTTTTTTTTTTCAATTTTATTTCTTTAAACAATAAAACAGAAAATCAATGCAGTGCTGTTCAACAGCTTTTTGGAATCTAACACAGTGGTCGTAACTGTCCGATTTTGTTCTCAGTCTTAAAGAGTAAGGGCTCTCTAGACTCATCATTTTGCTCTGACTTTCAAAAATCCATCTCTTTAGTAGACTTTTTTTTGTTGTTGTTGTTTTTGCACAGATTATTATAGTGACTGATTTATTTATTTATTTATTTATTTTTTTTTAAATCAGTCTTGGTTCTTATATCTTTTATTAAATGTGTACAGGGTCAAGTTCCTAATGACTGAGATGCTTAAGGTAGTATAACTTAAGTACTTCAGTAAGGTTCTTATATCGTCTGTTTGGATTTTTTAATTGTGTGTTTTTTTTGTTTGTTTGTTTTTAATATCAGATCCCGGCCATGCAAAAGAGAGTTATCACTCCATACCCTGGTGCTCCAGACCTTAGTGTGTATGAGGATGAAGATTTGGACTCAGCATTTAGCCCCAAACCAGAGGCAGAACTGGATCACTCCTGCAGGTACTCAGGCAGAACTGTTTAGTATCTCCATATTGACTCTAATTATGTTTCTTTTCTGATTGGACTGCTGTGCAGAGTTTCATATTTTTATAACTGATCTTATTGCATACTTTCATATTTAAAAAGAAATGCCTCTGTAAGACACATCTTGTTTTCTTTTTATATGGGCGCAGACCAGAAACATGCTGAGTTGTCTATTTAATGTATCTGCTGCTGATTATACAACGTTGTTCCCCTCAGGGATCTCCTGTTGAAGAAGGCCAAGATGAAAGCTAAAAAGAAACCAAGGCGACGATCTGACAGCTCAGGTGGCTACACTCTCTCTGATATCATCCAAAGTCCCCCTGCTGCAGGTACACCTAAAAATTTTAATGTATATCTCATTACACACCTCACAGCCGTTAGCTCCTTTTTTATTTGTTTTAAGGTAAGATGTAATCATTTCTCTAACAAACACTCTTTCCTCTCAGTGGTCTCTCCATGCTTGGTGAAGACAGGCAAGGCTAACTCCACAGAGTCCCTGCAGGAGCTGCTTACATCGGACTCAGAGGGCAGCTACATGGGGGTGGGCAGTCCCCGAGACATGCAGTCTCCTGTCTTTCACGACAGAGCTGAGGTTAATATCTGACCACTACAACATAAATATGCACCTTGTCTGTTGCACTCTAATAATAACAGATGCCGCATGTTTTGAATCATTTTAGATCTGATATACAGTTTAGAATTTAAACTATCAAACGGACATACTTTTGAACTGTTAGATTAATAAAAAGGTGACTACATAACATGGGATGGTGGAGAAGAGATCACAGGTGAAACTTTCATTTATATCATGTGCAGGATGAGAAGGCTTTCAGTCAGAGGCTGAAGACTCCACCCACTACCCCATCTTCCCTGAGAAATGGTCTCCCAACTCCCCCCAACTCTGCTTCACAAATCATCCCCAAGGTCCTGCCCTGGTAAGATGATTTTTACAATCTGAGTTTTCTCTTACTCCTAAGAAAAAAAGAAAACTTCGTGGAGACCAAAAGTCCACAAGGCAGAGATGACTTATTTTACATGCTTAGAAAAGCAGGTTTGAGATTTGATACAAGATACCCTGATTTTTAACAACAGACCTTATTTCCTCCCACTTTTGAGGAGGAGGTTTGCAGAAAGAAGAGAACGTTTTCAAGCCTAGTTAATAAATAACTATTGAAAATTGAGCTGTATGTCTGCTTACTTAGTATGTATGACTGTGTTATTATGATCTGTAGTCCTGCTCGTCCACCCCCAGTTTTGGATCTGAGAACCATCATGGACATGGAAGCCAACTCCCTGCAGACTCTCGGAGCAACTCCTAAAAGTCCTGGAAGGTATTTCAGGCATAATTTACGAACAAACTGTTATTTAGAGCAGCCGGTTAGACTAGTCGATAGGAGACCATACAAGCAGAAGGAAGAAGGAAAGCTGTACTGCTGCCTATGAATGGACGTTATTTTTTCACTGTTCACTTCGACTAACTTTACAAATTTTCCCTCCTGCTTGCAGTGTCAGCACCAGCATCAAGCACTCCCCTGTCCCTACTAAACTGTCCCAGAAGCAGAGGAAGATGCTGGCCATGGCCAGCAAGGAGGCTAGTGTGGAGTCCACAGCATCCAAACCAACCCCCACAGTTACCCCTTCCAAAAGCAGTGGGAAGGCCTGGTGAGTGAGCCCAAATATGAAGACCACTGCGGTCCACTGCTCACAGCTGTCACAAAATAACTTCCTGGGTCCTTTTGATGGGTTTACAGCCTCTCACTGGTGGTACAGTTTGAAATTAACTGATAGAAAATCAGTTGTTTTCATTAGTGCATACATTGGACTTTTTTTTTAGATTATTCTTTGGCAGTTTTGCCTTCATTTGACAGGCAGCAGAGAGACAGGAAATGTGGGGAGTGAAGGGTATAACATTCAACAGCCCCCATTCTCCTACTGGGAATTAAACCGTGGACGTTGTAGTTATGTGGCACGCACGTTAAGTGTTAGGCCCACAGTATAAAGTATCAGTGTACAGTGTAAATAATGCGTCTACAAGGAAGAAACGGCAAGATTCTGTAGAGACGTGTCACATACAAGAAAGATTAAGTCACTGCAACTTGTATATTAAATCACCTTTATTTCTTATATCCATGGCATCGTTTATACAAATCTGGTCCTCTACAGTACCTTCATAAGAGAACAGATCTCAGCAATAATTTCTTAAACTGCACATTGTGCTCACATTAGTGAACACAAAGTGTGTTAACACAAGTGTGCCACATATTACAGGTGACACTCTCAGCAAGAGTCTGTCACTTTCCAGCTCTGTTGCAGCTTCTGCTCAGCGTGTGTCCACTGGGTCTGTGAGACACGCAGCTCACACCAGGCTTTTTTCTGCTCCACTACTACTTTATGCTCACGTCTCTGAGGCTTGAAATTCTCTACACAAAGGCCTGTATTTTGTAAGAGTTGACTTCAAATGAATTTTTAATTCTCCGCTTCATTTGCAACTGGCTTAATCTTTAAATGTACAACAAAATTAGTTTGTTATTTGTAGTGCGTGAGAGAGAAAGAAAAAACAGAGGAGGGAGGAGGCTTGTTCTGCTCTCTGTGATTACTTACACTGTGTCAGGGTGGCCGTGGGGTTTTAAAAAGTATTAAAAGGTGATAAATCAAAATTGCCACATTTAAGGCCATTAAAATGGTTTAGAGGTAGTATTTTTTTTAAAAATAAGTATTATTTTTTCAGACTATGAGGTGTCCTATTCTGATTGAAATTCTATCTGCTAAAGTTCGCGATAGTTCGTTTTAATGTGGGCTTTAACATATCTGGGCACATAATCAAAGATCCTTAGTAGGGAATGACTGGCAGGCTTATTGTTCGGTGTTATGGCTCCGGTATCTACGCCTGACCTCCGGGTGACTATGGGCGTTACACCAACACTGTGATCACAGCTCATGAACAGGCTGCTGTGTTAACTAGCCGTCATTAAGGCGGTGTGCTGCAGATAAACTTGTTACCTCATTATCATCACATCGTCTGACAAAACAAACAAAAACACAGATTAATGAGCTAATCAGCTGTGACACTTGAACAGCGACAGAGCCGTCAGTGAGCCGGATCCTGTGGAGATAAGGGTTTAAGTAGAAATGTTGTCATCATGGGTAGAAAAATCTCCCCGCCTCCATAGAACATGATCATAGAATATGATCCTCTTCACAGGAAAGGAAAACTAGGTTCTGCTATAAATTAAACGTGCAGCGGTTGTTTCTGTTGACAGTAAATCCTCCCCACCTACTCACCTGCTTTACATTGCAGATTTAAAAGTGAGATCTGGAGAACATATTTAGGTGAAGATGCATTTTTACACTTTGTGTACCTTAAGCTTTTTAGGTAGACCGTTCTTGATGAACCTACTGAGACAGCAGGGCACTAGATCTGTTCAGGAGCAGTAGCAACAAAAGTTGCAACTCACAATTTTTACCTATAGTGAGAATTAATGCGTCATAATTGTTTTTTTTCCCTTCTCTGTCCTCCTTCGTTTCTGTCTGCAGGGCAACAGCAGTTCAGTCCCCTCCCTCCTCGTGCTCATTTCGGGCACTGCTGGAGGAGGAGGAGAACTGCTTAATCAGAGTCGGGCAAACAGGAACGCAGAGGGGCCAAGGTGCTCAGGGATCCCCTGTCACTCCGACACCCGCTGCCAGGAGGGTCACGTTCAAATGTGGTGAAAACAGCGAGCCAGAGAAACTCACTGGGTGAGTGTGTCACTTATGCGCAATACACACCGATGCAATACACACATGGTAGAGGTCACTGCCTAAACAAGGCTGACTATTTCTGTACTGTAGTCCTCCACTTGGTGACACTGTTGAGGTGTCTTCATAAAACTGCTGTAAAGGTTGTTTAAAATCAGCAGCCCAGCCCAGCACACACACACGGACTTCAAGATACCCAGTGTCATTACAATATCTAATCTAAGCCTTAATTAAAAAGACTACATTTATATCCATGCTAACTCTTTTTCATTTCTCATCAGATCAACATTTTTTTTTTTAAATTTGTGGGGCCAGTCAGAGATTAAAAACAGAGATTAGTAAATGAAAGGGGAGGCAGTGACAGATTCTGAAGATGTATAAAATGTTGTGTTGTGCGTCTGACTGGACGACGACGCGGATCTCCTCTAGTTACACAGATTGAGAAAGTCGTGAGGCCCTGGTCTGACTGAGGTGAACAGCTCTGTATGACCCAGTACAGCTGGGATGACCTGCCCGCAGACACTGAGTCAGCCTGACCTTTACAACATCCCCAGACAGCTGGACAAACACAGCACATGCACATACACACACACATACACATACACACACGTTCGTTCGAGTCCAACTCCAGTCCATAAAAATATATTCCTAGCTGTAGTAAGTTTGCTTTGATGTTTATATGATTCCTGTTTTTTACGGAAAGAAATAAAATGCTTGAACTGTTCGGCCATCTCTGCAGTTTTTCAGTCACTTCAGGTCTCGAAAGTGAAGTGCATCCTGGTAGTCTTTTGTAAGTGTGTCTCTTTTATCTGATATCATACTTCCTCTGCGGTATGCGGTCTGCGCCCGATGCATGCTGCAATCTTTAGAGCAGACTCCTAGATATTAAACAGCTGTGTGAGTCACTCTGGTGAAGCCAATGATGTTAATCAGAATTGATAAGGGCAGACCTCATGTCAAAACAGATCATACAGAACAGGGAGCAGGTTTCAGGTTCCTCCTGGTATTTGGATGAGACGGACGAGTTCAAGGCGCAGGAAGCAACAGACTTTCTCAGTGCATTCTCATGCCTGCCTTCTGGGACACTGTTTCCAGATTTTAAAGTCAGATTTACTAGATATGCCTCTGTAATCTTGGCACTTTTTTTTTTCTTTCCTTACGTCTTTTGCAAATGTCTCGAGAGGTTTCTTGGCCAGATTAACATGCACACTCTCTCTCCATGGCTTTAACATGCATCGTAGTGAGTGATTAGGGATGTTTTTGGCCACATTCACTACAATCTGCTAATGCACTGTGTCTCCAACCTATGCATAGCAACTATGAACTAAAAACTAACTTTAAGTGCACACAAATCAGACTGCAGGGAGCTCATGTCAGCTATAGGATGTTGAATTTTTATTTTACATGTCATGTTGAACAGCTGTTCAGGATCCTCACTGAACAGGAAAAAACAAGACAGGCTGTGTTCCTTCAGAGAATAGAAATATTCAGAGAGGCAGATTGAAGATGTTTTACAAACATTTAAACTTTAAGTGGAAATAGGATATAATATTTGATATTAAAATGAAAATAAAGATAAAAACACAACAAAAGCAATAAACATTTAAAGGCAGCAGAAAATCTGAAGAATTTAAGTATTCTGAAGAAGCTGTAGTTTTGTAAAGTGTGAGTTGTGATTGGATATATTTTTAGTGTGGATCATATGAGCTAAAAAGGACCAAGAATCGAGCCCTGTGGAACCCTGTATTGTTTGAACCTAAAATCTAAATTTTGTAAATACAATTTAAACCACTTATGGATTGGTCTCCTCAGTCCCACCCGATTTTTCTGGCCTCTCCAACAATATTTTGTAATCCACTGTATCAAATTCAGTGAAGATCAAGAAGAACAAGGATTGTCTTGCCTGTCAAGTCTTGCCTGCGTCTAAGCTTATGCGAAGATCTTTTAAAACCCAAATAAGTGCAGTATCAGTGCTGTGATTCTGACTGAATCCAGACAGTATAATAGATGTACATTAACTTCAATCCAGTTATGCAATCATAAGAGGTTTGTTAAAGCCAGGTGGACAGGCAGCCCGTTCACACACAGGAGCTTGTCAGTAGTAGTAGATTCTTTGTCCTTTGTCCTCTGTCCACACACTTAGACTCCTGTTGCTTTGACTGTCATAGCACAGTCACTGATACCCATCCTCGCTCTGTCTCTCTGTCTCTCTCCCTCTCTCTGTGTCACCTGTCTCTCCCCTCAGGCCCTGGGTGCTGGGTGCAGTCGGCAGCCCCCCCCTCTCCTCCCTGGTGACCTTTGCCTCCATCGTGGAGGAAGAGAAGCAGCAGCAAGCTGCACTGATCCGCAGCCGAGAGAAGCCGCTGGCGCTCATCCAGGTAACGGCGTCTTGTCTGTGTGCGTTAGTGCTCACACACTCACCCACACATACGCACTCCTACATGACCCAATGTATAGCTTGCATGTGCGAAAAGCATAGTAGCGGTGCTTCAAGGTGTCATGGCCATGTTTCTCCTCTCTATCATATCTGGCAGACATTAATCTAATGAACATCGCATTCTGAGCCGTGCTGTATAGAAATAAGGTGCCTCCGGTTTTTCCTGACAGTCCTCTCTGCTCCTCAGGCTGTTGCCAGGCTTCTGTCAACGTCTTCTCAGATGAATTTCTTTTTTTTTTTGTGGCTTTCTGGTTGCCATTATGTAAAATGCTCTTATTATCATTACATTCTCAGTGTCAGCGTTTTCTCTTTTACCCTCAACTAAAGTGTGGTTTTGGTACCCGCACAGTTCCCGGTTCTATCTCCTTTTCTTCTTATAATTTTTTTTCCTGTTATTGTAGATTGAAGAGCGGGCCATCCAAGACCTTCTGTTTCATTATAAGGCGCATGACAACCCTGATGAGCTGATAGTGGTTGAGAGGTCTTCCAGAGGTCCTATGGCAGCCCCAACCTGGAACAAACACTGATGTTTAACAGCACAGCAGCTACATACCATCAAACAGAACATCCCCTGCAGTTGTCACTCTGCATTGTCCCCTGAAATATCATCCGATCCATCAGTCTGTGTTGAGAAGTACCTCAGACTCATCCAGCCCAGTCAGTCAGAGATGAATCTGAAGCAAATCTATGCTTTCCTCTGCAGTGTTACTTTTGTTTTATTGCTGCTCAACATTTTGTTTGTGTGCGTAACAGAGTGAATGTTGTTTGTGGTCCTAAAGAGATGTTATGGACCTGGGATTACTTATGCATGTTTTCCTTTTCTTTTTTTTTTGGTGGAGTTCCCAAATAAATATTGTTAGTTGTGTGACGATAAAGTTGCCAAAGACATGAAAAGAAATGGAGATGTAAAAGCCACAAAATGGGTCCAAAGTACATCACCTCGAGGACTTGTGTGTTTTAAATAAGCGAAAGCTCTCAGTGTGATTAAGAAAGTAAGAGTGCCAATTATCAGCCTTGGCAGAGCTTCAGCTGTGCTTAAGAAGTGAAGTGTTTACCAAGGCAGTACCTGTAGTTTCTCTGTATGGTCCTTTTGCCTTCTTAATACATTGTTTTGACTCCTTGCTTCGGCTGATCTGCAGTGAAATCTTGCTGAGATCTGTTAATATGTATTTCAGACATTAAAGAAATTCATATTTTTCAGATTTTAAAATACGTTATTTGATGCAGTCACAGCTTTTGAAGTTATCACTGGTGTGTTTTAGAGGAGGTGGTGTGCCTTTATCAGATAATGACGTACACACAGATACAGCAGCTAAAATATAATTAGTTTTTTTCCCATTATTTTCTTTCTTTCATCATTTAGTCCTTTAGTTTTTTGTTTTTTTTTTGGGAGCCAGTGTGAGCTTGGCTTGTAGGTACCTCAGCTCTGGACCATGTTATCTCATCTTAATATGCCATTTGCGCGTGAGTGCGTGTGTGTGTGGGCGAGTGTGACACAAGGATGTGAAGTGAAAATGGCATGTAATAAAATATCTCACCTGTGCAATGACCCCACCTCTTGTCTGTATTTCATTTTAGGTTGCAGTGGACAGAATGAAAACAGAGACACATTTAATTTTCTCAATTATTTCCTTTCTTTTTTTTCTGTCTTTTTTAGAACAGACACTTGTGGCTCTCGCTGCATCTAATAAAGATAACATTTAATCTCCCCGGCTCTTGACACTTCATCTGCCTGGCATGAGCAAAGGACCATTATCGAGTCTCAGCCTCTGATTAACTGTGATGACCCTGATCTGAGCGGAGAGTGTGGCGATTTAGGGGTTTTATTGGTTGTAATTACAGGTAGAGCATCACATCGGAAGTCAGGGAGAGACAGCTCATGGGGGAAATATTAATTACACATTAGGATCTATTAGCCGGCAGAGAGCAGAGATGACACATGCAACAGAGGCTTGGAGGAAAAAGATTGCCTCTTTACATCATAACACAATGAGCCAGGATGACACCACGAGCCTGGAAACCAGTGTGGAATATTTCAGGAGGACTGCTCACCCTGAGCGTCTGTGCCCTGAATAAAAATGTTGCGTTTTTGTAGGTAGCTGAGTGCCACATGATGTGTTTTAAAATAAGACTTGCATGAAAAAGCAGCCTACATTGTGCACTTGGGTATGCACTCTCTCCATGTTGATAGTCATCTGCATCATGGCTATAGAGCAGAGGTTCCCAGAAATATCCCCCCAGCCCTGTCAGATAAGCTCAAGCTCAACTCCACCTGTCATGTTCCAAATGTGTGTATTTCTGTATTATTTATTATTATTTATTTTATTTCAATTTTAAACCTTAAGCCCTAATTTTAACCATTTATTCTTTACTTTTAGCTAATTCAACCATTCATCATCACCATTTTAGATTTAGCTGAACCCATCCAGCCATATGTTTAGCTATTTCTACCATTTCTTTATTACTTTAAGCTATTTCAAACATTTCACTTTACTTTACTTTAACAGGTTATCCATTACACCACATCTTGTTCAGGCATCATAGCTGACTCATGTATATATATA
>JBBMJY010000025.1:19855924-19866783 GCA_037833715.1 Toxotes lorentzi | reverse complement strand
CCCCTTAGGGTCAACCTACAGTTCTGCAAGATTTTTTTTTTTTTTTTTTTTTTTTAATCAAATCATAATTTCCATTTTCCATTTTTATTTCAAATTATTTGACACAATTGACAGTCTTTCCATGTAATCCCTGGCAAATGCAGAATAGCCCTGTGGTACAAATACCTCTGGTTGGAGATCACTGCTGTAGATCACATAGTTTTGCAGAGAAGGGCATGACAGAGCAGTGGAGCATACTTGAGGAAGGTGCACTCTTCCTGTGGAGAGATGGTGGAGGATCGGCCCTGGCCATCGAGCCTTCCTGTCAGGCAGATGGGAAAGTCATAGGGCCTTCCTCCAACCGGTGAGGATAACTTCAGGATTAATTTGTTTATGGAGAAAAAGGGATGTGCTGGACACTCCATGGAATACCTCCTACATTCCCAAACTGCTCTGACTGGAGAGCGCCAAAGCGAAACGAGCAAGGTCAAACCCCCATTTATCCAGCCTGATTTCATAACTCATCAGGCTGCTTGTCAGTGTCATCTGTTAGGGTCTAATGATTGCAAATGACTCTTAAGTAGTTCTCCAAGCTCTTCTGCAATACACCAGTCCAGTCTGCCTGGGAACAGCAGCATGGAAATATTGCACTTTTAGAGCTACTGAAATAACATTAAAAGATTTTTCAAGGTTATACTTTGAAATGCTTTGTATACTGAAGTTGTATTCGTTTACTGGATGTTTAGTCTCTTTTGAGTAGATCTGTGTGGTTCCTTAGTTTCCACAACTTTCTCATTTAGTTTTGTTAAGTAAGGAACATTTTTATTTAAGGTCATTTTTGTTTTTATGAAACACTGCAGCATCACTTGTGTCTTCCATATAGGAAGAGTGTCTAAGTTGAAGTTCTGTCAAGATAAAAATAAGAGGAAGTTGATGAAAATGATAATGTGTCAGCAAAAAGAATGTGACCTCAACCTCGTGTGTCCTTTTGCACTTGCATTAAACCACATTCTGATCAGTGAATAAAATAAGTATAATCTGATGAGACTAACTTTTAATATCTGTACATACTGAATATATTATTTAATATATGAATTTTTTCTTTTCTACAATCCTTATATGGGGTGATTAGATGGGAGCCAGAAAACTTGGAGAGGTCACCTTATCAAGTGTGTAAATACATTTTCCAAAGTAAGTAAGTATATAAAACAAACACTGCACTGTATATACTGTTTGACAGGTTGGAGTGTATAGAGCGCAGGATAAGTCATGGGGTGGGGGGCTTGTGCTCATTATATTTTTCTCATTATATTTTGTGCTCTCAAATTAATAATGTGTGTGCAGAAATGACTAATTCAAGAGCAGGAATTATTAATTTGAGAGCACAACTGTTTAAATCTGCAGCCTAATTTGTTTTTTTCTCTTTTCCATCAAACAACTCTTGCACTCTCTAGGAATGAAACAAAGGGAAAAACACAGGTTAACAGGCTTTTACACTTACATAAAAAAAGAACATGTCCTCATTAGTTTTGAAGAGTTATATTTGATCATTTTTTAAAAACTGAAAACGCTGATGCCAGACTGAGTATATGTGTGTGTGTGTACCTATAACATTTTACTGGCTTTTACTGGTTTTAAAACCAGTTACTGGTTTCAATGTGGATTGATGTGTTCAAGATAGATTAGTTCTAGTTGACGTTTAAAGGAAGTTGCAGTGAACAGTAAGTTGTTTAGCAGCCACGACAGCAAACGCAGATCCTCTCCTCCATAATACTTAGTTGCTTAAGAGTTATTCATTCTCTTCTTTGGCTTGAATGTTGACCTGTAGCTCAAAGAGTCTTCCGGCCGCTTATTTTCTCTTCATAGCCTCAGTCGGAGAGGGGCTAAGGTTCGACTGGCCCTTTCAATCCTATTTAGTGGACATGGAGCCAGTTAGCTCTGGATTACGTGACCTCTCTGCAGCCGTCACTCTCCTGGCAGTTTTACAAAGATCATTAGGGCCTCAGGAAGTGTTTTATTCTGAGAGTATGGCCAGAACGTGACAGCCTTCCTGCTGTCTTGGCTATCGTTCAGGTGCCTTTCGCTTGTTGTCATTTTGACAGCTTCAGAGCCACGTGTCTCCTGACAAAGAGCGTGGTCTTTGTCACAAAGCATGAGCCAAGCCAGTGGACGTAATGACAGCTGTTCTGAATGTGTAGGAATGTGAGTGACTTCCAGTGCGTTTTTGCAAAGTTTTCTACCATCGTGATTATATTGTCTTTTCTCCTGTTTGCACTATTCATTTTAATGTAAGACTCCATTTTAACTTCTAGTTCATGAAAAGTATCTTTGCACGCATAGTTGTTTGGGGTCCATGGAACATTTATCATTATCAGGAGTACTGTCCCAAGTTTGCCCAAACCATGCGTGTTTCTCTTTCTTTCTTTCTTTCTTTCTGTCATTCTTTGCTTCTTCGCCTTCTCCTTCATCCTTAGTAGTCATCTTTTAAGACTTAAAGGAATTGTTCCCCATAAGAGTTAGATGACTCTGAAGTTTGATACCACTCTCACGTCTTTAACTATGAGGCTAGAGGCCACAACCCGCTAGCTTAGCTTAGCATAACGATGGGAAACAGCTATCTGGAGGTAACAGAAATTATTTGCCTTCCAGTCTCTCTAAAACTCACTAATTAACATATTATGTCCCCTCTGTTTGATCCGTGATTTGATTACGAGGAGTTGAGGTTTCCCACGTGGTTGTTGGCAACCTTGTGGACTTCAGAAAGTTACTGGCCAAGTGTTTCCCTCTGTTTCCAGCCTTTATGCAAAGCTGACTGTAACAACTGCTTTCTCAAACAACCGCTAAGAATGTGTTGTTACAGTAAATGGACACACCCGCAAAAGATGCAGAGTGCAATTAAGCGTGCAGTTAGCTCTTGGAGGCCCTTGAATTAAAGGTGTGGCTGTTTGATATGGATGTTTTCCAACAAGCCTTCAGCAGGCTTTGGACATCCAGGTGAGGGAGAGGCAGTCATACCAGGAAGGTGAATGAAAGTTAGCTTAAGACAGTACATACAGTACCAAGATCACAGCGTGTCTGTCGCATCTATTAGTCTCTCAAGTGTTTTAGCAGCAACATTGAGCTCTTTTACTGTCTCTGGACCTGCAGGCTGTGAGATCACCTTATAATAAGGAACACTGGGTGAGATGGGCCCCTCTATCTCCCTGTGAAACAGGACTCCCTCTGTAACCTTCGGTATTAATCTGCCAGAACAATTCGAACCCAAACACACCACACACATCATCCATTTGGGATCAAAAAGAGCTGAAATAAAGGGATCCTCTGTGCTGCTGCTTCTTAACTCCACAGACCCTGTATAACCCCACGCTACATTTCCTTGTCGGCGGAGCGATTCTCCAGCCTTTTGTCACTGGGGGTCAGAAGCAGTTTGACTGAAAAGGACTGGAAATCCCATTTCTGTCCATTCGCCTCTGATCCACAACCAAAACTAACTCTACCGTCAGCAGTGGGAATATCTCTCCGACAGCCGGGACAAACTAATGCGGCCACTCTGGAAATCCAGTTATCTCTGGAAAGAGAGGATGAGGGAGGACGGAGGAGTGGGGAGACACAGAGGGGATGACGATGAGTGGATCTTTGTTTTCTGGTTATGTCAGCGCTCACACGTTTCTCAAGCAGCATTACCTCAGAAACTGCTGGCCCATATGTGAGACCATCGTCACACTGCAGAGTTTCTGAGGTTAAGTGCTTCTGATCGAATTTGACACCCAGTTATTCCATCTTCTTTTCTTCTCTGGGTCACAGTCCCAGGAGAAAAAAGGGAACAGCAGAGGAGAGCTGCAGCTTCAGCTGATATTTCTCTGCAGGCTCATCACCATATTTTTCATCTTTACATTTGATAAATTATTATTCTCACATATAGCTGCTTTAAGCTCCTGTTTATAATTTTTTTTATATTTTCACAGATTGTTTCAGATTTGTTTCATGTACATACACACTGATATTTTACTTCTATTCCTTCTTGTAATAAGGCCCCCACTTCTGTCAATTCAAAACTACACTCACATTAATGATATTTTAAGAGTCAAGCCAGATCATCGAGAATAAAAGTGAAAAAAAAAAAATCAGTGCTGTCGACATTAGACTCCAGATCAAGTTAAGTGATCAGCACAACAGGAGAGGGTTTGATGGCTCACCCCAGCAGACAGTCCTGACCTGAAGAAAAAAACTCAAAGGCAACAGGGATATTACACTTCATGGTAGATAAATCCAAATCATGCAGTCAGATAAACGGCACTGGAAATCAAAACGGGTCTCTCTTTTTCTCTTTTGTCTTTTTATGGGGCTGAACTGTCCAGAAAATTTTTCATGGACCCCAGAGGCATAGTCTGTGTGACTGTAAACAATAACTTTATGAGGGACAGAAGAAGAAGTCTCTTCCACATACATTGGAGCCTAATTTTTTTTTTTTACTAAATAAATACAAACCCTTTGGACAGGCAGAGCCATTCATATTACCTGCAGGAAAAGCTCTGTGATGCCTCTGAATTCTTGCTTCCATTTAATTTTCTGACAACATATTCCACCAATGATCCACCTCACGGTGAGTAATGAGGTGCCAAGTAGTATTTACACAAAACTGAGGCCTAATGTGCAGGGCTCTGTTTTGGAAGTAAACTGTACAGTATATGTGTACCTGCAGTTAATCTCCATCAGCGGCTTTGATTTAGCTTGGCAAGGAGTGGTTGCACTGTGCGCGGCTGAGGGACTCTATCCAATCCATAGCAACCATCGATCCACACCTGGGAAACGCATTGGCGAGGCTGCTCTTGTTCCATTGTAACTGGCTAATAGTTCCATGTACATTTCCAGATGTGGGATTTAATTTCAGGGACCTGTGATCAACCTGTCTGACACACGCCAAAGCAAAGTATGAAAACAAAACTATAACTATAACTAAACTATAACAAAGGTTATAGTTAAAGAAAATAAACTGAAGGTCCATTCTTCAAAACTATTCTTTTTTAAAACCTGCTGTTTCCCTTCTTAAATCTTCATTTGTAATTGCTGGTGATTTATGAGATCAATTTACTGTTGTATTCATTATAAGAGTTACACCATGTGATTATAAACTTCAATATAAGTGACTGTGTGTGGGTCCTGTCCTGCAGAAGGAGTGACGCTGTGCAGAGGCAGAGCTCCTGTGTGGGTTTTAGAGCTAAGACAGTGCAATAGAGTAAATGGGATAATCAGGGTTTACAGATCTGGGTGGCTGTAGTGACGCAGGGCTTTACGCTGCCTTATAGAGCGTCAGTGACACCCGCCCCGCCCTGCCAAGGCCTCTGCACTGCACGTCCCTGACCCCTCTGGGCCCTGGGATCCGGGCCTTGCCTCGCTTTCATCTGAGCCCTGACCCCTCTCCCACCCCCTGTCCTCTTCACATGCTGTCTGAACCAGGGACTGTCTGAACCAGGGACTGTCTGAACCAGGGACTGTCTGAACAAGGGACTGTCTGAACAAGGGACTGTCTGGTGCTTGGACATTACAAGAACTTCTGATGTGATATTTCTGATTAGGTATAATAAGAAACACACAAACCATAAGAAACACTAAACCCACCCATTTGTTTGTTAAATTAAGGTTAAAGTGCAAACTGATCATGCACACACATCATCAGAGGCTGAGGGTAACCTGACAGTGAGACCCTGACCTGAGGGTGTTAGTAGTCTGGGGGCAACAGGCTTATGAGATTATAGAGGAAATATTTTCTGTCTATTTTAAAGCTCCTTTTCCTAAATTACTATTTGAGTTGGTACAAGTTTAATGTGTATTGTAGTGCTTTAATGTGATACTTTAAAGGTAATGGTCCCTGTGTATTAGTTTATTTCAAAACCTAAACCGGCCCATAGAGGGCGACATGGCAACGTTTAGTGAGCTGAATAACTCATGATGACCAGTTCAGTTTTAGATTAGAAAATACTTTTTTAGCCTATTTAGTGTTATTTTTTCTTTATTCCTGTCCGTTTTTTTTGTTATAGAAAGGAAATCATAACCAGAGGGAATATTTTGGCACTAGTTGCACCAAATCGAATTTAGAGCAGGAATTATTATTTAAGAAATACTGTTGTGCATATACGTAAACGATCGCTTCAGGGCTTTCAGATTAAAAGCACGGTGAGGAGCTGGTTCATAAAGCAGAGTCTTACAGTGTGACCGTGTTGAGCTGGGTTTTCACTGAGCAGCAAACTGTCAGAGGGGGGCGGGGTGAAGCACAGCTGACATCTTCAGACTTACAGACCTGACTCTTGCAGAAGGGATAGTGCATGTCAAGTGGGCAGGTAACGGTTAACTTCTCCACAAGTGGGAAAAATATGTTGAACTAAACAGAGTTAGGGAAAGCAAGCTGGATTTCCTCAGCACATACAAGTTGCATTAACTGGGCTTATTCCTTGGCATCGGGAGGAGAAATTAGAAATATGTAGGAGCTGTGCATGTAAATCCACAAGATTCCTCTGAGGGGTTGATCGTCGGTGGGAGGATTGTACCAAAGTGCGACTTGAGGAGCAGCTTATTCATGCAAATTCATAAAATCATAGGCGTGCCTTTGGGCGATGGAGTCACAGCCGGAAAAACAAACCCCCTCCTGGATCATCAGCGACCTTCAAAGACTGTGATGTGCAGCGCTCGGACGCATTGACAGCGGCTCCGGGGCGAATGTTTTAAAAGCTCAGAGAAAGAGAAGAGAAAGTTAGGGCTCGGTTTTTCCTCCACGCCTCTGTTGACTGGCTGCGCTTCTTCCTCAACACAACCACCAGCTGCGCCACTGGATCTCCAACCACAGGCGTATTGTGCGAACTGTAACGCGCCGCTGCAACTACCACTCCTTGCCTTAGCTGTTTAATAGTTGTTGTTGTTGTTTTTTTAATTTCATTGTTATATGTTTACAGTCAATACAGACGACTTCAAATACTGACAGAACCCCGATGCGGCTGAAGTTAAAGTCGCTCTACTTCACAGAATTTGTGCGTAAAGACGCCTCCGCTGATTAGTTCCTTTTTCTGAGAAAGCTATTTAATTTGATCTTTAAAAATTAAAAATAAATAAATAAATAAATCGCTGTGGACTTCTCTCACGCCACCATGTCAGAGGGCGACAGTAGCTCCACCACCAGCTACATGACTGACACAGGCGGCAGCAACGTTAGCGTCCTCAACTGGGAGCAAGTGCAGCGGCTGGACGCCATCCTGACTGAGACCATCCCGATCCACGGCCGCGGAAACTTCCCCACTCTGGAGATGCAGCCACGGCAGATCGTTAAAGTGGTGCGCAGTCGGATGGAGGAGAAACAGATCCACGTCCGGGATGTTCGGTTAAACGGCTCTGCAGCCAGCCACATTCTGCACGAGGACAGCGGACTGGGCTATAAGGACCTTGACCTCATATTTTGCGCAGACATGAAAGGTGAACGTGATTTCCAGACTGTGAAGGACATAGTTTTGGACTGTCTCCTGGATTTTTTACCCGACTGTGTGAATAAAGAGAAAATAACCCCGTTAACGTTGAAGGTACATCCACCCCCCAACTTTGTGCGTTTTGTTTGCTTTGTCTTTTTTATTTCCTGCTTCAGTTGTTTACTTTTAGATATGTGATAAGATTTAATTGCGTATGTGCCATTTCGGCTTAAGGACCATTACGCGCAGCTTAATGTGCAATTAGATTAGTTTAGTGATAGTAAAATGTTGGTTTTCTGTAGCCTAGTTAAGAGGATTGAGTTAAACCAATTTGGAAAGGATCCTGAGCTCAGCCATCTAGATCCCATATCCCAGTACATTCAATGGTCTTTAATATTGGGGTCAATAGCATTAATAACTCAATATTTATAACACAGAGACGATGCAGTTATAACTTAACTTATAGCAAAATGTTTATAAGACTTAAAACCTAGTTGCATAATGCAGAATGAGGCCTAAATGTGCATCTCTGTGACTCTGCTAAATTAATCATTGTATCTTTGAGGCTGTCAACTTAATGTTTATTCTCTCTCTCCCTCTGCTACATATTTATGGCTCACACACACACACACACACACACACAGGAAGCCTATGTGCAGAAGATGGTGAAGGTGTGCAATGACTCAGACCGCTGGAGTCTCATCTCCCTCTCCAACAACCGGGGGAAGAATGTGGAGCTGAAGTTTGTGGACTCTCTTCGGAGGCAGTTCGAGTTCAGTGTGGACTCCTTTCAGATCAAACTGGACTCCCTGCTGCTCTTCTACGAGTGCTCAGAGAACCCCATGGCTGAGACCTTCCACCCTACCATCATGGGAGAGAGTGTATACGGGGACTTCAGTGAGGCCCTGGACCACCTACGTCACAAGATCATCTGCACCCGGAACCCGGAGGAGATCCGAGGCGGGGGTCTACTGAAGTACTGTCACCTGCTGGTGAGGGGTTTCCGAGCCGCCTCAGAGTCAGAGATGAAGTCCCTGCAGCGCTACATGTGCTCACGGTTCTTCATTGACTTTCCTGACATCGGTGAGCAGCAGCGCAAGCTGGAGTCATACCTTCAAAACCACTTTGTGGGCCTGGAGGACCGCAAGTACGACTACCTGATGACCCTCCACGGAGTGGTCAACGAGAGTACGGTGTGTCTGATGGGACACGAGAGGCGGCAGACCTTAGGGCTGATAGCCATGCTGGCGGTGCGAGTGCTTGCAGAGCAGAACGTCATTCCCAACGTGGCTAATGTTACATGTTACTACCAACCTGCTCCTTATGTGGCAGACGGCAACTTCAGTAACTACTACATAGCACAGGTACAGCCAGTGTTTGCTTGCCAGCAGCCTGCGTACTCCACCTGGCTTCCCTGCAACTGAGACAGCCCGGAGGAAAGGAGGAGGGAGAGAGTGTGCTGTGTTTAAACAGGATCAAGTGGCACAGTCGCCGCCTCAAACCTGCCCAGTGTTTGACAGCTGACAGAAAAAGGGGTCTTCTTCTTAGTGTTTTGCATCAAAGCTTGTGTTTTTGTACATACGTTGAGTATGAATGCTAAATAAAGAACAGTTAGCTTTCGATTCAAGTAATTATCTCAATGTGAATATCTCACATTTTTCGAAACACGCAACGTCACCTGATCCTGCCCAGGCCAATTAGGTTTGGAAAAAGACTCATTTGGGCAGCTCGGAGGTAATGGCTAAATGCAAATACGTGACAGCCTTTAATGCAAGCAGCAGAACTTTGATTGAGACTCTATGAGACTGATTGAATCTGTCAAGAGCTGATTAGCCAGCACGTTCCAGCAGCTGACCGAGCGGCTGCATCAGTGTCCTGAAGTTGACAGCTACTCTAGGCCAGCTTTCAGGAGTGTGTTTCTCAGTGCCCGCACACACACACACACACACACACACTGGGTGAAATGAGAGATGTGTGCAGGGCTCCAAAACCAGCACCCTAGACTCTGCTTTACATCAGATGAACTGAGGTGAGATGCTGTCAAATTAGTCTGGATAACAAACCGGTATCTCTGCCATGCATTTGGATATAATTATGGTTGTTTACAGACCAAAGATTTTTTTTTTTTTTTTATTGTTTCTTTAAAATCATTAAAACCCAATTTTGGGAGGGAAGGGGGTAAACAAAATATGAAGCTATGTCTATTTGTATATGTGAACATATTTGTGTTTTTAAGTGCCTATTGCCTCTCAGCCGGCAGAGAAAACAATGAGCAGGCCATATGATTTTTGTGAATTAGCCCCACTCTGTGTATAGTCAGGCACACAAAGGACAATAGCACCCCAGAGGCTTGTGAATGTATATGTGAAATCATGTGCAGTCAGTGTTTGTGTATGTTTGGATGCAAATTAGCGTTGGTTTTTGCAGAAAAGTAGCGTTCTAATGTGCGATTCACTTTTTTCTGTGTGTGTGGATATTTGGAAACTCCAGATTTTATTTTTTCTCTTCTCTGAGTGATGCTAAAATTTCCCCAACTTTATACTGGTATTGTTTAGCTGTTATGACAGAGGTTTACAAGCATTTTCAGATCATCAGCAACCAAGAAAACTTTCACTCACACACAATATTTCCTGTCTGTTTTGTACAGTGGTGCTTCTCTTTTTCTCATCCGAGAAAAAAAGAAGTTCAGAAGATGATAGATAAGAGACAGAGAGAGGAACAACTGCATTCAGAGAGAGTCTCACAGAGTGCTGGTGTGTGTGTGAAGGATATTTTCAGAGACACCTCAGAAGATGAGACACTATTTGCTGTAGCACCCTGGCAGGGAATTCCTCAGCTGCTGCTGAAGAGCATGAAGCTAGCTAGCTGGGGTTGGGTCTGCAGACGCTCCGTTCAGGGTTCAGAAAATGTTGTGCCAAACATTTTGGTGGCCCCCGCTGACAGCCCTAAAGTTTAATGAACCATTTGTTGATGTAGACAAAGATGCTGCGTTATAGAGGACAAGAGAAGAGAGACAGGAAAGTGGAAAAACCAGAGAAAAAGGGGAACGTAGTGGTTAAAAGGCAGGAGGGAGCATGAGTCAGTCTGGAGAGATGGGTGCAGCTGGTGATGGGGTTTATCTCTCTAGGGCTACCATGCTTTACTGTACAAACTGTCCCTGTTAAGGTCAGATTACAACTTAATGGACAGTGCTGCAGCTCTTCCCTTTTTTCAGGGGGACCAAAACATTCTGTCATCAGCATTTGCTCTGTTTTAATCACCTGATTGTTGCTTAAAAAGAGTGAAAATGGAATAAAGTTGTATGCATTCACACCAGCTTCAAGCAACTTTAAGTTGCAGCTTATTTTTCATTTGTAAAGTTGCTTTAATGATTCTTATTAATGCTTTTTATACATCACTCCACAATCATTTTAAAGAACTGTATATATA
>JBBMJY010000025.1:19845715-19855837 GCA_037833715.1 Toxotes lorentzi | reverse complement strand
TATATTCAGAGTGTGAACTCTGAATCTTTTGCAGGCTATCCTGCAGCCATTCCTAATGACAGAAATAAGCAGAAAGATGTAGGTGAGGCCCTACAGCCAGCATCAAAGAGAAACTCTCTCGCTGAAAAAGCATTTCTTTCTCGCCCTCTGTCTCACAAAATTCTGATAATCCATATCTGCTCTGTTCAGCTGTTTCTTCTTCTCAATGACTGTCCACGTCGACGGCATCCTTTGGATTGTGCAGGCAATGTATTGTCATTAGATACTCAGTGAAGTCCTATCAGCTGACTAGCTAGCTAGCTCCACAGTCTGCCTGTCAGTTAGTGATTGTGCCTATCAGTTAGAGATTGTGGGTTACTGCATTGTCTTGTATGAGTTGTCTCAAATATCTGTTTCTGTTCATGCAGTCTTTTACAAATCACACTTTGAAAAAGAAAGAAAAAGATCCTTGTCTTGTATGTATATTTTTTATGATTGTTATTTTTATAAATGTATCATACACTGCAGATGTTGCAGTGCTTTTGAATCTGTGATTGGGTTTCAAAGGATATGTTCTCAATAGCTTTTTTGCTATATAATGTTATGTGTCCAATGGGTCAAAAGGTTAAAGATGTTTTCATCAATAAAATATCTGAAAACCAGATTTGCGATGTCTTTCGTTATTCATCGGAGTCTAAATCAAGTTTACTGCACTGGTTTGTTCCAGACAGAAACGCTCTGCCAAACATGAGAAATTGCTCATTTGTCTTTCAACTTCAGATTTCTTTTTTCAAAGGACAATCAGAGTGTCTCTTTACACTGACGTGAGCCATTCAGCGGCTTTCACATGGGTTCCCCCCGCTCGCCTGCTCTGTGAGGCAAATCCCTGCCATGGCCTGCCGGGCCCAACAGGCCCAGCCAGAAACCCGTCCAGAACTGGCCCGCTGCTGCCAGAAAGAGCTGTTGTTGAATGTGAGGGGATTTGCATCCACCCAAAAAAGAGACTTTAATGCTTTTGTACAAAGAATATCTTTGCCTGCTCATCAAATTCTCTCTGTTAACAGCCCCCCCTGTACACAGACAGCAATGCAGTGATAATCAGCGCTGAGGCCTGCACAGACCAGAGTCCAACTGTCTCATGGTTGTCAGGCTGAAATAATACTCGCCACAACAGAGCTGACTGTCACACAGGTCACGTGACAAACTTGTCCTAGATACAGAGGGATATGGAGAAGAAAACAGAATGAGTCAGAGATTCGCTGTATGACACAGTGCTATAAATGGCAGACATGATAAGAACATTATAGCTTTCACTTAAGCGCATTTACAACTCATTAATCTGAGCCATTAAAACTAATGATTGACAGGTTGAGGCTAAACGGTAGTGCGTGTAGTGACATGTAGAGGCTAGAGAGCCAGATATTTCTTTAGGTGGAGACTGAAACGAACGTATAAGGGGAGTAAATGTTGGACGGTCGCTGGGTGACCAAAACCATCTCTCTTCATGAATTTTAATGTTGCTTCCTGTCAGCGTCATACGTGTAAATTGGCAACATAAGCTAACATGCTCTCCATTTCGCTTTTATTGGGTGATAATCTGTCAGTGTTGTGTTTACAGCTTGTTGCACTGACCCCATGTGGTGGGTTTAAATGCCAGAAAGAGTGCTTCTCTTCAGCCTCCATCTAGAGCCATGACGCAGCAGTCGTCAGGGCTATGCCCTGGCATTTTCTCTCCGCGTATGAGATGCTGCTAGTCTTAGCCTTAATTTCAAGCAGGACTTTACTTAATCCCTTCTTAAGAACCCTCCTCATTTGGGTTTTGCTCTGAAGAAGTCACATTGATGTTACAGCAGAGCCAAAGGGCCTAAATCTCTGCTCCTTGTAGCATCAAACGAAAAAACCCTCTTAATTTGAAGGAGCTTTCATTTTAAAGTTTAAAGAGAGAGTTGTGAAAGACTCCAACCACAGTAGCTAACTGGCAGACGGCGATAGCTAAAGCTAAGCACAGAGTGAATCCACACAGTATGTGCTAGTGAATGTCTTTATAATTACCTGTTTACCTTTGAATAAAAGCTTAGATGCTTGTCATTCATCAGTTCCTCGTTCCTCCTGCTCGTCTGAGCACTCAGCTGCTCTCTAATGGCTTTTCCACTGCAAGGATTGGAGAGTGGCTGGTTTCATGGGATTTCTCTCCTTTTTTTCCTTCCCTGTTTCTGTGAAGAATTTTTTCCAGATGAAAGTTTTTATGGAATAAGCGAGAACCATTTGGAGGGTGGCTCGACCAAACTGACTGCCGGGTCGGTCCGGTTCAGACTCCAGTCCAGACTGGGTGAACAATGGCTACAGCCAAGCTAACGCACTGTTTCAATTAACAATGTGGCTTAGATGCTGAAATCCCAATAATAAGAACATTTCATTAGCTTTTTTTTTTTTTTCGCTTACTTTAGGAGTGTGGGATAACACTGAGCAGACAGCATGAGAGCAGAACTCCCCACATCAAGCTGGGCTTGTAAACAAATTCCAGAGGGGTGAGTTTGTACAAGCAGCGAGGAAGCATTCATCATGCATGTTAACTTCAATGGGGGACTTTCACTCTGTCAGGAGAGAGTGAAAGTCAGCTGCAGGTCACAGACAGCTGGACCAACAGCAAACTACTGTTTTTACTAAAACAACATCATCTGAATAGATCTGGGTCATAGACACATCTCACCACGCCTCTAAACAACAACCTGCTTCAAACAGTTCATCAGGCTTTTAAGGCTGAGCTGCACTATGTATATGTATCTGTATCTGTCTGACATTACTGGCTTGGTGATAAGGGCCTTTTAACAAAAATACACCATCATCACTCTGAGTGAATATGTAAGAAGTAGAAAAGGTTGTTTCAGTGGATTTGCCCATCAGGCGGGAATTTCTCAGAACTACTTTGGAAATCTTTTTGCATTTAAATATTCAAATTTTAAGACGTCACATGTCAGCTTAAGATATTGCCTCATTCACTTACTCCTAACCTTGTTTCATTCTTCAGTTCACTTGTAGCTGCCACCTGCTTGACCATATGCCTTCAGGCTGTGGAATCAAACAGCTAAAATGGTCATTGGAAGGGAAAACGTCAAATTAAAGTCGCTCTAACCAATATTTTATTTGAACAAATGGGTCAAATTATTATATGTGATGTTACAGGTGTCGCTCATAGTGACAAACCCACAGAGGATTTTTGTCCTCTGAGTCTACTACTTGTGTAAACTGTCTACTGTAACACCTTTAAAAGGTGATAATACACCATTATTTTTACTCAACAAGTTCTGCTGGGTCACAGGTGGCACAAAGAAAGAAAAAAAAATCAACAAATGCAGCTTTAAGTTCAAATAATTTAGTTATATCATTCATTTTGGGGGGGAAATGGCCTATATTGTCTTCTTCAAGCAGAAGTAAGACAATTTGAGGGGCATTTTGACCAAAATACAAAATCACAGTTGCAAAAAAAGAGAGCACAGTTTTTAAAATCTGCTCAACCAACACTAAATATGCTTTACATTGAATTTATTTTTAAATTTACTCGGAGTTAAGTTTTAAAGTTGAGTTTGTTCAGTTACATGGATAAATAAAGTTGCATTACATTGAAAACTTAAACTTACAAAATAAAGTGCACTAACAGAATCAAGCCTCTGCATGAAACCCCTCAGTTGTCTAGTTTACACTGCTGATAGAGAGCTGTACTTTGTAATCAATGTGATTTCAAATGAATGACAATATTACTTATTAAAGCGGGAACATTCCGTCCTTTGAAAGATTCAAAAGTAGGCCACAATAGGAAGGAGCTTAATTAAAGTTCCAGGAGAAAATATGAAGGTACTTCCAGAAAAAGCACTTAGTAACAGTGAACAACAATTTTAAATACAATATCAGTTTTCACACTTGTTGTGTTGACAGGCCGTGACAGCTTGATGTTTTCCAGAAAATTTGGAGCAAATATGAGTCAAGCTGGAAACACTTTGTAGCAAAAGGTGTGTCAAACGAAAAGCAATTCAAGACACCTCTGGTGGAGTGTTACTCCAGTTCAGCCACTTACAGGAAACACAAAAGATGCCAGACACTGGAAGAGATACAGAGACATAGAAGTCAGCAACAGGTGTCAGTGGGAGTGATGGGGAACTGAAGGATGTTACTGCTAATGTTTGAAGATTTCTGGATTCCTGTAAAACTACGCCTCAGCTGACTGTATCAACGGAGAGGAAATTCAGAGCTGAAACGACTGAATGGAGCTGAGTGATTCATGGATCCTGGATGAGGTTATAGGTGGGGTGGGAGTAATGAGGGAGGGATGAGGTGGAAAAGGAAAAAGATTGGAGGGAGTAAAGACAGAAAGAGTAGCTGGTCATAAAAGAGGGGTTTGTGTGTGTGTGTGTGTGTGTGTGAGGAGAGGGAGAAAGAAGGTGAGGGAGTGCAGGGAGGGAAGATGATCCTCTCGTCTCAGAGATTAGTGTCATTGAGGTTAGCAGGTTTATCTTATATAAGTCTCAGAACCTGCAGGACAGATGAGCGTCCTCTCCACCTCAGCAACTGGGACAGAGAGAGAGAGAGAGAGTGAGAGAGAGAGAGAGAGAGAGAGAGAGAGAGAGAGTCTAGCTTAGTCAACCATGTGCAGTAAATATCATTTTGTACATCTATGATAATCAGTGCATTTTTCATACTTCGTACTTACACATTTTCACACCTCAGATGCAATTGTTTTCTCTCAAAATCCTGTTTGTATGCAAATTGGATCTGACAGTGTGACATGTTTGGGAAGCTGGGACTCAGAGATAACAGAAATATATTCTTACATTATTATACAGCATTTGTATTAAAAAGCTATCTATCATTAACATAAACATTAACATAACTTGAAAACTGAAACAAGAATGATAATAATACATCCTGTGGCATTTAATGATGATAACAAACTGCTATAGGCTCCAGCCTCCTGCAACCCTGGAAGGATAAGCGGGGCATAAAAAATGGATGAATGGATGGATGGACAGGGAGCTGGATGCATGGATGAAGAGACAGAGATGGATAGATGGATAGCTTAATGCACACATATATGTATGGAAGGTTAGTTGAGTGGACAGAGATGGCTAGTCGGGTGGATGAATAGTTGGATGTTTTGTTAGCAGTACATCCAAACAGAACATAAAATTTCCTGCAATACAGTTTGTCGTCTTGTCTTGAAAATCAGTTTAACCCTGCTGTATTCTCAACAGAACAACCAACTGACATTGATCAGCTGTTGGACTGTGGAACTGTGCGGAGTTCATACTTTTGCAAAGCGAATGAAAGACTCTGCCTGTGTTGTAAGATCAGTTCTGTTTCAGTTCTTTGGTAGATGAGACATTTAATCTAAAATCCTATGGAACAAACTGACTGAGAGATGTTTTAACAGAGATAACATTGAAGCCTCTCCTCTTTTTAACAGTTAGATGGTATTAACAGGCCTGCGTGTCTATTTTAGCAGTGCTGGTTATGTGGGAAGGTACTGTATGTTCAGAGCACATGTTGTCAGTGTGTGTTTGTGTTGTGGTTGTTGAGTGCAGTTGTCACTACACCGGTCTATCATATGTGGGGTGGTCTACGTCAACCACTGTTGGCCAGTGAACGTGAAATGTCTCCTGTCTCACAGCGAGAGTAAACATTACACCCACATCAGTGCAATGTTGTGGTTATGCATGGACAGGTGTGCATCTGTGCATGACTGGTGTGTTTGTGTGTTTATCTGAAATTAGAAAGAGAGAGAGCAGCAGCACAGTGTAGGAAAACAGGAAGTGTCCTCAGATATCTGATGAGTGTGCGAACATATGATTGTCATTTCTGTGTTTGAGGAGTATATTCTTAGTCTCATATATTGCTGAGCTAAAACAAAACTGACATGGAGGGATCCTGCATTGTGATTTGTGGTGTGAGATTTGGTGCTGCTGGCAGGGAGCAGATTGACTTTCTCTGTCTGCAGAAATAAGACCTGTGAATGTTACAAAGCCACTTAAACGGAGCGTATACACTCGTTAAAGAATGAGTCTGAAATCCCCCAGAGTGCATTTGGACAACTCCTGGTGAAAAGTGGCGAAAACAAGACTAAGAATAAGAAGTTATAGGCATGTGATAACATGGCTATTAGATCTGTGAGGCTGCACTCAGGCGCAGCAGTACTTTGAGACACAGTAAATTCTAACATCAGCATGCAAACAAGGGCACAGTAGTGCAAACATGCTGATGTTAGAAGGCAATATCTAGGAAGCTGACCGTCTTAGTTAAGCCTGTTGGCGTGTTAACATTTACTAATTAGTACTAAACAGCAAATGCTGATGAAGATGATGGGAATTCCATTAGTTTTGCAGGTTTTTAGTTATAAACCAAAGTGCAAATTGAAATTGCACTTTGATAAATGAAAAGTCAGGGGATCACACAAAAGAATTCATCCTCTAGTGACCTTGAGTATCTGTAGTTAGTGACCTTGAGTATCAGCCTCATGGTGGCGCTAGAGGAGATCATCAAACTGAGTAGGCTAAACGAACAGTTGTTTGATATTTCAGCCTGTACTTTCAGACTGTGAATTCAATGAATATATATCAGTTATTGGTAGGAAAAACATCTATAATGTCCAGCCCTTTAGGGCACTTTAGCATCTTTCAGTTCATTGTTTTGGTTTTACAGTTTTGGATCACGCTTTGATTTGGGACCACAAATGTTAACCTCATGGTTGAGTTAGTGGAAAAGTCAGGGGATCACAAAAATCAGTAGGCTTCATCCTGAACGACTATAAATATCTGTACAAAACTATTGGATGATCCATCCAATAGCTGCTTTTCAGTCTGGAGAAAGTAGTGAATCAACAGGCCGACATTGCCTGCCACAGAGCCACAATGTTAGCGTGGCTAAAAGGTCAATAAAAATCCTTCAGTTTGAACTGAGACGGCTCCAGAGATTGTTGTTATGTTCCAGCAGGAGCTGGAAGATTTGAGATGTTAAATGTTTATCGCCACATGTTTTCTTCCATTTTATAGCTGTTATTCTTTCATGGTTCCTCTGGGCCCTGAACAACAGGCCAAGAAAAGCCTTTCTGACTGGTTGTCCTGCATGTTGCTATGGCCCTTTGACCCCCGGTTGTATCTGTCTTTCCCTCTAAACAGATGACATCCTTGGCTGCAAATTCCGAAACACTAGCACTGACCATACCGCGTTCTCCTCAGCAAACCATGTTGGTAATTTGAAAGATATTTTAGGCTTTGAAAAAGCTAAATTTTTAATTGAATTTCTGCTTGTGACTAAAGCCACCTGGTCTGTTATCAGATTCTTTCCTGTAGAACATGGAATACTGTAATTTCATTATCATTTCTTCTATCAGCACAGGTCTCAAAATAGCTTTACAACAGCGGCAAAATACTAAATGGGATCCAAGCAATTTGGTGTGCGTTTAACCTGTCCCCATATAACAAACATAACATTTGTGGGGCAAACAACAATATTCTCCTCTCACAGACAAATGAAACCATTTTAGGTCGGCTCATCAGTTGCTGAGGTAATGGGACCCAGATGGTGGAGCTGATATAAAATCCAGGTAATTTCATACAAGAGCATTGTGAAAGGAGTAGACGCTTCTCGTTTGAATTGGAGCAGACTGGTGCAGAGTCTACCCTTGCGTAAAACCAAGCCGAGATAAGGCTATCCTATGTCTCCCCAATGAGACGATCCTTGTAAACTTGTATCATTTCCTTAAAAAGAAATTTCATTACTTTCCAATTAAATCTGATTGGGAGGGGGAGAGTCTTATGTCTATGTGAGGAGAAATGCGAGGAGAACTCCCTGGCAGGAGAGATTGATTTTCTTTTGAAAGCTGCACAGTGTATCTAGATGAGGTTGACTGAGATTGAGCACTGATTTGATTATTACTGTTAAATGCAATTCTTACATGGAGGCATACACAAACGCAAGAACACACACACTCAAGTGCTACATACCTTGTGCTTGAGATGCAGGTTTGTGTATGGAAGTGTTTGACAGAGTGTCACAAGAATGCAAACATCACTAGTCTTGTGGATTATTAAGTGAGACAGACATTTTTCTTGAATGTCAATGTATTTGCATATTTCCTTATGTCCTGCTACGAGCTCATGATGACATCTTATGCCATCATGAGCTCACAGTACAAACAGTACAGTGAGTCAAGAATGCTAACAGCAGTTTGAAAAAAACAAAACAAAACAGTTTTTACGCATTAATATGCAAATTTGTGCAGCAAAGCAGACCAAAATCTAATTGGATCATCTGCTCAGTATGGGGTATCTGTGGTGTTCATATGTCTATTCTTCTTGAGTTATCATGTTCAGAAGAAAAATCACTGTCCTCCTAATTAAACCAATTAGCTCATCAATTTGCAAAGATTTTTATACCGTGTTTCCCTCTGCACACTACATATATGGTAACAGTCTGAACCTGTTAAAGATTTACAGCAGTTTCTGAGAAATCAGTTAAAAAGTTAATTACATGTTCTGTTCTGTTGTGTTTGTTGAAACGTAGTTGTATCTTGACAAACAGCAGTTTTATCTCTGGCGAAAGCATGAAATGCGAATATAGTCAGTTAACAAAGATGTTGCAAAGAATAGATTAGAATCTAGAAAATCTAATCTAAAAATAGATTAGATTAAATATACAGTCACCATCAAGATGTGGAGTAAAAAAAACTGTGATATTGAGGTAAAGAGGGATCTGGTGGCATGTTTAACAGATTTCCATCCAGAAAAATTGGGCCAACTGAAACTAGCTTTGCGCCAAGCTGCAAGGTTAAACTTAACTCACTCTGAACTCAACGCACAGGCATGACATATAAGGTTTTAAATTGAAGAGATTATGATGTTTTGCAGTAGAAAAAACACAGGTGTTCATGATAAAATGAATGATAGCTCAATTTGTTTTAGCTGCTTCTCTTTGAGGGTTCTGCTCTCGTGGGATTCGAAAAGGCCCGTTGTTAATGTTACTGGTAACACTTGTGCTATTCCTTCTATGTCCAGTGTGTGAAAAAGATCTCTTCTATCCATCTTCTCATCTCACAAGAAAACAAATAAATATATTTCCTAATAATTTGAAGTGATTCTTTTCAAGTGACATGTGTCAAACAGTGTCTCTGTTGAAACAGGGTAAAAACATATAATTTGCTACACATTTAGACTAAATTTGCCCAAATGTCACATAAGGATTCAAAACTTTTGCTGCTCTTTAGGCCTATATCCCCACAATTTGTCCAATTCACACATGTGTGTCCATTACAGACACACGCATATAAGCCTTGAGCTCTTCAACTGAGCTCCTCTAAGAGCCTCTTCTGTGCTGTGATGCCATGAAGCCTCAGTTACTCACAGCCATGTGTGAGACTGAGGCGGCATTGAGATCGGCAGGCTCTGGGGTTGCTCTGTGGAGCCGCCGGCTCGGTTCACAGGGGTCAGTCTGAGGATGTGCACTGTTTGCATTGCAAAGCCAGGCCACTGCCAGAGTAAGCCGGGCAGACCTTTTAGAGCCCTCACCAGAAAAAGAACAGCATTTTTTGAAAGTCTGAGATTTTTTTCCTACCGCTTCAGGATCTTACTGTGGCACAGAACATGTGGATGTTTATATACAGTGAGGGAAGTCTACTGAGTTTATATTATGTTTGCTCAGTACTGTATGAAGTATTTGACACTGTGAAGTATAAAATATTACAGATTTTACAGGTTTTATTTTATTTTTCCTTCTCTATGTGTGTGTCCTCACAAGCTTCTGGATATGACCAGGTATGCATACGATATGTGTGCATATATGCACATGGGAGAGCGTGTGTGTGATTCTTGACGCACTCCCAGCTTCCTCATCCTCTCCTCAGAAAAGCACTTGTCTGGTCACAGAACAGTAATTCATTGTCTGACAGCTGTTTTCTTTTCTGTGAGCCTGCTCTGCTTGGATCCTGGGGTGTAATTCCACACACGAGGCCAGCTGGAGGTTTTCCTAAAAAAAAAAAAAAAAAAAAAAAAAAAAAGACCATGAGCCCATTGCTGACACATCCGCCAACAAATAGCCCCAAGAGCATCACTGGACCTGAAATCAATGCATGTCTCCTCCAGTTGGTTTGTGTCCACC
>JBBMJY010000025.1:19822786-19845615 GCA_037833715.1 Toxotes lorentzi | reverse complement strand
CATTGTTGGGCGGTTTTTTTTTTTTTTGGGAGCTTGTTTTTTTGGGGTCTTGGGGTGGAGTTCCAAAAACGGGGCGGGTTGGGGGTTTTCAGAAAAAAAAAAAAAAAAAAAAAAAAAAAAAGGCCATGAACCCAGTGCTGACACATCCGCCAGCAAATAGCACCAAGAGCATCACTGGACCTGAAATCAATGCATGTCTCCTCCAGTTAGTTTGTGTCCACCTGTTTCACATCCAAAATACATAAAACCAATCTCCAGTGGACTGATAATTGAATTGGAATTTAAATTCAGTTATGTCTGTGGATTTTGTTTGTTTTTATAGCTTTTTGGACATCTTTATAAACACCTGCTTCAGCCTCTCAGCGCAAAAAAAAAGAAAAAAAAAGAAAAAGCAATGTATGCAGGACTGCTGCAGAAAGTTGTATATACTGTATTCTATTTACAGTACAATTGCCTAATTGATTGGTATTTAAATATTGATCTCTACATGCCCCTGCACATGCACTGACACAGAGACACTCCCTAACATTGTCCATCCAATAGTTACTGAGACATTTCACTCAAAACAACAAAACCAGCCTCATGGTGGCGCTATACTAGAAAAAGTCAGTGGATCCTAAATGCCATCTATGGATGGAAGAGAATATTGGTGGAATTTTAACCATATTTATGTTTAGATGTCATAAATGTCATGTTTACTGCAAAGTTGACACTGGTTTGTGGATCTCTGACAACATGACAATTTGATGTTAGGAGCACATCCTGTGAAAAACATGGCAGGCTAGTAAAGTTATTACACTGTCAAATACTCTAATGATACCAGCATGGATCATTTCCTTTGAATCAGGTAAAGTGGTAGAGAGGGATCTATTGAGATACTTCTCCTGGTTGGATGGAGGTGAACAAGTGCTGCTAGGCTCTTTCTTTTTCACTTACTTTTGAGTATAATATTTATTTATTTTTTTGGTTAGGTTTGGAACCTGCCTCCTGACAGACATTTCAAGAATCAATCGGCTTTCTTGATACTAAGGTCTGCATTATATTCAGTTCAGTCATTACATTACAGTTACTATTTCCAGTAATCCTCCATCACTTTAACATTTTGTCGGCTTGTTCATTAGATTCTAAGTCATCTTATTCACATGCTGTGCATTCTTAGCTGGTTAGCTAGCATGAGCCATGGGTATGTGTACATTCAGGAGTTTTATTCAGAGTTGAAGAGCATGTGAACCACACAGCTGAGGTCATGACTCCTGGAGAGCTGTGTGCAGCCACTGAGGCTGAGCTAGCAGCTGGATGGTCAGCAAATCCTTCCAAACTGTACTGCTGTCTGCTCGTTAAACCACAACATCGTTTTTTTTTTTGTGTGTTTTTTTTCTACATGTGTTAAATACGGGATTAGCAGACGGGGTGCAGAGGCATCTTTGAAAGAGCTGAATAACTACAGTAAGGTCATATGTTTTGCCAATGAGTAATTAGTAAAGTCATATAATTCGTTTTTGAATAAGGTGTAATGACTAATTTAGTGCTGTTTTCAAGTAACTTGCCCAACACTTCTCAGCAAACAACAGTTAGCTGTAATACCCTGAAGAGACCTGCAGATGCGTTTACATGTATCTTCAGAGAACTGTAACACCAGCCGTGCACAGTTAAACGTAATAAGACTGTCACACTGTCACAACAACATACTCTGACAGTGCAGTTACTGTTTAATATCCATGTGTTCTTACCCTGTGTTGTCTCACAAACTAACCCAGTTTGGAATTTGAACCTGATTAAAGTCAGGCAGATTTAACATTTCACACATAAACATCTTGTAAGTTATGACTGGATTAAAGTGATGGCACTACAAAACAGTCGAGGTCAGAACGAGCTGAGGGACGGGCTCCAGGCTGCTGCGCTCTGAGTGCCAGGTCCCTTGATGAGTCATGAGAAGAACCTGTTTTACAACCATTTTCCCTTTCATTTCCTGTCTGGATGACCCAAACCTCTCTGGAGGGTAGCTTGTAACATAGCCCCGGCTCGGTTTGGACGCCATCTCCGCCCTTCATTTGTAGACAGGATGTTTAACCGGACTGCCTGGAGAGGTCATCGGAGGGGAGCCCAGGGGTGATTTTCCCCAGATGGTGCAACAACAACAGTGCATTCACTTTGGTGTTGATAGTGGTGAAAACCGTTTACTATTAGAGCATAATACTAATCAGTCATTGTGTGTAAAAGCCTCATAAAACCAACTAAGGTGATTTTCATGGTTTCACTGCAGATGAAGGTTTACATGATCCTCTGAGGGTCGAACAAATTCTCTGGCCTCTGAGCTTTACGCTGATATGACCCACTGGGGTAACAAAAAAACATTAAAAACCGCTGTTTATCTCAGCTGCTAAGAAGCTCATATTTTGGAGATGCGAGGCTTTCAGCCAACAGTGATGTTATGCAAGCGCTTCAGTAACTGTAAGCTTCCATGTCTCTGCTCTGAGAAAACTTTATTTACCCACTGTCTATGAGATCAACTAACTATAGTCCTTCCTTCTCTTTTAATCCAATTTGTCAGTTGTGCTTGTACACAAGGTGCAGCCATTCTAAAAATTTCAAAAGCCAGTGACAAAAACTATTTATACTCAAAGAGCAGATCAGTTATCTTCACTTGTTTTTTCATTATTTGGTCTTGCTGCAAATTTCCATCAGATCCTGATAATTCCACTTCACTTCTTTTTTAAAGATATCTGAACATTTGCCTTTTTACACATTACATCTTCTCTGATTACATCATAGTTTCCTGACAGAATGAAATCATCTTTAAATTTTCCAGCTTACTATGATGTTTTACAGGTGCTAAACGACAGGCATGTTTAACGATGTAAATGCCCAGTTAGAGGACAACGAGGACTGACACCCACCACATTGCTCTGTTTATTTGCAGCCACCACAGTGAAGGAATTACACTTGAAAAGCCTACAAGTGGAGCAAAGACGGAGACTTTGAAAGATAAGAGCTGCCAGGAGCTTTGTTTTAATGTTTTATTGGCACAGACTACCAATTTTCAACATACCTCTCTCCTCAAGTGCTCATTAAAGCTAAAATTACACCAGTTAAAGGCTTATAAACCACCATATCGCTGCAGCTTTACAGTGAAAGCGCAGCCTCTGAAAGCCATTCCTGTTTCCGTGGACAAGTCTGTGTGCACCGGCGATGGAGCAACACTCAGATCCAGAACTGCTGAGCGACAGCTATACTTACCAAGGATAAAGATGACAGTAATTATCAGGTTTTCCATCATCATACCTGTGCTAGCGGAATCCCTACCACACTGTACACACCTGTCAGAGCACAGGTAAGTACAGCCCTCCTGGAGTGCAGCAATTCCTTAACTCAAATAACAGATGCTTCCCTGCTGGGTAGGGAAATGGTTTTAGTTCTTGGTACTGGGAGAACTTATACTGGCCACCTTTCAAGCAGCGTTTAAAGTGAATCAAAAATGTGGATTTCCCCCTCTTTCCAGGCTTTATGCTAAGCTCAGCTAACTACCCCCAGCTTCTAGCACATACTGTAGTTATGAAACTGGTGTTAACCTTTTCAAGTAGGTTGAAATAGCTTATTTCTCAAAATGTCCAACTATTCCTCTAATCCTTGTCAAAAGCTTTTCTATGATCCCTTACACTCATTCATTGTCAATGCAATCATTAGACGGTTGATAAAATTGTGATCACTAACAAATCAAACAGTTTAGAGCTATTTTCAGATAGTTTTCCAGTTTCTGCTCAGTGCTGTAAGTGGTTCGCTTTGCCTGAGAACAGGCCTTCTCCCCTGTGCTTCATGAGGTCATTGTATCTGAGTTACAGTCCTGCTCCGGGTCATGGGTCGGTCCAGTTCATGCTGAGGCCCTCATGTGACTGTTGCTGTTGTTCTGGGATCCAGCCGTGCCGGTCCTCGAGAGCTCATATGTTGACAACTCCAGAGAAAAATCTGGAAAGCAATAAATGGGGAGTGGGAGGGAGAGAGAGAGAGAGATTACAGAGGACTCTGCATGGAGAGAAAAAAGTGGGAGAACAGAAAGAGGGAGAGCCAGCGGCGTCTAAATCTTGTCCGGTTGTGGTTGCCACGCCAAGAGCTAAACAAGGGTTTTATCAGTTTCTGGGGCTCAGATTTATTCTGGTGTTGTGAGTTTCTGCCTCATAAATCAGTGCATGATTCAGCCTGGGAAGAGGGTTATAGTGTATGGAGCATCTGCTGGCTAACAGGCCCATTGATTCAAGCAGACCCAGAATAAAGGCTATGACTTCAACTTAAACTATGACTTCAACTTAAACTCTGATGTGAGGGTACTTCCAAAGCTGGAGAACTTCTACAGAACAAACATGAGTTGAACAAAAAAGTGATGACAAAAGAAACTATTTGGCTCTTTGAGGTATTAGTCTGTACCTTTTCCTTGGAACAGAGTTTCTTCATATTGGCTACACCATGTCCTGAGTTCACGGACTCACCTAATATGTATTTTGAAATGGTGGTGCTGGACACCGGTCCCTCCGCTATAACCACAACGGAGTGAGAACAGGCGTCAACTGACTGCCTCCTAGTGCAGTGATAATACCTGCAATAACCACAGAGGCATAAAACTGACAGAGGATGGATGCTACACTGTATTCATCTCTTCTGACACGTGTAACCGCGCATGCAGTTCTCGCCTCTTTTATGATATGGTTCTATAATTGTAGACATTTAGCCCCACCGCAGAGCTTTTGTCTAAAGCTTCCTGGCTGTGGACACTCCTCAGCTGAAACAATAAAGGGATCGATGCCTTGCTTTTCTTCTCTTCTTCATGCCAAAATTTGTACTGACCTGTTTTATTTTACCTTTCCCCCCCGTCCTCCTTCCCCTTCTCCTCCTTCTGTTGTATGACTCCTTCGTGTGCTCGGCTTCCAGACATGTGAGGAATCTAATTCTGCTTCTTATTAGACGTGACCACAATGACCCTGCGCTGTGATCGAGCCAGCATGTCCCTTCCCACAACAGGAAACACCATCACCTACAATTAGCCAACCCATACAGAATCTCTGGCTCTGATCGCAGACCTTCAGCCTCGCATATCAAATTCTGTTAAACATGGCAGCAGCTTCGTGGATGGGCCCATGGAGACGTAACACAAAACACTGGATTTGCCCAATGCTATGGAGAGTCTTGGTGTTTAGGATTATAACACAGTGTACCCCAATGGCAAGGCCAAGCCAGCGGGACACCAAGGAACATTATTGTCCAGACCGAGGAACATTATTGCTCACGATCAGCCAGTCAAGACAGCTTCTTGGTTCACCATCAGGTACTTTCAGAGACTGTAAGATTGTGTAATTCAAATCCTGGCACCAAAAACACAAGACATGAAATGGAACTTAAAATATCAGTGCTCCATCGCTGCAGGGAGTTGGGGTTTCGTGGGAAAGCCAATGACTTCTGTGTCCTTAAACCATGTGTGACCGATTCACACTGACAGTGTCATGAAAGCAATTCAGAATTCATTTCATGTGATCCATCTACTTTGTTTCTTCACCTTTTCTTTGCAGTTAGTTGTTTTTTTGTACTTTTTTATTTTGTCTACATTTTTCTCGACTTACATCATGTATTCAGTCAGCGATATTTCACAAAATACTTTAAACGGCCCTCTGACAAGTGGTACCATTTAGTCTGTGAGCACTTATTCTGAAAGCTGACTATGTGCATCGTCTGCTTTGTCTGTGCATAGGCTGTTGAGGCAACTGTCCAATGAAAAATGATGTACTGTTTCTGTTCGTGCTGTATGGTTGTGGGATATCAGAGCGCAAAACTGTGACTCCATAGAGAGAAGTCCTGTTCTGTTGACACACACAAAAGTCTAAAGACGACACAACAATATGAAACAACCATTCTGATACCACTATCTAATAAGGCACCCTATTATCAAAAGTTTTACTTTAACAAGGGGTCAAATGACTATGTAATGTGAAAGGTGTCATTGTTGTGACAAACCCATAAAAAATTATCATTAACTCTGTGGCTTTTATAGAGCGATGTAGCACCTTTGAGCTCATTGCTGCTTTAGTTTGATGGCCTGTATTTTTACTGTTTTGGTTCAGCCACACTCTTTCACATGTTTTCAGGCGCAGCTTCAGGCAGCTTTTATCAACACAAAGGTTGTTAGCAGCAAACTTTTAGCTGCTTAAGAGCCTATTTAAGAGCCTATTTCCCACAGGAGTTGGTGGAGACCAAAAAATGAGCAAAAAAAATTGAATATTGGACTACAATATCCAGCATCAAGCATGTGTTTGGAAACACGACTCCGAATGCTGGTGTTGCCTCATATCAGTATTTCTGCAGCCTTAACAGGAAACTGTTTGCTAACGTCCAAGTGATAAGCTTGAAAGTTGATATATCAGTATTATGTTTATGGCTTGTTCGGCTGTTTCAAAAATACTCATCATCAAGCCATCATGATCAAGTCATGAAGTTAGTACACAGGTTGTAGTCCAGATGACCTGCCCATTGAGGTTGACCAGTCCATTGGATGGTTCTTCATGCATTTAATAATGAACTAGCAGAAAAGTCAAAATCACTAGAAACCACCGGTAAGTGATTTATCAGCTTTTTACAGTGTGTACAGTTCATGAACCTCTATGCTGGCATATGTGTTCACACACACATAACTATACGTGCCTGTACAAGCTCTGTAAGATATCACTGGTGTGCACATGACTGTGTATGCATGAATGCAACTAGACATACATATATCTACCCACACAGACTCCCATATAGTTCATACACTATAGAACAAACTCTTCTTTTTCAAGTTGATGCCTGCCTGCCTTGGATGCAGTACAAAAACTGGTATCAAGACAGGAAATATACTACAAATTAAGCTTGTTTATTTTTCACTAAGAAAGCAGCTAGGTTACACACACCTAGTCTGTACACTGATTTGAAAAAGCTTGCACACTGTATTCACAGGTCCCCCGTGAGTGGAGTTACAAGAGAAATACCAGATAAGGAATAATATCATCTGGCAAAGGAAATGTGGGAATGCAACAGAAAAGATGACAAGAAAAAGTGAAACAAAGATTGTTTCAGGTCGACACAGTTGCTTTGTAAATGTGTTTGGGTTCTGTAAACACTGTGGCTTAGAAAAAAAAAAAAAACCTCCCTCTCATAGTTTGATGTTGGAGCTGCACTCCTTGTTCTCATACCATCTTTCCCAGATCACTTTATTTACATATTTCAGCACGAAGTATACCAGCTCTTTGGATGGTGACCATGAAAAGCACATGGTGCATGTGGTGGCTACAATTCTCCTCATATCTTGTGTGAACTTTAATTCTTTCAGTGATAACATGACATCTCCCAGTAGCACTGGAAAAACTAAACACATGTTGCAGGATGGATAATCTCATTTCTGCCACTGTGTAATCACACTTAACCTTCACACTGCTTGACTGAGATGATAGAATGGCTGAAGGGAGAAGAACATGTAGCACCACATGAGCTCAACTGCCTGTGGACACAAGGAAAACACAGCAACTTGAACGCTAACTTAGTAAGGTCACTCCCTAAGATTAGAGAGAACTACTGGGGCAGACACAGGTGCAGATTTCCAAGTGGCTGCAGCCAGAAGGCAAGATGGATGAGGGAGGTTCAGCTAACCCAGCTCGATTGAGACTCTGAAGGAAAGGCTTTAATACACATGACTTTTGGTGCATCACGAAACATTGTGTCCTCCCAAACATCCCTTCAGACACAAAACTAGCTTATTTCCAGCCCATAAAGCATAAATCTTTGTGAAAGCAGAGCCTGATTATTTTTTGAGTTCGAATGAGTCAGTTGCAGCTTGCATGGACCAGCTTTGGAAAACTCTGGAAGTCCCTCAGTGACACTCAAACCTGTTTTCAAGGTCAGAGGATAGGCTTCTCCATAGTCTTTAGCTGCTCTGAAAGAGAGATAAGCATAGTGGTGTCAATTGTTAGAGGAAGGGCCCACTCACGGGGTTAAAAAGACCATACTAACACTTAAGTTTAAACCCTCAGGTGCTGAAGTGCAGCTGTCTGTCTGCATTTTAAACGGAGGTGGAATGAGACTCTTTTCCATCACATAGTAAATAGATGGAACTAGCTATGAGGCATGTAGAGACAAGGCAAAAATTCAAACTGCACGGAAGAAGAAATGATTCATGAACAGAGCTGCCAGTTTGACCATGCAGAAGTCACTTTGCACAAAAACTCTCATTTTCTTTTCCCTGTCGTCCTAGTTGATCTCTTTGTACTTACTTAAACACCTGTTCCCCCTGTGCCATTTGCATTGTTGTCATGAAAGCGCACTGTGTTTACTGTTACATGGTGTTACATAAAAGTTCCCTACGTTAATGTCCCTGCACACAGTAACAGATTCAGACCAGACTGAAAGTGGCTGGTTATTCCTTTTTTATTGTGGGATACTAGTCTTCTGCTGTTTTATTTCTCACATAATAAAACAAGACATGGTGCCATCTTTGCCAAAAATAAAAACAGGTGGATTATAAAATTTTAGACATGTCCTTATAAAGATATTTGCTTTTGTATTTGCCTGCAGAGGAAATATACTACCCTCCTAAATGCAAAAGGTCAGAGTCAGCATTTTGTAAAACACAGACTTGATATGTTCTCTTGTCAAAGGAGAAAGTCAGACGGCACTATCAACGGTTTTCATAAGAAGAGAAATTATTTGCTATTAGACAAATACCTGGCACAGAAGAGTGAAAGAGAGCAGACCTGTTGTGGGAGAGCTGTGGGAATGGAAGAGCAAGTGGAAGTCCAGGAACAGTTTCATGGGTGGCAGTCTACCACCGGCGCTACCACACTAAACACAGCTTCAAATATAAGATGAAACCTTAAAGATGAAATATGGGATGCTGGGGTTGAAAGAGCATCACAAATAAAAAGGGATCAAAAAATGAAAAAGAAGAGCATTAAAATGATCACAGTGTTATGGTAGATAAGCATTTATGCAATATTTAATTAGAGATAGAGACACATTTGGATCATCATGAAATGTACAGACATTTATGATCCAAAGTGGACAAATAAATTTGGTGATCTCCTGACTTTTCTTTTAGTCTCCATGAGGCTGACATTTGTTGTTTTGAGTGAATCATCATAACATGATCTAGACAACTGGGTGGATTTAGATTAATTTGGTACAGGCGTTCATATTCCCCTCAGAAAAAAATTGGTGATTCATGTAGCACCATAATCAGTCAAACCTTTTACTGAACCTAATATGTCTGTATTGTACTGCAAAACTTGAATGTTCTGTGCAGGTGACGTGAGAGGATAAACTGCACCTGAAAGATCAGAATCAGACTCCAAACAGAGCAAATGGGAATTAATTATACTGTACTTTCAAGTTTAGAATTTTTAATTCACTAAGAAAATACCACCTTGATATTTGCAAATTAATTTTTACCAAACAATAGTCTGCACAAACAGAACTAGATGCAAACATATAAATACTTTTGAAAGACTAAAATGATATGAACATGGAGCAGGTATTGCCTGCTGCATTAATAGGTTAGGCAGCAGCAGAGAACAAACACGATGGTAACTGTTAATGCGGAGAATCAAGTCTTCTCAAGGATTTCACATGCTTTTTTTTTCTGACCATACTTTCCCAGAAGCTGAGTGATGAGGTGATGGTAAGAGTGTGGACCCATTAGCAGCACAGGAGACTGGCTCTCTGGGCTCTGATGACCCGACATTAAGAGTCCAGCTGAGGACCATGGCTGACAGACAGATCTGCCTCTGCAGAGCTGTAGCCAGGCCAAAGTTTAGAGCAAATAGCCAAACCCTTAGCAACAAACCTGGGAGACAAACAGATAATTCTTGGTAATTTCAATCTGTTTGCTCAATAGATGTGCATAATTTATCTCCGGTTGTTCCAGTGACCGCTTTTTCACGAGCTTGAATCCTGAAATCTTTTGCTAAATGATGCACTAAATTTGATTTACTTATTTGATTTAGTTTGAATCAACTCAAGTCTAGTGATGATCAAAAGCTCATTTGGCATGGTGTATTGCACAGCAAGCCAGTCTCTCTTCAGCTTGTCACAGAATCAGAGGAACTGCTCCATCTTATGTATAAATGCAAAAAGTGGAAGCTTTATTTCACTGAATTGTTTTTAGCTCTATGTTAGCTTGATATTTGTAACATTAACCTGACGAGTCTCTTGGAAGCTTAATGCTTCATTGGATGTAAGTGGTGTTAAATTATACTGTATAAGAAATGTCCAGGTGTGGACCATGTTGTCCTTGTATGAGGCTACACTGAGTCGCTCTCCAGCCATCAGAGAAACATGGAAACCCTTCTAGGCACAACGCCAATCAACAGGAAGAGAGAGTTTCCCAGGATTCCTCACACTCTCCAAACTCTCTGTCTGTGTGTGTGTTTAGTCTGGGCAATGTTTGGAGCATGAAGTAGGAATCACTTATGACTCACTGGTGAAGTTTGACAGTCATCTATGTCTGATTTGTGGCAATTTATCCACTCTGACGGTGTGATTCATTAGTCCCTGGAGACGAAGGGGCAGCAAACGCAACTCTGTTCCTTATGGATGACTGATGGTAAACACAAAAGACACACCATACGCTGGACAGACCAAGAAAGGTGGGTGGAAGTACACAGAAATAAAAATAAAAAAAAGAGAGGAAGGGAAAGACAGTAGAAAGGAAGGAGCCTGAAGGCCACTGTGGGTAAGAAGGAGAGATGAGGGAAACAGAATACATAAAACAAGTAAACTCAGAGATCTGATAATAATATAATACATTTTATTTTTAAAATGCTTTTCCAGATACAGTGACTATCTGATATGATCCAAGAGTGGAATTTTTCTCTCAAGTTATTCAGAGTCAAGAGCCAAACATTACAATGTCATGATTTGTAGACTCCCAAGACTGAACAATGAACCATAAAAAATTGTAGTAAGACAAAAAGCCAAGACTTAAGCTATGCACGAATTACAGTGTTTCTCATATGGAGACGCCTTTGCCAGTGATGCATTCACTGCATGCCAGCAGAAAAATGTATAAAATTAGAAGGGCCATTCAGTTCAGAATCCCCAGAATTTCAGCTCCATATGGATTCAGTAAAACCACTTTCATATGACCAGAAACTGTCACGGCAAACCCCAAACCTCCTTTTAAAAGACTCCAGAGTCTGCCGGAACTGGACGGAGTTAGGGAAACTTTCTCACTCTGCTGTTTCTGTGTTTTTACTATCAGCAGTTCCATGATAGTGGAGACATGAATCTTGGGCACAAAAGTATCAGGTGCAACAATTCAGTTACAGACAGTAAGTTGCCTCATGTTGCCTCAAGAAGTCTACTCAACCAAAAAAATGGATGCTGTCAAACCTCTTAGGGTAACATATACCACTAACTGACCATCCGCTAAGCTCCTCCCCTGGACAGGAATTGTCCAATCATAGCTTATCAACTATGAGCACTGTATTAAGCTTGTGAGTGTTTGAAAATATTAACAATAAAGCATACATTTAACTTCTGACTTGCTTTTCCAAGTGTGTAAACTAAACAGTCAAAGTACATTATTCCTTACTGGCTTCGCACAAGCTCAGCTTTGGGTTCTTTTTGTCTGGGACATGTACCTTAGGTCTTTAAGTACAATATCATGTATGTGCATCAAGTGCAAATTTAAGACCCATGTATCTTGATGTTTAATTTTGATTTTTCAGATAGGTCAAAGTTTTATATGTTCCTTCTGTGGTTAAAAAAAGACTCCTCCCACCTTAAGTTCCCTAAAACATTTTTAGATATATTGGATTCTCATCAAGCTATTTCAAGCAGGTCATTTTTCTTGAAGAGCTCACATTTAGGAGATGATTTTCAGAATAATAGGTAAGAACATTGTGTAACAAGACTATGTCTCTAAATTGTGACAGCACATGGTAAACACGCTGCAGGGGGATCTATTACAATCTGAAGTGTGTCTGTTCTTCTGTTTACCCCCTGTACATCAACTTGACAACTGATGCATTTTGCAATCTCTCTGATGTCACCTGAACAAACTGAACAGCGACGAGGGAGCAAAACCGTGGTGGTAATTGGATGTTTATGGCTTTGTGTGTGGCATAAAAGTGTGTGTGTGTGTGTGTGTGTGTGTGTGTGTGTGTGTGTGTGTGTGTGTGTGTGTTTAAAGAGCAATGTGTCTTTCTATTCCTGTGCGCTTGTATTTAGGCGTCACTGTAACACCCTATAAGGCTGGTGAGGGTGTGTGTGTGTTACTCGCTCGGCATGCCGGTGTGGACACACGCAGCAGCGTTTTCCACACTCGTGGGCTGCATCACCATTGTCCAGAGCAGACACTTCACACTGCAGTAAACACATCCAGACCCAAGGTCAGCGGCTTGACGTCAGCCTCCGCTCCTCTCCTCTGCTGCTTGGAAACATAAATGCTGGCGCACACACACACACACACACACACACACACACATACACACACACACACACACACACACACACACACACACACTCGTACATGGAAATCACTTGGGCATATACTGTATGTGTGTGCTCACTATATACGGTAAAGATGCTCTCTAATCCTCTCTCCCTCCCTGTGTCTCTTTCAAACACATAAACACATTATCTCTCCCTTCTCATACACACGTGACGAGCAGCGTCGTTCTGTCTGTTGTCAGTGGCTGATGTAGGTTGCCATAGAAATCGATAGACAGCTTTCATAGATTAATCAGAGCAACAGGCCAGAAAATAAAGACGTGAATTAATGTGAAACTTCAGACAGTCAGAAGAGGGAACTGATTCCCGTGATAGGAAACGGCCTTTTACTCTGAACTGGCTTGGATGATGTTAAGGGAATGCTACCTTAATTTTAAGACTTATTGCAAGTCCCAGTTTTATTTATTTATTGAGTCCAGATGTAGATATGTCATACCAAGCAGGCCTTGTTGTGCCTTAAAGTTGCATCTCCCTTCCAAGTAATATCCTAAAGATCTTCATTTTATCAAAGCCTGTGCTTGATACCATTTATGCCAATGCACTCAGTGTATTTGGTTCTTGTAGTTTTCTCCTGATAGAGCACTTTTCACTGTTACTGGCAGGGTTTGCTTTTCCTCCGTGGGAGAATTACAGACACAAGAGATTCACAGGAAATGATACATTCATGTACTGGACGTGATGTGGAAGACAGAAGCCAGCACAGAGAGACTCCTGATGTACCGCTATGACATGCAAGGCGAGGGTCACTTCACTGACAGCTGAAGACACGTTCATGAGCCTTGATAGTTTCTCCTATTGTATGGTGAGCACATGACTCATCTGTGACTGAAAGATCTGAGAGAGTCACAACAACAAATGGATAAATATGTGAAGTCTGATTAATTATTTTTATTCTGGTTAACACAAAGCCTTATCCCTGTGCTTTGAGTTTTCCAAGGTAAAACCACTGATTATGAGAGAAGCAAACAGCGCTTGTATTAAAGCAAACCACAAAACATGACAGTATAGCCTTCATGAATATTTTATATATGCAAACATCACTTCGTGTTGATCCTGTTTTGAAACCCCCATGATGGATTAATATAAGTTACTTTACTATTTCTCTATTACGTATTCCTGCATCACAGCATTTTCCTGCGTCAGTGTGTAGGTCTGTTGCCTACCATCTCTGTTCAGAATGCCTGACTGGAGAAACATCAGACTATGAAGGAGGCAGCAGTAAAAAGTCAAGTGTCATTTTCAATAATGAGTATCTACTTAAATACGTCCACTGTAGCAATTTCCTTTATAAAAACTCATGAAAACAAAACAAATCCTTTGTAATATATATTATAAATTGTTTTACAGTTCTCAGAGACAAAAGTGGTCGGTCAGCAGTAACTGTGCTAACTTAGCTTGCTTGTGATAGTCCCAGCCCGTCTATCCTCGTCAGTGACACACAGCTCATTCGCACCAGTGCATGCAGATATTTCACAGGATGAAGAAAAAAAACACTTGGTCCTGGGTTCAGTGTCACTGTGCTGAATCATGTTTTAGTTTAGCCACTCAAGATGTGTGTTGGCACATAACTGGGCTCTTGATTGTAAAAAGTATTTTACATTATTATCAGTAACATCATCTGTCTCCAAATCAAAAGGGAGTGAAACGCTGCGGTTTAAAACTGTAAAAATGAAAAATTAAGCCCTGCGCAGACTCAAAAGGTGGCTTTAAAATGTTTATGGTGGAGAACTGGAGCTGTGTCAGACTGTATTCACAGCAGTTACAATGGATTGACCCAGTTTCACGGTAAAAAAAACAAAAACAACAAAACACAATAACGTCCATAGAAGCTACTCAAACCACTGTCCATCCGTATAATCAGTATGTTCCAGACACTCTCTTTCACAGCTTCCATTTCAATCTTCATGCACAGCTCTTGTGTATAGAAGCTGATACAAAGAAAAAAAAGAAAAAAAGAACGAAGACTGCAAACAGTGAAGAAGAAACCACGTTACACGGTCAGACAAGGAAACAGCCTTTGAAATTCCCCCAAAAATATTGTTGTTAATTTTTAAATCACTGTGAGCAGAGCTTACATCCAGACGTCAATGGACACTACATTGTACATTCAGCATTTCCTCTACAGTATGTAAGCTGCTCACATGATCTGACCCAGCTGGGCCCGATAGTTCTGGCTCTGCAAACCATTTCAAATTTCAATCTTCCAAGGGAACAATATGTAATATGTGCAAAATATCTGGGTTTCGGCGCGGCATTGTGTTGACAGGAAACTGACAAAAAACACAAATGCTTATCTGTAGTCACAAAAAGAAAGAGAGAGATACAAGTGTGACTTTGACTACAAGTTTTTGAAATTTTTGGTCACTTTTCAAAACCTGTGACTGTTATTTAAAAGAAATCCAAGGATTTATATGTACACTCCATATTATTTTTTGTAATATAGAGAAATATATCAAAATATTCCCAACCACAGCGCTGCCATCACAGAAGCTGTTTCAGACTGTGCAGAGAGCTAAACGCTAAATTATTTGTTTCATTGTGCACAAACACATCATCTCCAGTAAGAGTCTCGTCAAAGAAAAGAATCTTGGAGCTGACTGGAAACAGTCTTTATAAAGTTACAGTAAGAATGAACACTGGTGAGAGCTGTAATTGTTTCCTGTCATCTGGCTTTCCCTCCGTCGCCATCATCTGCTCGCCAGGTTGGATAATAAACTGATATTTACATACGAAAGCCCTGTTAATGTATGAATTTTTCTATTTACTTGAAAATGCTCTGAGACTGCTGGAATGGAGCCAGACTACTTAGTGATATTTACTAGGTAAATAAACACAGAATTTAAGATTGTAAGTCTGCTGGTCATCTTAATCATTTTCAGACTTTGTTAGATCATCATGTAACTGATCTTTGCAGCAGGATCATTCAGAGATTTCTCTACAATGCTGAGAAATTGCCTCTTCCTCAGATCTGTTGTTTGTTGGTCTTGCCATTTGGCTGATATGGTGTGGAAAAAATGCAAAGCGGTAATATGCAAAAATAGCATTTGTAGTGGCAGAGCAAGAACATCTTCCAAGTCCAGCGCAGTAATTGGTGGAGACAGTTCAAAGTCATTGTGCTTGCTGACAAACTTGCCCTTGTTTCTTTACTGGCTCTCCAAGGGACATAGGAACCAGATGAGCGGTTGCGCTGCTGCCATTTAATCCCAGAATTCATCTGTGTGGCATCCTTGCCCACTGTTTCACCCCTGTTCACTGCTCTGTATTTAAAAACACACATTCAGGCAGTAAATCACAGGCTTTAATCTCATGTTGTAGAGAATGTGGAGCACTTCCTTCAGTCAGGATGTATCTGTGTTACACTATCAGATATGCTCATCACCTCTCCTCTAATCAGACTGTGTATCTATTGCTTTCACAGTCCAATATGCTTATGAAATACAACTCTCTGTTGAGCGAGATCACAATCCCCACAGTGCATTGGTGTTACTTTTATGTGCTGCTGAAAGCATTGATGAGATCTGGCAGTATCTAACCCACCAAGACACAAACATTTCTTCCATTGGGCTTTACCAAATAAAACAGTTATAAACAAGACCCCAGCTTTCCTACCATTCCAGCATCCAAAAGCAAAACAAGATGCTGAAGCTGCAGAAACACGTCCCAGATGTTTGTCATGAAGTGTAAGAGACTGGCTGTACGGCATGATCATCATAAAAGCCAGTATGTAATACTCATTGGTTTCTGATGACTCTGTTTTGAATGTCCCAAGTACGAAACAAAATAATTACATACTTACCATGGCATCTGCTGGGTTCCACTGTTGTGACTACGTGCACAGACAGTCAGAACGTACCCTAACATGTTAAATAACTTGGCCATTTCAAATAATTCCCATGTGAACACAATTTTCGGCCACACTTTCTCATATTCCAGTGTTTGTGTTTTTTACATATTTTGAGGGCAACAGTGCATGTATTATTTTAGCTCTTGCAAAACAAAAAAACAAAACAAAACAAAACCAAAAAAATGGTAGCAAAGAGAACTTTTTTTTCACTTTCTGTCTCATAGCACAGCATCCAGGAACCGAGCATGAGCACTGGGAGTCATACTGGTTTCCAGGCTCGCTCCCTGTGAGAACCTCTCATCAGTTCTTTCAGATGGAGAAAATGACAGGATGTACAGCACATCATGCAACCCCGTCCCAGGTAGGGAATGTTCAGGCTGTCGCTCTCTCACGGCCAATTGTGATGCTCAGCAGGGTCTTGGATGTCAGGAGGTATCTGTGAAACCTTGAGGGGTTATACTGCACTGGCCTCTCGCTGCTGTGTGTTGGCTGTGCGGGAAGAAACCAAATCCTCTGAGACAAATTAATATTTAGGCACACAGGGATGTGAGGACAGCTGCTGAAAAGCCGCTTTGACTATCAGTCCTGCCAAAGAAAACAAAACAACACAATGCAGCGTTCCATATGCAAGAGGAGGAGAGAGTAGCCAGATGTTGCAGTTAAGAGCTTTTATGAAATATGATCAGCTGACCATTGTCTCATTTTCTATCAGTACCATGTGGTTGAAGAAAATAAAAACAGCCATGTTAAGGCCTCAAGCTGCTCAAGCTGTGGTTAAAGATACTTGACTGATAGGACTTTAGGACAGTGATTTCTTTGTCTAATGTACCTCCACGTCACTATTAGATTAGCTCAAATACCACTTCATCAACATCACCTGTCTTTTGTTCTTTTAAAGTGGATTTTAAGCAACACTGTAAATAAATGGATATTGTTTTTTTAGGTCAGTTTGTTAACGTTTGCATTTACACTGCTCCCTGGAGAAGCAGAGGCTGGCTCTCTCAACCACGCATCCACTGCTTTTAGCTGACTGTTTCAACTGTTTACTTTTAGTTAACTATTTAAAATTATATTTATTATATATATTATATTTTATTTATTATATTTATATTTATCCAATATTTTATTCATTTTAATTATTTCAACCGTTACATTACATTTTTAACAATTTATTTACTAGTCTTAGCTTCCTCCCTCAGTCAGCTCCCTGAAGCCAGATGCTTATTGTTTGTTGCGACAAATGATTACCAATTTGGGTGGTTCTGATTGGATTAATCACTTACCTCCTCAGTACAAGTATGGATATATCTTTTTAAGCAAATCATAATTTCTTTTTTCCTAATAGTAGTTGAGCTGCACCACAACCTTTCCATTTAACTCCTGGCAACTACTTAAGCACCCCCTGCAGTTAGGTGCTGGTGGAGGAGACAGAGGGAAATTTTTAATGACAGCGTATTAAATTGATTAACAGGCTTCAATGGCTGAAATGTGTCCATAGTTTAGACACAGCACAGCATGTCATCCTTTGAAGCACAGCTGTGAACCAAGTTTTTTAAAGACAGAGGAGGGAGGCTCGCCCTGAGCATTTACTGTTCAGGAAATGTCCACTGCCAAGGACTACAGTATGTTTACCCTATGGCCGCTTAAACATGTTAAGCAAATATATCATCTGCTTTATGTTGAAATGTATGGAAAACTCCTCTCACAATAAGACGTGCATGCAAAAGAACAGGTGCGTGTAGACTCACACACTCTCATGTACACGCACGCCCGTCGATAAACTAACATTCTGGTCTAACAGAAACAGTTGGGTCCCTGTATTTAGGTGTGGCCTTAACAGATTGCTCCTTGTGGACCCACACATCAAACATTCCCATAATGGCTGAGCCCGGGGAATGTGCCATGGAACATCGACAGCACGTTTCCAAGTCTGTTTGAGCCTGCCTGCGGTGGGGAGAGGATGACAGGATGCAAGCTGAGCAGGGCTGGCTCTAGGCTGAGGTTTACTGTAAAGTTTATGTGAGTGTGCAAGCATGTGTGTGGATGTTGCAAGGTGTGGGACACTAATATGTACCTTTGCTGGATGTAAATGTTTTAGAGGCATCTTGTGAAGCAGGCTGAAAGCATCTTTGACATAATTACACAGTCTGTCAAAGCTAAAGAGGAGGTTCCCTATGAGACGAGGACTGTCAGGTCAGCATGAAGAGTGGAAACCAGACTGCCAAAAATGGGAAGTTGTTGACTAAACATCTGTGAGTGCGAATGTGTCTGTGTGTTTGCTGGCACGTTTGCATCTGTTGGGAAGTGTTTTCTACAGTAAGCAGGCAGTGGTGGATCAGTGTTGGACGGTGATTGATGAGCTGATGGAATTTGTTACTAATGAAAATGCAAAGTTTGGCTGCTGCATTTTGTTTGTGCTTTTCTCTCTTTTTTTTTTTGGTCCTTCCATCAAATGTGAATGAAATCTTCATTTATTTCAATGATACAATGATATCCCAATAAGCTTTTATTTTTTTGCAACAACCTCTACTGTTTCTCTGAAACCTTGCGCACCACTGGTACTAGTGCTACTAGTTCTACATGTACTACTACTATTACCAATACTGCTACTAAACTATGTCAAATTCTACATTTGGTATTTGTTAAATGCATGTCCTCAAACTCACGTGTAATGATGAATTCATTAGTGAGGGGCAGGTGCCTGTGCAGCTCAGGGCACAACAAGAGGTCTAAAGGTCAAAGGTTATTCATGGTTTAAAGATACTAATGAGATACTTATACTTGGGGCATCAATTAGATGTTTTGTTGTTGTGTTTAGGTGTTTTGATGTATTTTAGTATTTAACCATCTCAACACCTGGTTAAGCGTGTGCCATGAAGGCTGAATCCTTATTGCAGTGACCTGTGTTCAAATCAAGCCCAGGCCCTTTGCAGCCTGTGAGCCTGGGTGTACTCTGTCTGATGCCTCTCTGCCAAAGCTGGGAGTTAGCTGCAATGTTTAGCCCCCATGTTTTGTGTTGATTTTGATTTTTAGCTATGCTAGCATATTAGCATGATTTTAAGAAAGAAAACGCCAGTCTGTCAGATAAATGGTCCAATGGTCCAGACTGAAATATGTCAACAGCTATTAGATTGATAGCCATAACATCTGGTACATTCATGTTCATAAACAGGATGAGTCGCAGTAACTTTGATTCCCTGAATTTTTATCCAGGACCAACATCAGGTTTAAATTCAAATATGTGCAATATTGATTTTATGACCAAAAACCTGCAGAGCTAATGACATTCCCATCAGACTCAGCTATATTATGTCCTAATAAGCTTATGTCAGCATACTAAAAACCTAGCCTCATGATGGTGAACATCTTAAACATTATACCTGCTAAACATTAGCATGTTAACATTGTAACTGTGACATTAGCATGTAGTTTATTTAGTCCTGTTGTGCCTGATGTTGCCCTGTTCGTTACATGCATGTTATAATTACTAAAATAAATTGCTTTAAAAATGTTATTAATTGTATATTTTATTATTAACATTACTGTGATAAATGGAACTGTTGTTCTACCATTTGTTATATTTTTTATCTTATTGTTGGTCATTACATAAATGTCAGATTGGCCAGTCATATCTCTTTGGGCTATTATTTTATACATATAAAAAAAAAAAACCATCAGGTGTCAGATTGAGCTCACACCTGCAGTGGGGCTGCCTTTGGGGACAGGGAAGCAAATCTCAATCCCACATTCTATACTGTCAGCTTGGGCACAAGTTTAGAGTTTCTGCCCCGAGGCGATGTTTAATGAAATGTCTGCTGAGTGCAGACTCTATGATGACCCTGCAGTTCAGCAGTACAGGACAGTGAAACTGTCAGGGTTAGGAAGTATGTCATGCACTCACAGTAACTCACAGGAAAAAAAAGCATCCATCTCAAGAAAAGCACAAAAATATTTGCAGTTTTAGTGTTTAAATGAAGTTCATCCCCTCATATTCTCTGAAGCAGTGATTACTTATGTTTCAGTATCAACAAAACAAAACAGCAAAAACAATCACAGTACATCAGTTCCAGAAATGTTGAGATGCCTGCTGTTCAGCTATGTTATACATATTCCTTCATCCGTTGCCAAGCTGAGGGGCAGCTCGAGAATTGTTTACTTTTATAAAAATTTCCACTACATTGTTGTGATGTTTAAGAAATTAGTGGTTTCATGCTCGGCTGACGCGTTCTTGACTGGGGTTTTCATGGCGAAACAGCATCAGTACCTTGGAGCGGCAGTGACGCATTGTGTGTAAACATGTCATTTAAGACCGATCACTACATGCCATAGATTTTGTTTCTTAGCCATTTTGTTCCATGTGGATCGTTATTACTAATGTCTTTGTGTTCCAGAGCCGAGTGGTGATTTAAAATCTTTAAATAACTGATGATAAGATTAGCACTGGAAAGATTTACTGGCCCATTATTGTCTTTGAATCATTAAATTCATTTGGAAGCTGCTTTCTGTTCTTCACCATTCACATGCATGCTGTAGCACACACATTATAGATGTACATATACATATACCCTTTAAAATAACACCTAATCTCTTCCCTTATTTTCGTTCACCTTTACACTGTCTTCTACTCTCCCACCTCTGCAGACCCCCTCAGCTCTGCAGAGCGCTTTAGGCTCTTTCAGCTCATTGTTCTGATTTACTGTTTCAGTTTAGTTTCAGTGCTCTCTTTGTTTCCAGCCACAACTGGCAACTGTTTTATGAGAAAAAGATCTCACAAACTAACTGTACACTACCCACCCAACACCAAACAGCAGACGGACAAAGTTAGCCGACAAGCCAATGAACATTCTGGAGCATTTAGCAGCGAAAAATCCAAATAGGGAGTTGGTGGAGACTAAAACAGACCTTAAAGGAGAGTGAACATTGGACTTACATTAGTCAGGTGGCCAAAAACACAACTCATAGACTTTAATTATAATTTTCCTGCATGTCTCCTGGAGGTAAATTAGCAATTGTTTGCTTCCAGTTTCACCACATCAATTTGTTGAGGTGATAACACGTATAAATTATGTTAACATCTTCCTCTCAAATGACCAAAAAATTATTTCAGGCTAAAAAAAAACCAAAAAAACAACACTGTAACAAACACTTGTTGCACTGTTGTGTTTCATGGAGAAAAAAAAAAAAAAAAAAGGAACACAACATGATCACATAGGCTGCTATTGCTTGACATGAGTCCCAGTTTAATCGCTTGTGAAGTGCTACTGGAAACCCATCTCTGCTCAACCAATCAGCACGAGTTTGACGATCCACTGAGCTGTAGCATTAGCAGCTGACTCTCACAGACACTGTTGGATGCAGCTCCACACTCCTTGAACAAGCTTGAGTCTAATAATAGTTTAATATACACACAGTGTATACAGTGAGTAGTAACTCCAGCAGAAAGCTCTTTGTCATGCAGCTACTACTACACTTTTACTATGAGCAGTATATATTTAAGGCTTTGTAGAGCTACATTTATTGTATTTCATATTCATAATAAGACAAGGATGTGCAAACAGGACTTGATGTCTACAGTGGGTATTCAGGTTGCAGTCTAATGCATCAGATCGGTAATAAAACACAATTTCATGAGAGTTATAATGTATTTCATTCTATTTTAGAGAGGTGTTAATTCAATTAAGGTCATGTCAGAGGCTGTGTGGTGCTGTTGAATTATATTGCACTAAAAAGTGTTATGAATATTTATTGCCCCCTCATTTGACACAAGCTGGGAGAACAAAATATTGGAAGCACATGCCTCAACCGTTAAGTGTTTTCAAGCACTTTATGCTTTATTCAAAGTGCTTTCCAGCAGTATTTTTTAAGAGAAAAGGTTTCGATGCTGAGGACTAAGTGGCTGGTTTCAAATGTGCCTTGAATTAACTTTCCCACCTCTGAAAAAAGAAAAAAAGCAGTGTAGAGACACTTCTGTGAGCGTTTCATAGAAGACATTTTGACTTTTCACTGTAGGCAAAGCAAAGTAATAAAAATTGATGGTGCTTCAGTTTCAGGGAGCTGGTATCGTGCATGCTGGCTCACACTGAACACAGTCACAGAACACAGACCAGATGGAACAGCTAGAACAATGGCTTCATAGTACAGAGTCATTTTCCTACTATGGTGAGTCAAAATGGCTGCTGTGAGAAAGGCCAGTGGAGAGCATGTGAGACAGTCCCACACTGGACTTCATCAGTGTTCATTTTGTCCATGAAAAATATTTTCTTCATGATGTGTTTTTATAGACACATGACTGCTGGAAAGCACTTTGAAACTAATGAAACTAAGACTCTGCACGTGTGTGTGTGTGTGTGTGTGTGTGTGTGTGTGTGTGTGTGTGTGTGTCTTTTTTGTATTGACCTGCCACTTACCACTTTGACATCACACTTCATACGTCTGATCTACCCATCTCCTACCCTAAAACAACATG
>JBBMJY010000025.1:19805573-19822686 GCA_037833715.1 Toxotes lorentzi | reverse complement strand
TCTTCGTGGTGTGTTTTTATAGATACATGACTGCGGGAAAGCACGTTGAAACTAATGAAACTACGACTCTGCACGTGTGTGTGTGTGTGTGTGTGTGTGTGTGTGTGTGTGTGTGTGTGTCTTTGTTGTATTGGACTGCAACTGGCAACTTTGACATCAAACTTAATACGTCTGAGCTACCCATCTACTAAAATACAACAAAATGTCACAGTGAAGACTGGAGCTTGCATGGCATCGAATTGAGGCAAAATGCAAAAAATGTACAAATACCAAGGCAATCTCTGCTGCAGAGTAAACAGCCTTGATGTTCAGCATTGTCTTCCACACTGATGACTGCCTTTAAGGAAGCTCTCGCCTCATCCAAGGCCTTAACAGAGTGGATTAATTTCTGTTCAGAGAATATATCGTAGTTTTGCCAAGAAAACATGAGCCAGCATAGAAGGAGAATTATTTGCTCTCAGCCCATAAAATAAGTAAGATTGATGTGGTGTTTGATCTGCCAAAAGGAAGCCTGTCTCTCTCTCCCTTTTTCCACCTCCCCTCAACAGACTTTAGCTGACATGACTTATAAGGTGGTGGCCCACACCAACTGAGTGCATGACCCTGTTTGTTTCTCTGAGCTATTCTGCATTTCCTCTACTTTAGGCCACACTACCAGAAATACAACACATCACCACAGGTGGGAACAGAAGTCTGACAACTTTATTGTCCGATTACTCCGCCAGGCAGAGATCCTGAACTCTGATACCGTGGAGATTTTGTAGACAGGCATGTCTGCGACTAAGCTAAGAATGTTTAATTGGGAGCAAGGAGGAAGTAAGTGTGGAAGAATCTACTGTCTTTTGTCTTGTGTTTGACCCAACCAGAAGTGTCAATATGGTAATAATGAAAAACCTAAATACAGTTGAAAAATGAAACGCATCCTCACAGGTATACTGCTCTGTCAAGTTTAAGGTAGCTGAACAATTACAATTCAATTCAAGCCAGGAGGTTTATTGCATATTAACCTTGATTTTTGGATCAAACTGGCAAGAGGAAAACATCTAAGTGTCTTTATCCTAAGATGAAGGGATTTGTATCCTAATGACAGTGGTCTCTGAAAGGATGACAGAGCCCCATCCACAGAGCAGGTGGGGTCACTGAAAGTGTTGGGGACAAGCAATACTACACCTATGGACTTTGGAGACTTTATACGATGTTGATGACAGTACTAAAAAATCCAAATGACTGCACTGATGGGGGTGTGTTGCTTTGGGTGTCGATGAGACAATGAAATATGAGAAACTAACTGAGAGAGTCTGGTTAGAGTAGTGCATCCATAATACTGTGAGACAGAATTATACAACTCTGGAAAGTGATCACAGCAGCAGTGTCTTTAGTCCCAACAGTCTTCAGATGAACAGTAGAGCGCTGGCTTTCCTTTAACAAATCTAAGAGGAATCTGAGTTTGCATGCATTTGACTGCCCACCGCAGCGTTGTGTTGGAAGACGTTACGTTGTGTTGTGTTCCAGTTCCAGGCAGATTCAACTTTTTCTGCTGGACAATGCTGTTTTTTTGCTAACGCCCTTTGAATTGGCATCCTTGCTACTATGTTTGGGCAGCTGTGGCCTAGAGGTTAGAAAAGCAGGCTTAGTACTGAAAGGTTGCCGGTTTCATTCCCTGACCCAGAACCTTACAGTTAAAAAATGTAGGAAACCTACATTTATCCCAGATCCCTCAACATCCACTTGCATTACAAGGCACCTTATTCCCCAGCTGCTCTCACCTGGCAGTGGCTGCCAACTGCTCCTAGATTGTGAGTGTTCACTGCTCACAAGTGGGTTAAATGTCAAATTCCTGTGTGTGTAAAAAAACATACTTGGCCAATAAAGGATTCTTCATCTTCTTCACTGACAGACTCGCCTCGTTCAGATGAATTAGGGAGCTGTATTTTTTTCACACAGGGCTAAATTTGTTCTGAGCTCAGCAGGGTTCTTCACCACTATCATACCAAAACAGGGAATATCTTTGGAAAAAGCATTTTTTTCCCCTAAATTAGTCTTTCAAAGACTTCAAGAACATATTTCTGGGCTTAAGCTAAATATATAAGACAGTTTTTACACCATACTAAAATGGTATTAGCATTTAAAATGACAGATGACAGCATATGACATAAATTCGCCAGCTTTACAGTCCACCTGTCCAACAGGTAACCCACAGCACCTACAAGCCTCTTGATCTGATGTCAGCCTCTAGCATTAATAAAGTGTCTGCATGATTCAACCTCGGCCTGATATTAACGTAAGGCTGGTTACAAATGCAGGGTCCTATTTTATGACTTGCAACTATAACACAGTGAAATCTGGATTTATTTTAAACACATTAAAATGCCCTTCTTTGATTGTTTTGGAAGAAATGCTATATGGTCTCTGGTTTTGAAATGCTATATGTTTTGAAACCATTCACTCAGGGTGCATAGTAGGTTGATTGTGAATAAAGATGTGCATCTAGGATCAAAACAGCATTTAATTGTGGTTTAGTCTTGAGTGAAACAATATGATTCATATGGTAACAAGCCTGGTCTGCTTTTTACTAAAATCATGTGTGAGACATTCAAAATACACACACAATGCTGCTGCATGCTGTGCTTATCTCTTTCAGTTGCTGTCACTGATCTGCTGTCAGTGAAATGTGCCAACGAGGTGCTCTTTAGATAACAAAATAAAATCCATTGTCTCTGTGCTGTCGTCTGTTCTGCCACTCACTATTTTTCCATGCGTTCTACGGTAAACTCTCCATCTGTTGCTGCTTTTATTGCTCCTCCTCGTAGCTTGATTATGACTTTGGAGACTGGAGAAAGAGCTGGATAGATGTGCTGTTTTATTGTTATATTGTGAGCAGCGCGACTGCTGTTGACTCTTCGCTGCTCTGCCTTCGGTGGGGGACACACACCGGTCAGCATCTAACCAGAACAAGCTGTTTTCCATCGCTTCTGCTCAGGCCAGCAGATCATTATTTTGTTTGGATGCTGGCCCTGTCACATGTGTGTCACACTCTCTGGATGTTTCATCTCCACTGTAGCTGCTGGTGCGCTTTCCTGCACAGCAGAGAGAGAGAGAGAGAGAGAGAGAGAGCGTTCGTTATTAGTGATTAAGTGCTCCCACTGCACAAAGGGCGTCATTTGGGAATAATAACATATTAGAACTGCTTTTCTGTGCAGTAACTGTGTATTATTTGAGCTCAGGCTGGAGAGGTTTTTTGTTCCAGTGAATACCTCGTTTGATTTGACGGACAGGGGCCGAGTGGGATTGATATTGAGGTCTTATCTGGCATAGATCAACCAGGTGCCATGCTGCCTAAAACACAAGGACTGAATCAGCCTGAAGAGTTTGAATAGACAGAACTCAATATCATCACAGTGTGGGAGCATCACTATTCACTATATATAAACTATCTACATCAAAGAGCAGGAAAGAATGTAAAAAAAAAAACAACACTGCCTCACCTTGAAGGCATAAAGGCAGAACACGTTTGTGCCACTGATTTGTGCTTGTTTCATGCAGCCTGGAGATCCATGTGGCCAAAACCAAGACCATGTGAAAGCATATGGATCATGAGAGGATAATACAATGGAAAATTTTATGTTTCCTCAGTCAACCGTCATGTTTTCATCTAAGAGCACTTTCAGAATCATGCTTTCACAGTTTATGGTTAATGGTGATGAAATTACAGATGCTAAAATAAATGACAGGAAACAGATAAAAAGCAAAAGATAAGGCAATCCTGATTAAAATGAAAATTATGACAATCTGTTTTTCTCTTCGGCATAAAACTGAAATGACTTAATGGACAAAAGGTTGGAGGATCAATTTTGCCAGGCACACATTTTAATGTCAAAATCACTTAATGTTAATCATCGTATGAATAAAGAATGATCCTCCATTCTGACTTTAACATAACAACACGTCACAATGTCCTCGCTCCTGTGACTCACATCCTCACAGATTCATGACACTGACAACATCAGTCAACACCCGGGCACTGCCGGTGACACAAGACGTCACACAGGGAGTCAAAGGTCAAGGGACAGGAATAAATAATTGCCAACTTGTCTAAGAGACATGTGGCCCCATGGCTTGACACCGTGAGCGCTTATGACGTCTGTTTATGGGCATGAATCACAGCACAGTTGAATATCATATGCTAGGAAGTCTGCCCTTCAGACAGCCTGAAATCCTCTTGAACCCTGGGAACACAAGAAGAACAGATCAGCCAGCTGAATGTGTGTGTGTGTGTGTGTGTGTGTGTGTGTGTGTGTGTGTGTGTGTGTGTGTGTGTGTGTGTGTGAGTGTAAAAGCCAAAGCTTGTAGGTTTTTAAGGTAATTAAAGTTGCAATAAGCAACTGTGTGGGAACGAGAGAGGCAAAAGATTTAGCACAGGGAAGTTTGACATTGTCCCAGTGTGTTCGCTATCTCCTGTTTGAGAAACTTAGAGGGATATTTTCACTCTGAATTTCATCTCCAAGGCTGCGTACCAACCCAAACAAACTCGATCAATCGAATGCTTTGGGTTATAAGTTAGGTGGTGGGATTTGGAGAAGATCCAAACTAAGACTGTGGGAGTCATGTAGGCAAAGAGGATCTGCTTCGGGGGGAAAAAAAATGCTCTTAGGGATTATTTTTAAACCCAAAACCCAAAATGAAACAAACAAACAAACAAAATTTAAAGGGTCTCTGTGGAATTTTTAACCTCTAGTAGCACTATGGAGCTGTTTTTCTATGAGCGGGTTTGTTTGTGTGTCTGTTTTGTTTATCTTATGCACTCGGGTGATGCTAAAACACATTCCTGCCAATGGTTTCACACTGTTCCACGCATCAGATGGCATCATTGGGTGGTGCAAAACAAGTTTTACAAATTTCTTATAAGGAAGGAAATACAGTCAACACATAATGTGGTTCAGAGAGAAGCACTAATTATAAACATAACTTGGGAGGTTTGTCAAACTTTGGGAGAAGTTACACAAACTTCACACAAACCAAAGTCCATTCACTTCAGGGAGCAATGTTTTGTTTCTGACCACCTGGTGAATCTAAGTCCAATACGAACTTTCCTTTTAGCTCTGTTTTGGTCTTTTTAGATGCTAAATGCCCCAATGTGTCACAAGTTAGTCACTAACTTTGCCTGTCATTTGATGCTGGGCACAGTGGGTTTTGTCAGAGCAGTGAGAATAAAAGCAAAACAATGAGCTGAAAGACACTAAAACAGCTGAGGGGAACTTCAGTGTTCGGTGATAATACTCCGTGGGCTGGTCACTATGAGCGACACCTTTCATATTATACAGTCATTTGATGCATTGATCCCCAGTTGGCTTAGTTCAGCTTTAAAATTAGTTTAAATTACAGAACAGTAAAGTGTCTGCAGAAAATATGCTCAGTATGTTTGATGAATACAGAGAATGTGAATACAGGCTCATAAGAAGGCTGTAGGTCTAAAAAAAAAATCAAGTCTGGTAAAACACCATAGATGACTATAAGCAATAAGAATCATATCATCTACTGGGGCTGCATTTGTCATGAAAATCTCATTAGAAGATTGGAATACGTTTGCGGTGACGATATTTGTCATTGCCCTCCACATACTGTCCATCTGTAAAGTCTGCACTGCAACATTTTGGTCAGAATCCATGGAAAAACATCAATTGTAATTAGGGGTTACATCAGCATGGGGTGGATGTTTTTTTCCTTCACATGGGAACCCAATTTATGGTCGAATTCTGAGGTTGAAATCACAGAGAAAGTGAAGGCGCAGCTGTCAGTCTGGTTCAGACGGGACAACATGGATGGAATGAGGAACACACAGGGTGGTACGGCATTTGAGGTTTTGCTATAGCGTTGTCTTGGGCTGCTGCCTGCATACTTGATCGTACCCGGAGGGCCGAGCCGTTCAAGGTCCATTCTGAACACTGTGTGTGGGAAAAGCTACTGTAGGCAGGTCAGTTTAGGGCAGGTTACTGCAGTAAAATGAAGGCTTTCTTGTTGTTTGGACCTGCATGCCTCGTAACACAAGTATAATATACAGAGGCTGTAGCACATAGTTGTTACATATAGCATAATGCAAAACAGGAAAAGAGAGCTATATACAGTTTCATATGATATAATCTTGGGGATCTTGGCAATGGGGCTAAATGATAGGGTGCATGTCTGTATAGAGGAGGGAAGATGACACCAAAACCTCTCACGATATAATGCTGTGCAGTTTTTACTCATCCAGTCATCATGAAAAACTGACGGGCCAAAGGCGACACACAGATGATCTTCACTCCATCTGTGGAGGTAAATACAGTATGGTGGAGTTTCTGGGCGTGGCAGGCTGCTGGATACGTGTTGATCAGCGTCTACACCAGCAACACTGTGATTAGGACTGACCTGAGTAAATATTTTACATGACAAAAATGGGAATTAAGGATGAAAGGAGGATTAAAAACCAACAGATGTGTAATTATATCAATGCCATGCCCTTTGAAGCCATATTTCCCCATACTGCTGAGGTCAGATAAGGACATGTCCTGTGGCATACAAGTACTAGGACAGCATGGTGCTTTTCAAGGTCTCACAGGAAACATACAATAATTTTTTTCAATCCACAGAGTCCATGTGCAAAAACAGTGTGGTGGAAATGGTTGGTATTCATCTCTGAACATCTGTGAATTAACAACCAGGGACTACAGCGTAACATCCAGTAAAATGAAATACTGTCTTCATATCTTTCTTCAGTTGTTCTCAGGGTGTTCTTCCTACGGGACGTGAAACGTAGAAGGTGATGCTGTGTCTCACAGGCCGTCTGGTGAGTAATAGGAATGAATGATACACAATGAATCAGGGTATTCACCTCCTGTTATTCTGTGTTAATTCTCATACATACAATCTGGGTTCGGAAAGTGGTTTAATTTTAGTCAACGCTGCCAACATCAGAGAAACTGGTGACTGAGCTGACACTAGGCATTGCCAATTCAAGAATGCAACAATGATGAGTTGATAATAATCAAATATGCATCAAATTGGGCCCTTTTGGGGCCGAAGGGAGTTTTAGACAATTTATACTGTAAGTCATGGATTTGGCATGTGTGGTCTCAAATTTTCCTCTGTTTCTGTCTTTAATTTGTGACCTCACAGGTTAATCATCTTGCCAAGATTTTATGTTGAATTGTAGGTTTTTCTGAGCGGGTTTTTCTTCAGCTGATACAATACGCTCCTCTGCTGCTCCAGCTGGAGGGATGAGGATACAGATCCAAATCTTAGCCACAAATTCTCACAAACCTACAGCGCTGGATTATTTCCTGGATCTTACCTGTGCTCTTAATCAGGTCGGCTGCTTGGCTCGCAGCTCGCTGGAATGTGGCAAGAATCAATTAAATTAAATTAAAACTTGGCAAGTTTTCGGTGGAGGGAGGCACACACAAATCTATGGGAAGGTCAGGGAAAAAGCTATAAAACTAAATTATACAGTATGTTAAAAAATATTTTTCACATTAACCTCCCAGTTGGTGGTTAAAAACTTAGTTCTGAGAATATCTAAAAGCTGTATTTTCTTTCCCTGCTTTAATGAATAAAGTATTTTGGGATATCAGGTTCTGTGAAGAGGCTCTAGATTATTACCGGGAAGGTACTGATGTCACCATGAAGTCAAACTATCAATCAGACTGCTCATTCATCTCAAGTGTGTGTGTGTGTGTGTTCCCTACTTATGTACAATAAAGGAATGTGTGTGTGCGAGAGAGAGTGAAAGTCAAAACTGTTTCCTCAACTAAACACGAGCAGATATCACACTTTAAAAAAGCAACACGCATTCAAATGATCAAATGAAAAGCTGAGCATTTGGTGTCATTTCCTTTGATGAAAATAACTATGCTGTAACATAAGAGAGGAAGTCTGAAGACAAGTAAAGGACAGATGAGACACATGAATACAAAGAGAAACATGAATACATTGAGAGTCAGACAGAGGAAACGGACCGGAGTTATAAAAAGAAAATAAAAATAAAGAAAGAAAGTTAGATGTGAGAAAGAAAGAAATCAATGGTTCTCTTTCATGACGCATAGTTCATGTGTGAGTACACTTAGAAGGGACCTTCATTAAAGTGAGTCATAATAAGTAATGGCACCACTTTAGAAAAACTTGACTTGGCATGAGGGGACATTTATTGACTGGCAGATCAAACTGATGATGAATAAATGAGGTAAAAGTGCCAAGAGCCTTTCCAAAAAATCACACATAGAAAGAGAATGTCAATAGGGCTCGTAATTTCCAACAGGACACTGAATATAGTCACTATGTAAAAAAGGAGACTTACTATACAGTAAGCTATAACACTATGAAATGCTCAGCTTTTCATGTACACTCCCATCAAAAAACACTCCCCATCAAAAAACTAAAAAACTAAAAAAATAAATAGAAGAAAATCTGCTATCATACATTTAAATGCATGACCTTTCATAGATGATGAAAATCATAGTTGTGATGATACAAAAATATGATTTGCAGATGTCCACTTTAAACGTGCAAAGAATATCTGGTATTAAGGGTTAAGAGAAATGCTGGTACATTTATTTTGGTATTTCCCACATACAAAACGACTCCTGGGAAAAATGTCAACTTTATTGCTGTTCAGATTTGATTTTACTTAAAATGGAAAAGTGTGTTGTTTGGGTTCATTGCTTTTTCCCTAAATATTTGCCTTGGGTGTAGGGCTGATTGGATATTGGGGGCCGTGGAAAGAGAATGTGTCTGTAGTGTATCAGTGCCTTTGAAAGGAGATCAGAGCAAGTCCGGGCCTAATTAACAGCATGTTTACACCTACACATCTGGGCCCAGTCGCCATCTGCTGAGTAACGGGCAACATGGAAGCCAGTCAACACGGATAAATTCAGTCAGGGTTAAACACGCATGTAGAGCAAGAGGTTTAGTGGCACTGGATGAAAAGTTATTTAAGCAAGCATGACTTTAAATAAAGTGTACAGTTTCAATTTTAACAACAGTTACAGTATATATCAAGAACACGCCACAGCTTTTGTTTGAAAAACTTTCCATTTTTAGATGGAAGATGAATGATCCACACAATGACTGAGTCCATGTTTATTCAATAGAAAGGTCAAGGATTGTTGACTCACTCCATGTCAGACCCACACCTTCTATACTGTAACTAAAATTGTAACACATATCCAGGTTTACAATCAGACCAGGTACAAATGACATTCAGTCAGATCAAGTTAGCTGATTGAGCTGATGTGTCGGTACTTGGCTGCAGCTCTATGGGGGACAGTATCAGCCTGTCTGCTGGTTGGTCCGCTGTCACTTCGGTCCTGACCGAAATTTATACATGTCTGTTCAACTCATGTGAAACTGCTCAAATAGTGCAGTCATGCAGCCACCTACACATTGTGTTGCTATTTCGACACCACTTTATTTCAGGGTGAAATAAAGCTCTCACTTGGGGTATCATTTACTGTGTGACTGCCATTCAATTTTCACAAAAATTAAAATTAATGTGAATTAATTCCCAAAATTATAGTGCAGTGGAAGTGCTGCTTACTCATTTGTGAACCGCAGACAAGTGAATGCGTAGAGGCTTTGATTCAAGTTTCACTTTTAAAGTAGTCTCAGCGGGGAGCCAAGGGAAATGCCTGCCAGCCGCACCCACACTTCCTGCTCGAGCCTCCCTCTATGGAGGACACAAACCCAAAACAGCTATCAGTATTAAGACACAGCTTCCTCTTATCAACACTGCCACAGGGAGATTAAAACAGTTTGTTCCCAAAATGTCTATTATTACGCCATAAATCACCCGTGTCACCCGTGATTAGGGGGAACAAACACTTGTCTTAATTACAAGCAGCCACAATATTCATCATTTACGCTATGATTCATTATTATTTATGCAACCAATGTGCCAAAAACATTTGCTTAAACTAAATCCTTACCAGACATGGTACCACAGTTATTCACACTGTGTGTTAAACCCTGAAGCACAACAATCGGCTCCCTGTCATTGGAGCAAATAAACTAGCTTTTAGCTTCTGCAATGAGTGGGTTGTTTTACAGTATCTCAATTTGAACTGGACTGTCACACTGAAAAGATCTGCACTGAGTCAGTGCTGTGAAGACTTTTCCTGCTGCAGGCAGCCATTGTTTCCTCCATTGTTCTCCCTGGTGACTTAAATAAAGACAGTCTCCAAAGCCACACAGCTCTAAATATGTATTTCTGCTGTGCTAATTAGAGACTGTCTGTCAAGCGGGCACTGAGCCCAGGACGAGGGATGGCTAAATATACCAAAACAAAAACAAAGCGTCTAAACGGAAAATTATAAACATTTAGACAGAAAGTCATGGACAAAATCGCAAATATAACTGGAAAGGTGACTTTTTGTGTGTTTGCTTTACTGAAGAAGGAGCACAGCAGCAACAGGAGTCAGCAGTTTGGTCACAAGCTCGGAGAGTGAGACTGTGCTACAGGAGCTAAGGTCAAACTGTTGATGAAGCAGAAGAGGCCGTTTAGAGAAACAGGACGTGAGAATCAGTCGTTTAATGTCACTTCATTAAATGGTAAAAAAAAAATAAAGTGTAAAAGATGAAAAATATGTAAAAAATAAAAATAAAAAATTCACCCTGTCTGTAAATCTTGTAAAGCAGCATTAATCAATTTTTTTGACACATGGAGAAACATGTGTTGTATAAATATACACAACAAATATACATAGTCATACATTTACTCAAATCAACAGAAGTAAAACTGACGTTTAATAAAAGGTATTAAATTAAATCAAAATCTCTAATGTCTGAATTGCAACCATCAAGCTGCAGGTGTGATACAAAGCCAAGATATCAGAGGACTGAGAACCAGTTCCTCACTCAAGCTGAGACTATTTGGTCTATAAATCCACTTTTCCTCAAGTTTTAATAATGCACTGTCCATGTTGTCCTTTGTCTAATACCAGTGTATCTTAGATCATTTTCTAAGTCTCTCTCTTTTTTTTTTTTACATAAAATGGTCTGCCAGCAGTGAATTGAGCTCCTGAGTTCATTCAGGCAAAGACTTAATTTCCTTTTTGATTTCTGAACATAGAGTAAATTGTGTAGTTGGGACTATGTAGCTGCAAATTAGTAGTAGTAGTTGTAGCAGTTGTATTTAACAGTTGTAAACAACATATTTGACAGTCAACAAATCTGGAGTCATTTCCAGATACACTAGGCCTCAGAGAATATCTGATCACAGACTTATGAACTGTAGGCAGGTATTAGATGACTGGTGTTACAGGATGTTTAGCCTCTATAAATTTGGCTTCGTTCTCAGTTAACCAATGATTCTGCAAATGAGTGGATAGCAGGGAATCCATACCTGTAGTTAGACGTAGGGTCAAAAACAAGTCTCACATCACCATCTGCTACACTGCAGTATTTTATATAACCTGCGGTTTCCTTATCACATGCCTTGACAGTTATACATGTGCATTCACTAAGTTCATCCGCACATGACCGTTCACCTACAGTGAGGAGAGCTTCACCTGTTACATAAAGGAAAGAATTCTTACACTTTCATGTATTATGAGATATTTCACAAGCAATTTTTTAGGAAAAGTGTATCTGTGAAAATCCTCTATGATGGATTTATCACTGCAAATCAGCGCCAGATTCAAATTCATACGACATGCCTCTGAGGAAAGTTGGCGCTGTGTGATAAAGTCGTTCTCAGCAGGAGCATTCCAAAGTGTGTCTGGGGTCTAAGATTTTGTTCAACTAAACCGAACCGCTGAACTAACAAATGATTCAGCTGCAGCTCCAAACCCTGGAAATTCTTCAAATTACCAACTAAAATACCTGTGCAAACATTTTGATGTGTTCTCACCCAAACAGCAAAATGCCGTCTGTGGGTGTCTCTGCTACACCCAAAGTACAGCAGTAATCCTGGCATCTCAGACAGTAAAGGCATGTTAGCCTGCTGGGTTTTTTCTCCAAGAGAGTCTTTCTCACATTTTTGTCTCGGAGTAGTAGAGGGGTAATAATCTGATTCACTCCTCCAGTGCAATTTAAGGGGCGTCACAGGTCAGTTGATTAACATAACTTTAACCATCATGTCACCAGATGCTGTCACTCCTGCTCTGTTCCCAGCTCGGATAGAGGCGCTCTGACTCAGCCTCCGGGAAGGTGAAATGTTTTCCTGTTCACACATTTCCCCCTTCCTTACCTCAAATGACTCCTCTCTTCCCTCCCTGCAAAATAGCGTTCCTTGAGATCCTTCAGCACCGCCGCTCAACGGCACATCTGACACATCTGGGAACCCAGAGCGGATTAAATGCTCTGTGTCTACAAGTGTTTTTGAACAGAGAGAGTGCGTCGAGGACTGAAGAATGGAAGCCATGCCACAAGCCCCGACTGGTATGTTCAAAGTGTGGAAATATGTGACCAGCAGAAATTTCAAAGCACAACAGCATATTTATGAGCTCGACTTGAAGGCTGACCAAGAGCCATGTGTTGATATCAAGTTGCGTTAATGGTTTGGTAAAGCTGCCATTACAAGCTACTAATTGACTAACATTTTAACAAACTGTTACTGTAATAAATTCTCTGTAGCGATGAGTACTGGGAATCATTCAATATTCTCATAAAAAAAAAAAAAAATCTTCACATTGTGAAAGTGCTGCTGTCTGGTTCTACTACAGCTGCACATGCATTACAGAAGATAACATAAAATAAGACTGATGGTGTGAATACCAATGTAAACTGAACTTTCCCACTCCGCCTTTTCCCCTTTTGTAGATAACGTCTGAACTGATTAACGGCACACTCAGAAGTGAGTCATGTTCCCCGAGGAAGCTCTTTATCGCCTGGAATGCAGAAAGACGCGTCTTTGCTCAACTGCAAATATAAATCTCGGCCATGCAACTCCAAGTAGTTTACACTTGTCCTCCTCAGTGTCAGCTCTACCACAGATGGACATCAAAGTGTTGGATGGAAATTAATGGCAATTTATCCAGTCGATCAAGCACAGCCAAACTCGTTTTATCCGACAGTATCTTGAACTTTTCTCTGACCAGCTGCTGAGATGTGTCGACACCAGATTACCACACACAGAACACGATATACAGTACAGGACTGTTTACATACAAGGTATACTTAAAGCCTGGCAGCACCTCATTCACAGACACGAATACATTCATTCCCTTATTCATAAAACCCAACCGAAAGCCCAAACCTAAACACAAGCCACCTTCAATTATTCATCCCCAAAAAAGTGGAAGTCAGTAGAAGAAAATGTAGGAAAAAGTGATTGTGACAGTTTCAGATTTAAAGCCACCATGTGTAGAATTTCAAAAATTACAACTCCAACTCCGCCCAGTGGTAGCATCAAAAAAAAAAAAAAAAACGAAGATCAGGCCTGAGGCACTGAAATGAAGGGATGAAGGGGTTTAGACTGCAATGGACTGTCTAATAGTTCTGTAAATAAAAATGTTTTATTTAGAGACATTTTGAAATATGCTATGGTCAGATAAAATTTCTACACACAGTGGCTTTAAACAGCACAATCCTGAAGTTGCTTTGGTAACTTGGCAGAAACACTTGGTCATGTAGGCCTGTTTATAGGGTTAAAGTTCAATGACACATATCAACCAATCTGATATATGTTTATTGAACCAGAATCCTTACCAGTCCCTTATCAAACCTGTTTAGGCTTTCAACATTTGGAAGAAACTAAATTAAGAGATAATTAAAACTCAGAGAAAAGATTCAAGTTAATCAGAAATCCCCTTTTTTCAGGAGGAGGCAGAAAGACTTTGTAACTCTGAAAATGAAACAGGCAGCACTAAATATTACTCACTATTTTTTTATGAGCGACTTGTTGTAATAATTGGAGCTTCCTGTTCTGAACTGTTGTGCTGACAAGCTTAAAAATATTCATATGATAAGAATTTTATCTGGGAGACTACTCCTGACATTGGTATTACACTTTCATCAACATTGGTTCAGTTGTGACAACTCATTACTCTGTTGGTCTTGTTGAACTGCAAAAACACAAACCACCTGTCAAAGTAATGTGATGTTGGAGAGTCACTGTTTTTCCCTAATAAATGATACTGGGTCAGGTACAAACACTGGCTTTCAGAGAGCATGTTAGGCAGACAGCAGCCAAAGTTTCACTTTACCCTTTGGTCAAATGTTAATTATCTACCTCTGATACAATCTGATACAATCTGCCACCTGTGACGTTTGTCATTGCAGTTGGTAGCATAACGCTGGCTAAAAATGAGAAGCCTGCTAACAGTAACTGAACGTTTTATACGTTGCTTTTGCTAAAAAAAAAAAGGAGAGATAAAAGGTTTGATGAGAGATTTGTTAGCATCAGAGTTTAGCAAATCTGGGTATTTTGCCAACCGAGTACTGAAGCCCAGAATGGAAGTGGCTTTTGAAACCCAAACCTGTCTGTTCCTCAGCCATACGGCATGGCAAAATCTAAATAGCAACATGCCGAAGATTCTTGATCTTTGTGACGTATATTAAGATTATACACCCCACTCTTACCCCCATTGGCCGTCAAGGAGAGGGAGAGACACGATAATCGTTTAAATCAGGACTAAAAACGTTTCCTCTTTCCTCATTAGTGTGTGCATGTATGAAAAGTGACTGAAGTAGCTGTGTGAGGAGTGAAAAGAGAGAGGTGAGAGACTTGCTTACTGTCTCACCTCCACACACACGGCCAGTTGCTGTGTAAAGTGAGCACACTTGTCAGATTGTCAATCTTAATCTTATACTGACCCCATTGGTTACCTATTAGAAAACGTGAGGCTAAATGAGCAAGTACAATCTTTTTGAAAGTTTAGTTCATCTTTCCTGTGATGACTTTTTTCTTCACAACTCTCAACAACAATGATTAAACTTCAGCATTAGTGGCCTCTTTCTGTCCTATATAAAGGTATTTAATATAATGGAGCCCTGAGTGTTTGTCTTTGTATGTACAGTGGACAAGTAGTAAACTACTGCTACTCATCTATCAGGATTTTAATCATGTGTCTCAAAGAGTGCAGTTCAAATATAGAACTGAGTCTGTTTCCATTACAACCAATGCTATGACGACATAATCTCACCAATAACTATGATGCTTTCCTCGCCAAAAGCCTTTTGGGTCTGCAAAAGTTAACTCCAAGCTGGAACTTTACAAACACCATGTTCCCTTCACAGTCAGACTTGGACAGATGGTATGCATTTGTGTCGTATCAACTTTCACATACAATAATGTGTTGCTCCCACCGAGCTGGAGAATGGACACGGTGGCTTGTTTAGTGGGGAACAAAGTATCATCCCTGACTTAGAAACAGACTCCCTGTTTGCCACGGAGGGTGTAAAAGCATGTGAAGCCTGACATGCAACGCTCCTTCAGTTAGGGGCTGGAAATTATTTCATTGCCACACAAATTACCACCACTTACGTCAGATGAGACTGAACTACCCTCTGTGTCTTAACAGGATGTCATTGGTACACAAACACCCCGTCAAGCCCACAGCCACACAAAATTACCTCCGCTGGACCAAGAGTGTTTTTGTCTCGCCCCCCACCCTCCTGCCTTAGCAACCATTTGTCATCCCCAGCAGCCAGAATTAAAACCAACCCTTGTATGATTTTTGTTTTGTGTTTAAAGAAATGGTTGGTGATGATGAAGAAATAGAAATTCATAACATCCAGCTTGTGTGTGAGGGAAAGGTCTGATGGTTAGACAGGCATATGTGCATATGGTTTGTGTTTTAGTGCTGTTGTGAGTCCTCTGTTTGGGTTTAAAGAGGAAGTGGAGCACAGCCTGGAAACCCAAACAGTATATGCTGCTCATTGAACTCCTTTGGTCTTATGGCATCAGCAAGCTAATGTACAGTACATGCTTTATGTGTGCCCTATGTGCGTGTGAACTTGTGAAAGCACGTTGCTCGCAGGTAAATGTTTGATAGGGTAATGAAGCTTTGGATAAACGGAACAAAAACCAGCCGCTGTTCTCCATCCGTCCCTTGTGATTCCAGTAGGTAAACACCAGAGTCTGTGTTTTTAAAGGCAAAGGCAAAGGTAAATTGATGGTATATCTGATTATTAAACATTATATAATCTATGGAGGTTTTTGTGTTAGATTTGTATGACTAATGCATCAAAATCTTCTTTTCTATAAAATATTATGTATACAATTGTATATATTGCAGTCCAACAAAGGCTTAGCATCGTATGTCCAGGATATAATAAAACATAAATCCTGTATATTCCTCTGAATTCGGCTCAGAACTGAACTGCAGTGGAGAAGATGGGAACCCAGACATGGTAGCCACAAGTCTCCCTGGGAGGATAGATATCACAGTACTGTGCCTGTTCCATCAGTGTGGCTAAATAAGAAAAAAAAAGACGCTTCCCTGTAGCTTGAGAGCAGAGAAATGGGATATTTAAGGTGACAAGAGGGTGATTGTGTGGTCACCATAGGGCTGCACCAAATGTTATTAAATCCACTGATAGGTTTGTGTGTAAATGCCCTAAATTCTTAGCATTTTGTAGAGGTTGTGGTATTTTTGTGAAATGTCACATAAAATCTTCCCAGTTTACATCAGCATTGAACAGTTTCATCAAGTGTCAGATGTACAAGATGTGTCTCTTCATTTCTTCACCAATCTCTTCAGGTCTTATATTAATTAACAAACTCACATACGTTTTTGCCATTTGCTCCAATTAGCTGTGCAAAAGTTACACCTGACAGTCATTAAGTGTAAAGATTTACTAACATCTAGTCTCAGTGGAAGAACTACTTTGTGAGACGCCGTGAGGCTTCTGATTTGAAATGAATAACAGATTTAGCTCCAGCAGTTCCTACTTCAATTATTGCAACGGTGTAAGAAAAGGGCAAACAACCCTCAGAGATGCTGAACTGAAATGAACTGATTCAGTATCCAGCAAGCATTTTTCTGTCCACCACACATCATTTATTTTACCATCATCATAATTTTCCACTTTAACCTCAGGACAAACTATCCCTGACTGCACCTATGTCAGGGCTGGGACGAGGAATAGGACCCAAACGCAAAAAACCCAGAAGACAGGCTAAGAGTAAGTCTTTAATAAA
>JBBMJY010000025.1:19785034-19805473 GCA_037833715.1 Toxotes lorentzi | reverse complement strand
TAAAACAGGAACTATAAACAAAACTAGATTCAGAAAATGTCCACAAAACAGCCCCTCATAGGGGCTAGTCATGACAACCTATTATAATTAACTATCAAAATAAAGTATCCTATGGACTTTGGGCAAAATACAAAGCGATGCAACGAATGTGTAATGATGCTGTAAAACAAGCCCCCGCAACCACTACAACGCACAGCAGGCCACATTACAGACTAAATGTTTCTATAATCTCCAGTAATCTCTGGTTGTACGGCTTGAACATGCACCAGAGCATCTTCACCCCCCGTAGCTTCACGTCGTGACCTACCACCCCTGGTTTTTGCGTTTCATGTAAATATAGTGTGTAATGACACACTGTCAGTGCACAGATGCTATTATGGCCTTCCTACCAAGCAGAGGTCATCTCTGCCACCCCGCCCAAAGGAGGGGCCGCCTCACCACCGTGGTTAAAGGCCCTGCTTTCACCCAGACCAAAATGACAGACGTGATTTTATCTTTACATTTTGACCAGGGTTTGTGGTGCAGAGTGCTGAGAATCCTATCTGAAACTTTACAAGGATTTAGCAGATACTCACTGATTAGTGGAATTGTTTCAGTTTTTTTTTTCCTTTTCCTTTTTACTTTTGGTAAACCATTTGAATCTTCACCCTCTTCTGCCTGTGACTGCTTATTCCAGATGCTGCAGTCTGCCCAGATGTTACCATAGGTGTCGCACTGGCGAGGTGAGAGGGAATACAACATGTCTCAGCGATTATGAGAAACAGGGAGAGAGCATTTGACACAGAGGCAATGATCTGTTACATTCCAGCTTTGAACCAATCCAAGAAGACATTTACAAATGTCTCCCTTTGAAAGTTCAGATGGTGATAGGTTGTGTATGTACTTTGGATAGGGTCTGGTCATTGTTACTGTGAAATACCACAGTTCAGTCCTATCACAACCATTCCAAATGTATTTATTTTTACAAGCCACAATTCAAAGTATGTGCTGCCAACTGGTTTTATTTAGCAGCAGAGTACTACTTGGATACCCAAAAACTGCATCAGTGATGCAGTTTTCTTGCACTGCACACAAACCCGTTCCCATCACTTTCACAAATTGTTTATAATATGACATACATTGGAGGCAGCTGCTCCAAAAAAAAAAAAAAACAGGCAAATCGAGCTAGCTATAAAAATATTTCCAAATAGCACAAAGAAATAGCCAGACGTACATAATGAGTAATGTTCATGAGTTTATCAGAAGATTTTCCAGATGGCTGTGCTACACTAAAACCACGGGGACTCTATGCTGAGAGTTGACTTTTTGTCATGGCATTTGTGTTATATTCCTCTTTGTTTCAAAAACCCTGTCTGTGCCACAGGAAAAACATCATTCTGTTAATTTATAAGTCACACTTCGAAGCTGGTCTCATCTTTCTCCTAAACTCCACTGATGGGTTGAGTTCTGCATTTAAGACACAAATTAAAAGCAAATGCCTTGAGGCATAAGGCCATCTGGTTTAGCTGGTCTGTCTCATGTGCCTCCACTGTAAACGTTTCATTAGTAGGTTGATTATTCTTTCCCCACAGTCTTTAACTGCATGAGGAGCAAATGACCATAAGGCAGCAGAGGTGTACACAGTGAGGGCAAGCAATGAGAGAGCTGTCAAAACTACATCAACAACAACTCGCGTGCTTGTTTGTGGATTGTAAACTGAACACTTAAGAAAACACTGCCGCATGAAGATAATATGCAATACCACAATAAGGAATAAATAAGTCCTTTCAGGTTTACATCTCACAAAATAGCTGTGTCCAAATGTTTATGTTTTGTCTTATGCAGTTAGTGTGTGAGTGAAAAAGACCCCAGAAGAGTGAGCTGGCTGCAGGATTGCATGAGTCAAGGTGCTCTGACCTGCCACGCTTTTCAGACTGGATGACAGCATCAATAAACACTAATGACTGCGGTGACCCCTTGTCCTAAAATTCTGATTATACATGTCTCTAAACATGTCTCAAAATTTAGTGGGCAAATTACAAATGCTCCCTCCAAATCCAACAAATTCAAGCTCCCTAGAGGATCTTGTTCTACTTTAATGATAAGCCCATATTTTTATCTTATACCAGGCAGGTAACTAATGGTTTTGCTGTAAATCATAATAGTCCAAAAAGGATTAACAGATTTTTGCATCACCCTCAGACCAAAACTTCCATTTGTACTATAGGAATTGTCTAATCTCCTATCGAGACATTTGCTCAGCACATTCATAGACTGCAGAGGATGATTACTTTGTTTTTTAAAGCCACCCTGAGGTGAGACTTTACATTATTACCCCTCCGCTAAGAATTCTTTAACTGGCAGTATATAATCACTCAGTCTAATTCTGCCATAGTGTTATAAACACTGCTTCCTCTGGAGGTTAACAGGCTTCACATTTCCAAACACACTTGCGTTCCCTGCACATACTGGCCATATGAGTGGCAGAGCGGGTGTGGACACCATTTGTTTTTTTCACCAGTGTCTCCTAATGGAGGCGTGGGCAGAACTCCAATTTCTGATGGGTAGTTTTCATGGTTGTTTAAGTCATAGTTTACCTATGATTCAAGATTTCTCAGAAACACGTGCAGCAGAGGGACAGATGGTTCCAACAATGGCCCTGATTGATTCCATGACTCTCATATTGAAATTTTAAATGCCAAGAGATAGACAAGTAGCTTAACATGGAAAGACAAATGGAAGCACTGATAAAATGGAAAGGTCTTTAAACTTTACAGCAGGACAAAAGTTCAAACAGTGGCCATGATGAGTTCTATGACTTTTCCACAGTTTTACCATTTTACATCTTTTGGTCAAAGTGCTACTGTAACTAAAAAATGTTAGTTCTGTTTTCAGCTACGCACAGAATGGAGTGAGCAGCTGGCAGAAAAATGACTATATAATGTAATAAATGTGTTCAGCATGTTGTAAAATATGATGATTTATCCATATTTATCCATATTCAGACTTTGCCCGTCTTTTGTATATTACTCTCAAACATATGACCCGACAAGTGTAGGACAAGTCACTTGTTTGCTGCCAAAATGACACAGTAAAATCCAAATGAATTCAAATCAATGCAAATCACCATCACCAAGTGCTTTCACCAATTCTGATCATTTTATTTTCCTTAAAAACCACAGATCCATTATATTAGTACAATAAGGTTCAGTTCATGTCAAACTAAATAAAGACTGACACACAGTTGGACACAATCAATCAAAACCAATAGCACAGAAAGGTAGGCAGTCACAAATGCAACCAAATACAGTTTTCCCCACAGCAGCCAACTTTTACTTAAGAGGAACTAAAACAGTGTGAATTATGTTGAGGCTGCTTTATCATATAGACTGTACCAAGTCGTTTTCCCTTACAACACAGTGAGGTTCCCTAATCCAGAGGTACTGTAACAGTCTTTTAGCTGGATGACACTGAGGGACATGGAGCCCATCTGTATACTGCTTCCTGATTGGATGGTCAACAAAGGGTTTTTTCCTAGCTGCTCTCCACTGATTGGAAGAACGAAGGGTAAAAGGGGGGAAAGTGTGGAGATCTGCGCTTCCAGAAGTTGGCTCTGGAGAAGGAGAGAGGTTCAGTAAGTTAAAGAGAATATCTTGGCGGCCGGCGGTGGATGGCAGATGAGGAGGAAACGTAGAGCTGGATGGGGATGGTGAGCAGTGAGGATGAGAGGTGACGAGTTGGATTCAATGAAGTGTTTTATTAATGGCTCCTTCCTCCTTATTCATTGAGGCCAACACTTTAATGGCTATGATAATGGCTATAACTCAAGATGACACTGACAATTAAAAGGGGATTATGAAACAGTCTGGCAACCAGTATGCCCAAAGAATCTCAAAGAACTCCAGCACTACTGTAACTAATGAAAGTCAATAGTCCAACCAACAATGAAAAAGCAGCATGAGGTTACACAACTCAGTGAGGCACATCCATGACATGTAGGCTCTGTTAACACTAAAATTAGTCTTGGGTGGTCTGATTACAAGTCGGCAGCTTTAAATACAGGTGTGAATGCACCGAAAACAGATGCTTCGGAGTCCAAAACACACATCCCTGAACACACTGAAGGCTCGCAGGGTTGAGTGGTGTATTCACATTTTGCTACTGGGAAGCACTGCAGCTTCAGTGCTTCCCAAATGTTTACTGAAAAATCTATACAGAAATATATAATCCTGCAGTTTCAGTTCTAAACGTTGCTGCAGCACACACAATTTGTTTTTTTGCCAATGCTGATATATTAATGTGCTAAATTTGTTTCCATTCAGGTCTATAGCATTGAGGCCTGTTCACTGTGGCTAGAGTGGCTGCTACTTAATGCTATGACCAAAACCAAAACTTATTTGGAGTCACTGAGTTGCTGGGATGGCAACTGAAAAACAATAGGAGTGTGACTGGATAAGTATGAACTGTAAAATAAATTTAAAGGTCAAACAATGAATCAATAAATTGATTAGCTGATGAACAGAATTCATCACCTACAGTTCTGATAATCAATTCAAGTCATAAAAATGCCAAAAACGTCCTCGTTCCAGCTTCTTAGTCATGGAGACTGGCTCCTTTTTTGTGTTTTGTAAGAATAAACTGAATATCTTTGGGTTTTGGACTAATGTCTATGAGGATCCTCAGTCTTCCAGGTCCTGGTTCTCCAAGATGTGTTGAACTGAGGACAGCTGGACTTGGTTGTAGACATTTCATCTCTCATCCAAGAGGCTTCTTCAGTTCTGGGTTTGGGTTGGTTCTAAGGTTTTGGACTGGGTGTTGGAGCAAAGGAGCACTGATTTGAAGAAGTTATCTTGGGCATTCGAATAGTGAAAAGCATTTTTTCCCCTATGTTTGGACTGTCGATACTGAAACTAATCGTTTGTGAAATTTCAGTACAACAAAATTTATTACTGGGGGTGTGGAGTTTGAAGGATGTAATGTGAGTACTGACCGGTCAAGCAGGGTCCAACAAATGACTCCATCTAGTTGTGTTATGGGAAATGAAGGCTCCAGTGTTTTTGGAGCTTGACCCAGACGTGGGCCAAAACCTGGGATGTCTCAATCTCTACTGCATTGATTATGATCAATCTTTTTTTATATACCTCACTTATATTCCATTAACTTCATGCAGTATTCTGTTTTTAGAGTGGTGCCTTAATTTTTTTTTTTTTGCTTACATTTGCATTTGGCCACTACATGGCCAAATGCAAATGTTTTTTTTCTTTTTTGTATTTAGTATTTACTCCTTTGAAAAGATAAAAACCAATGTGAGCTGGGAAATAAAATGCAATCCCACTTGGTTTATTCCATTAGAGATAAGAGCTAAGTGATACTATGTCTGAAAAAGGGGCCTTGAATGTGTATTAGCCTGTGATGTCTGCATAAGAGTAAACTACATGTGTCGTGTAGGGCAGGAAAACAAAATTGAAATGGAATTATGTTTTCTCTCTAATGACAGTTCCTTGTTACTGATGGGAGGTTGTAGTTAAGTCAGCCTTTCATGTCTCCATGACTACATTACTGGAATAATGCAAATTATAGGGCAGGTGTTGACAGACTTTAATATACACTAAGTGTGAATGAAAATTACGTTATGTTTCTTCTTAAATTAGCTTCAGAGTAAGCTGTCTGATGTTTCTACCTGACAGGGGTTCAGTAATTGATCATCCTCTTGATTGCATCAAAGCACTTCCACTTGTCTGGGATGTAGAAGGGTTCAAAGATGTGGGGGAAAGGTGTGTCATAACCACAGACCCTACTGATGGGAGCCTCCAGGTTAAGGAAGCACTCCTCCTATAAGAAAAGAAAAAATAACAGAGATGAGGACAAATACTCTCATAATAAGCCCAGTGTTGTCAGTGTTCAGGCAAGGAAGCCAAGCTAACATGTTCAGACTGCGACTGCTCTGATCCCTGTGCGTCAGATACTCTGTTAGACATATTTGGCTGACAGCAGGGACTCGGTATGGGCTGTAGCATGTTTACCATTATGTTCAGTTAAGATATGCTGAATCTTCAAGGGTAGGTCACCAGAAGCAGCACAATCCTGATACCTGTCAGTACATAGGACACTATGATAAAACGATGGGGCCCCATTTTCACTGTACAGCTGCAACAGCCTTGTATGCAAAGCCAATAAGGACACTGCCAAAATGACTTGTAGTTTTTTGCACCAGGTGCAGCTGGTGTGTTCGCTATGTCTTAAAATGTTGAGTAATGTGACTGAGTGAAAAATAGAAACAATGCAGTCATAACACAACAGTCTGCAGACCAAATAATCATTACTCAAGGTCCAGTTTCTAACTTTTGTTTAAGGAGCTCAATACTGAGCAAACACTATCTTCTGAGGAAGAGTCAGACACATGGTTGGACAAAGCTTGTAACATGTTGTGTCAAATTAACATTTCCAGGGTCAAGACTGACCGTTTACGCTTTGTTGGGTGTAAGTCTTCTAACAAAGGGTGGGATTGTAAATGTTCAGTGATATACAGATGAGACCAAACTCAACAGATGTATTTTTAATTTGTACCATCATTGCTGTTCTCAGTGCATCTGGTATTACAGGTCTGGACAGAGGCTTCCTTTGCTCGGCAGTTTGGTCTCAGGGATTTGTCCCCAGACTGACATCACCTTTCGACCCTCTCACTCCCAGAACCACAGACACTCAGTTTACCCTTTATCAATGTTTGAGCCTCAGTTTCCAAAATTATCAAAAGTGGATCAATTATACTGACTGGAGCCAAAGCTGGGTGGTCGATAGATTTTCACAAGATATAGGATGAGACAGTACCCTTTATATTGATATACTGCTTGATATTGATTCTGTGTTAAATGAGCCGTTTATTTTGTAAAGCCGTGCCAGTCTTTGCATCGCTCCTCTCTCACACTCTCTGTACAACCCTGTCCCGACTCAAGAAGACCTGATCTGTAAAAAGGAGATGTACAAGTCAGGTTAATGTAGTTGAAAACAGCTGAAGCAGCATTCTCAGAGACAGGCCCTACTTTTATTTTTTTTCAAAAGGGAAGGAAGCTCTGTCTTTGAATTTTATTTTGATCACAGTCTGTTTTAATAAAAGTGCTTGTGACATCTCACATGTGGCTTTAACTTACAACTGAACATTCAGCACACTTCACTGAGAATACAGAGATATATAACATGTTTCATCATTCGGCCTGATTTTTGGTCCATATCACCCAGTCCCAGAGTAGGGTAGTTGTTTTAGAAGTGATTTAACAACTTGACAGCTTTATTTTATCTTTATTAGCATACCTGACCTCTATGCTACAAGCAAAAATGGTCCACTCAGGCTCCTCAAAGAAGGCCGGTGTTCAGGCAATTTGGCCTGAGTGCAAAACAAACCATGACTCGTGTCTCTATATTGGCTTTTGACCTCTTCCCATGGAGACAAAGCAGAATGAAGTTGGCCAAAACACTCCAAATGGGACAAACCCCCTGATGAGTTAAATGAACACACTTGGACGCATGCACACAGATTTGCAGAAACAAACCTGAAGTACCCTCTGTCAGATTAAACTGACCTACAAACAACTCAAGCAACCCAAAGTTGCACAGCACCCTCTGCATGTGCATTGCCTGTTTGTGCATGTGCGCCTGACACAAAACACACCTCTGCCATTTTCTTGTTACACTGACAGCATTGCAAACTCAGTCATCCATGTAATTCCACATTATGAACCCAACAATTGGCTGCCATGGAGCAGTATGGCGTTTGCCACGGCAGGACTTGTACTGTATGTTTCACACATTGTTTTTCATTTCTTATAAAACATCTGGCAGAGTCCAGAGGATTGTCAAACTTGATGAGGAGGCCTTTTGTGCTTTTATAGCCTGTAAAAATATAACACAAGAGGAGAAACAGAGAGAGAGAGACGGCAGCAGAAGCTTGCTGCTCTGTGTGCCTGTGGAGCAGACTTGGTACAGGGGGAGCTTTTCTGTCTGGACGTCAGGTGCTGAATCTATTCTTAAAACTCAAATAACTGCCAAGTAGGAGGACAAATCCAGAATTATCGAGACTGGATGTGTGAAGCAGTTAATGTAACACCATTTACATTACATACATACATAACATTATATAGAATAACAGCAAAGGCAGGAGCCTTGATCCTTTAACAGCCAACAGTGTTAGGTTAGATGAGTTAGAAGATCTGGAGGAGAGCTGGGAGAAATGTTCAAACTGAAATGAACTGTTCCAGTTCAAAATTTATGGTCTGTCAGTTTTGTATTCAGATGAATTTAAACAAGTTGTTAGTTCAAATTTGTTTGAACTTGACTTTTTGCAAAAGTGACAGCCTTAGAGGGGACCAGCCATCTAATGTGCTACAACCTGTTAGTAAGTCGGTAAAGCTAGTCCAGCAGTCATGGGGTCTCATGGTCATGGTGGCAGTAAGAATGAATCCCAAAACCAGGGGAAGCCGCACCTGATTTGCTGTGTAGGGCCCAGCGCTGCTGGCATTGTTATCTGCATGGCAGCTGGACTCCTGCACCGTAGGTATGGCAGACTGCTCCGCTCGGCTAATTAACTGTGATTAGCTTTAATAAATTTACACTGAAAGGAGACAACTAGATCAACAAATCCTCCGTTCCTTTGTACGGCTCTGTTTTCTCCTTCCTCGCAGGCTTTCAGAACAACCTGAGACTGATTCTCTCCAACAGGCTGTGGCAGATCCTGACAACAGCCACTGTACTACTGGTGACATGAAAGCCTAATCTTGGTATTTTCCAATTTTTTCTCCTTGAAGTTCGGTTAAGCACATTGCTTTCATGTGCTGACAAATGTCCATGGCCTTAGGGCCTGTGAGGCGCATTCAGACCTAGTTGTGTATCTAAAAAAATGTAAGAAGAAGTTCAGAGAGTTTCCAGTGGTTCTGGATTGTCAATAGTTTTACCTCTGAAAATGTGAGACTTTGACTGAACAGCAGTGTTACAGTATAAAGCATGTGGGCATGTTCTGGGTTTCTGTTCAGACAGTCTTGAGCAGGCTACATCAGGAATATGTCAGAGGTTTTTTTTTGGTTCATCATATCTGCAGAAGCGGATGTTAAATGAAATTCTAATTCTGAACCCATGAGCTCACTGTAACAGTTCAGTCTTGTCTTAAAGATCATTTAAACATCATTAATGCATGACATAACTAGCACCTAACAAACTAAGGTTCCTGGTGTTTTCTTGGGCAAGGTTCACTCTCATTCACTGCAAACACACAAACTTGGGAATGTCAAAGCTAAACAGGAGTGTACTTGAACAGACTGGGCCTGGAGAAAATCTGGATGTGGATGTTAAAACTGTTTGATTTGACAGACAGACATAAGAGGGTTTTGTTTTGTCAGATCTAGATTAACAAAATCACAGTACCTGTTGATTCTGTGCACACTCCACCGAAAGCCTATATGTTTCCCCCCCCAGTATTGATTTGACAGCGTGATATGTGGTGAATGAGCTTTTATCAGAGGTATTTATGAAATGATGCATTTCTGCAGGCGCTGAATAGGAAGAGAAACTTTTCTCTACCAATGACCCAAAATAACACCACAAGGTATCTTGCTTTCTTTTCATCCTGGTGTATTGATGGAAGTGACAATGTGATTACCTGTGTCCACCGAGATTACAACCTCAAGATCTATTCTCTGCCCAACTACAGACAACCGGTCAGACAGTACCAGGGAGTTTGCTCTTTTGTCTGGATCACATCTGTAATCTCCTCTAAATACATTTACTGGAAGTGGGAGAAAAGTACAGTAGTCTGACTGCCTGCTGGCTACCACAGCTGGACTGAGGACGGCCACACAACTCAGATTTCATTCAAATCAGTGTTTATCTTTTGGGAAGTGCATCATTATATGTAATATACCAAAATGTCAGAATAAAAATATGTCAACATGGCACTACCGAAAAGCTTGCATTCTGCAGTGGCGCAGAATTTAAAAATACAGAAAAGCGGGGGCTTAGGGCTGCAGTGATGATATTGTGTCCCCTGTCACACAAAAATCAGAGTTTGTCAGAAACACCCGCAGATTGGGGGTGGCAGCCAGAGGCAGTAAAGTGCCAATATCGCAGTCTATATCAGCAAACCAGCCTGGTTTCAACTGAGAGCAGGCTGAAACCAGATTTAATTCTCCTACATGTTTCTAAACTTCTCTCAGTGATGTTCAGGTCAAAGGAAATTTGGCCTGTACTGCACAGCCTGTGAGAGTGGACAGCTAATATGTCTCTTCTTAAATTCATACAAGCTACAACACAATACTATATGATAAAGTGCCAAGTGTACAAACAAATAAAGGCTGTTCCCAAATAAAGGCCTGCACAGAACATAAACAACATAAAATATTTAAATTTGTTCTAATGGTATATTCAGAATGGGAGAGAGAACAAGGTCTTTCTCTGGGTCAGGTTTATATTACTTCTCAAATTGACTTCTTCCGTGTTTAACTTGTGTGTTAATAAATACAGTATCTATAAAGTCATTGCACTAATTCCATGAGTACAACAAACATCTGTTCTACTTTTCCCTGAACCATGACTGAAACTCAACAGGTTTTCATATTAAAAGCCTAAAAAAATATCTGTTGCGCAGATATTTTGTACCTAACACTCTTTCTATATTTTATGTTGTACTTGGTGTTCTTCTGATATTTTATTTACTTTCTTTTTTTCTCCCCCGTGTTTCCTTACTGATAAACAGCATTCAGAGTAGATACCAAAGGAAGAATTTCATTGTATGAGGAAACTTGTGACAATAACACTTAACACAATAACACACATTTAAACAAGTAAACACGGCACACCTTCTATTTTCTACTGAAATGAAATCAGATATGCCTAAGCAGTGAGGCTGATATCAAAGATGTAAAATTATAAACACCATGAGAGAGGACATGAAACCTGCTTTTCTTTATTTTCAACATTACATTTTGGAAGGAGTTAGACTGACATTGCACTTCACAGGTAACGTGTCACTGATATCTATTAGTGGTTTTAGTTCACATGTTGAGAAATGACTCTGCGCTACGCCCTGCAGTTATATGAAGGGAGGAAATCGCAAATGAGTGAATCAGGCTTTAGGCTTTTAAGCAACAGGCAGGAACGATCAGCAGCAGTCTAACACTGACGTCCATAACCTCTTTAACCAACCTGATGGTAACTGTATCCAATTCACAAGCTTTTTAAAGGAGCCTTCCTGTATATAAACACCTTCCTTTGAAGGCAATTTAGTGTATCCCCTAATGAAGAAAGACATAGGGGGAGGGAGTACTATGAATTTTACAGTGGAGCATGACGCCCCGGGCCTTGAGGCTACTCTGCTTCTCATTCAGTGAACCCTGATGGGCAACCAGTGGTCTGATTCTGATTCAGAAGGCATTTATGGCAGAAAGCGTGCAAGCCCTCATCCTCAGCTAACACCAACTGGGCCTGAGTGGAGCTGGTAGTCTTTGAACCATTTCCCAGAATAGTACCACAGCTCGGCAGGAAATGCTGGGCTGGATGTTGGATTGGGTTGTGTTAGTTCAAATTACACACAAATAATTGAAAGCACTACCAGTGGAACTAGAAGCAGGCAATGCAAGGGCCCCACAGATAATTCTGAGATCCCCTGAGTGACAGTGCTACATGATTCATGTAGCACTGTCACTCAGGGGACAGTGCTACATGATTCATGCAATGTAATATATGATTGTGTGGAGAACAGACTGTTGTCAAGACCACCACAAAACTACCATCTTTGATACTATACATCTGGTATGTTATTTGCACATCCTTCTAATTGTTCTGAGCAGTTCTTATACTACAAAGTGTTTTTATTTCATTATTTCTTTCACAACCAGTGGAAAAATTATGGTATTTCTCTGAAACCAAACTCATCAGCCAAAGCTTGAACTTTTTGGAATCAATGACATTCATGTCTGTAGCAGTTTGTACAGTTAAGTGGAGGAGGGTGATTCACCACTTCTCTCTGTGCATCCCTGAGGTCCATGGAAGCACTGTCTTTAGCCACTCTTCTACCCTACTCTTGTCCTATTCAGTCATCAGCCAAACACTCAGGGAAGGGCCAGCCAATGACACATTATTAAATCATGAGGGCTGCAGCCAAAGCCTGATAAAGGAAACTTGCCAAACCCTACCAAACTCCCCTCTGTTCTTAATACAAAAGGGAAAATCAAATCCATAAATGGATCCTTCTGGAAGAGCGTGAGGTGGATAGGTAGTGTCTGAAGCCACTCTCTCCAGAAATAATACACTGAAGTTTAAATAACACTCCCAGAAAACAGTGGCTAGACTATACAAGCTTTACTGACAACCAGTTTATCTTTTTGTCCCTTGATTGCCCACAAGGCCACACTAGTAAACAAGGAGGTGTGGTACAAAACATCCACATTGCTGTTGATCTGTAATAGTCTCACTCCAATATCCTGACAGTCAGGATGTTGTTGTAGTTGCTGAGGACTTGTGACTCAGTCTTCCTCCGAACAGCTGTATTTTTAGCAGCTTATCATCCCCTTATCAAGGCCAAGAAGGAATGAACAATAAGCTAAATTAAAACTGCATTTTTTTTTACTGCTTAAAATCAATTTGAATCATATGTGACGCCATTTCTGCTGCATTTGAGTTCGCACAACACAAATGTCATCAAACCAAGCAGTCGTGATTTCAGCTCAGACTGCGTCAACAAATTTTGTAGCAAATTGAAAAAAAAGAGGGCTGGAGAGAGAAGTTCAAATCCATCTTATTTTATTTTATTTTATACCTCCACTCGGCTTCTTTCTCCGCTTGTCTTATACACAAATGACTGTCAGACTTATTACAAAGACAGGCATGTTTTCAAGTTTGCAGATGGCTCTGTAGTAGTCAGCCATTCAGTCATAATGAGGAACAGAGTCATGGCCCAGTGGTAGAAGAATCTGTCAGTTCTTTTTTTTTTTTGGCAACTGAATCTGTACATGACCAAAGGGGTGTTCACTGACTTTTGCAGGAGTCCTACTTCTCTTTCCCCTACCAAAGGAGAGCCTGTGACTGAGGTCTGGCAGTATAAATACTTGAGAACCATACAAGATGATACACTTATCTTTGATGCCAACAGCTATTTTTTTTATAAAAAGGCAAACCAAGGTTGTTTTTCTTAAGGACACTATGAAGTTTTGATGTAGAAAAGTCTCTGTTGAGAGTGTTTTATAATTTTATTTTGTCAGTTCTGACGTTTGCTATCATCTGTTGGTTTGGTAACCTCAGTGTGAAAAACAAAAACTTGCTGGGGAAAATTAAGGTGTGCCGGAAAGTCACTGGTGTAAATCTAAACATCTCTGCCATCTGTATCAGGTTAGAGCCGTAGAGAAAGCGCAGGCCATCATTTTGAACTCCCAGCATCCTTTACAGAGTGAGTTTAATTGGCCTCCTTCAGATTGGAGGTTTTGCCTCTCTAGAGGTCACACAAACACATATGAGGTCTTTTATTCCACCAGCTATTGGCTTTTTAAATAAAATGTGATTTGGCTTGTTACTAGCTGGGGTTGTGTTATGGTGTTCCCGGGTTCATGGCCTCTTTTCTCTTGCTGTTTTCTGTCTTTGGTCTCTGATGGTTTATTGTAACAGCAGTGGTGCTGGTATTAATCTGTGTGTGTATGTATTTGGTTTCTTCCATGTATTATTACTGACTGCTGTCTGTAAGCCAAATTGGTGCTCAGAACATCAAAGATTCCCTCATACAGTTGGACAATCATGTTGTGAAGTGGGTATGAATGTTGAAGAGATAAGATACGATGGGGTGAAGCAGCCTCTCACTGAAGGAGCTGCTCAGTGCTGTCACTGTGTCCTGCATGGGGTGGGACTTTCACCGTCATTGATGATAGCTTTGCTACCATCCTCCTTTCTCCCACCACCTGCACTGGGTCGAGGGAGCAACCCAGGACTGAGCTGGCCTTCCTGATGAGTTTGTCCAGTCTCTTCTGCATCTGCAGAAGTCCAGCACCAGCTCTTTGGTTTTCCCTGAGTTGATCTGGAGGTGATTCTGCCGGCACCAGTCCACAAAATCCTGGATCAGTTCTCTGTACTCCCTGTCGTCTGTGATGCGGCTGACGATGGCAGAGTCATCAGAGAACTTCTGCAGGTGCCAGTTGGTTGTCCTGTACATGAAGTCTGCAGTGTACAGGGTGAACAGGAAAGGAGCCAAGACTGTTCCCTGTGGAGTTCTTGTACTGCTGACCACCATGTCAGACCCACAGTCTTTAGTCCTCACATACTGTGGGCGGTTGGTGAGGTAGTCCAGTATCCAGGCTGATATGTGATGATCTACTCCCGAGTGCTCCAGGCATGCCCCGCAATCCCGCAGAGTTGGTCTGCACAGGACTTGAGGAGCCTGGAGCTGATTCCATCCGGAGCTGTAGCCTTCGTCGCGCTGATCCTTCTGAGCTCTCTCCTCACCTGGTCTGTAGAGAGGGAAAGATTGGATGGAGCACGGGGAGGGGGGGTTTGCGGTGGTGGTGGTTGGAATAGGAGGAGTAAGGGCAGTGGTTGTAAGCTGGGTTCTGCGAGTCTGGTTCCCTGTGCCCCGAGATGGTTTTAAGGCCCCTTCCTCCTCAGTTCTCTCTGCACCTCCTTCAGTTGCTCCCTGTCGCCTGACCTAAAGGCCCTCTTCTTCTCCTTCAGGAGAGCCTTTATGTCAGCGTTTATCCACGGTTTGTTGTTCGGAAAACACCGTACAGTCCTGGTGGGTATAGTGTAGTCCATTATGCAATGGGTCAGGCTGTCAATGTCCTCCCTGTGAGGATCACAGAGTTCGTCCCACACAGTGGTTTCAAAGCAGTCCCTCAGAGCCTCCTCAGACTCAGGGGACCATCTTCTGCCTCCCTGGTGTTGGCATAGAATAAGTCCAGTGTCTCACAGTGTAACATACTGTGAGAAAGTGGTCAGAGTGGACGATGGAGACACATGGTTGAAGTCCCCCGAGATAAGGAAAAGGGCATGAGGGTGCTGTGTCTGAATGCTGAGTGAAGGACATCAAGGGCCACATCACCATTTGCAGAGGGGGGGGGGCATACACCACGATAACAACATGCGAGAATTCCCTCAGTAAATAATATGGCCTCATGCTAACAGCTAGCAGCTCAATGTCCTTTCTTTAACCACCACCTGTTGTTTACAAACACATCCAGCCCTCCACCCTTCCTCCTACCGCTCTCCACCGTCCTGTCCGACCACACCAAGAGAAATCCATCCAGTGCTATGTTGGTGTCCGGAGTTAGCGCGTTCAGCCATGTCTCCGTAAACATCATGATGCTGCTCTCCCAGTATTCCCTCTGGTGCCGGGTCAGCGCCGCCAGCTCGTCCATCTTGTATTGCTACTCAACCATTAGACAAGTACTTCTGAGGAAGCACACTGGCCACTTAATGTGTGTAAGACAGACAGATGAGTAACACTCACACACTGTGTGCGGCTAAATGTGGTCCTGGAGACACCTACTGTAGCAGGACCTACCATACAGGAGGTTTTCAGTACTTTGACGGTTGTTTATATGTCTGTCTGTTTGTGGACACTTTTTTTTTTTTTGCTGTGATAGCTGATGATGAAAATAATTGTTAGTTGATGTTACAGTCTGACTTCACTGGCTAATGGCTTCATTAAAGAACTGGGACAGAAAATCTTGATCTTGACTTTCTCCTGGGTGAGAAATTTAAAATTATTCAAACTATTTTGTAATCTAGAAATGTGCAGAAAAGATCACAGCACATCCAAGTCATTTTATTTATTACTTGAGGTTGTGACCTTACTCTGCTATCTGAAAGGAATTAAAACAATACTCCCAGAATCTATCTTTCTGAGAATGAGCCACTCATGTGTGATGTGAAAGATGTTCTTTAAAAGGTTGAATTAGCTCTTTTTAGCTCTTTTGCAGGCTATGGCGAGTCTGCTTTGATTCACAGCGGTTATAATGGATTCCAATGGTGACCCAGATTCATGGTGATGGAAAAACAATCAAAACAGCCACAAAATCCTCTCAAACCACTCAAGCAGGATAATCCACTTCTCTGCTGTCCACCCATATTCTTGGTATATACCAAACTTTTGTATTTTTGCCAAAATGCTGAGCACACAAGTCCCTCCTGCACTATAGCTAAAAGGTAAAGATTTTAATGCAAAGTTTGATACTGGCTGCTACGTGAGACAAATGATGTATTATTAAGAGATGTTACAGTCTCATGTGCTGGTAACTGGCTGCAATTTGTAAAGTGTTAATGCGACTAAAAACGTCACCCAAGAGGAACAGCTTATTGACTATTACAGGCTTCTTGAGGCCATCATACTTTTTCTAAGTGAGAAAGACTTTTTTGTGTTCAAAGCGAGCAAAACCGTTTCTCTTTGAAGAGTCCTTAACTATAATATAATGTAGGGTTTAACAGTGTGACTGTGGTGGAGGCCTGTAGGTCAAGCTGTATCAACCAGCAACCATTCTAAAAGGTTTCTCTCCAACAAGAGCATCCAGCTCATCTGAGGCCATGTGAAAACTGCAGATCAGTGCAATCAGTGAACACACCAACAACTTACATCACCCATACACAATGTGAAAACATGGAAACATGGAAATCAGCGGGATGACTCACTGCCCATTTAAGCCCTTGCTGAAAGGGGGAGAGTGCAACATCTGACCGACAGTAAATGAGGAGAGGATCGATTGATTTTACTGCCTCAACTCCGACTTCATGCACATTAACAAGGAAACAGCTCCAGGCAACACATACAGTGTTGTGTATTTAATTAGTCTGATGACTTTTGAGGAGGCAGGTATAAAAGGGAGAGCTGACATTGTTGAGACACAAATTGCTCATCGAGAGCAGAGTGGAACTCGCCGCTAAGAGCCTCGCAGGGAGAAAACACCCCACATACTGAAGATAATTATCTCACAGCGCAAAAATAGATGTACTTAGGATGATGGGAAGGGGAGGGCTTTTCATTTAGTCATGCATCACACTATCATCACAGAATTTGTCATCCACTGCCTCTGGCATGTCTTGGTTACAATGTCCAGGGCTTTTCTATTGCCAGCAACAAGCAATATTTCATAAACCTTACATGGGCCGTCAGACACTGTGCATCAGCAGTCTCTGACGAATAATATAAACTTAGAAAACACCCTCTGTGCACCCTCTCCTTTGTTTTTTCATTTCACACTCCCTTCTGAACAATATATGTTCTAGGATATTAGTGTGTTTATGAAAAAGAATAAACATTCCACATGTTCTTCTTGGGCCTGTATGTCTGCAGGTCTTCAACTAGGAGCAAATATCTTTATATAAATGGACAGAAGAAAGGGTCACTGTTCCAGAGACCTAAGAACCTTGGTGATGATAGATTCTCATCCTTTACTATGTCAAAACATGTAGTGATGCAAAACAATACAAGACAATATTTATGGATTTTGTCCATCTTACTAATATTTGTCTTACTGAACAATCCCGGTATAAGTTTTGAACTACAGTTACCATAATATTTGGGGGATGTAAACAAGAAGTATAATGCTGCCATGCAGTTAGTCAGTTAGCGGTGGGTTAAATCATGAGCTCCATGTTTTTTAAGCATACAATACTGGTCAAATGTTTTAGAACTTCCCATTTCTCTAGTTTTTGGCAGCAATGGAAGTAAATGAAGCCTTGAAAGTTAATGCAAACCATTCCTACAGGTGTCCTAAGTTTTGTTGATGACTTACAAACCCTTACAAAACCCCTCTGTGCATAGACTATGTTGGAACAAACTGTTACTACAGCCTCTGATGTATTATTAGGACAGTACTGTACTGCAGGACGTAGTGCTGTGTATCTGTTAGAATGGATAGACTGTTTGGTCAGAGCTTCATCCTACAGCAAGATAATGAACAAAAACACTAGAAGAACAGAATCAGACGGTGGCTTCACATGATGAAGACCAGCACAGTCTCCAGACTTAAACCACAAGGAGCTGGTTTGGGATGAACTGGGCTTAAGGTGGAAGCAAAGCAAACTGCAGGTGCAGCAGCTTTTTCTTTGATTTCTGAGTGAGACTCTTCATCCTCTTTAAATCTCACCACATCTAACAGTATTTTTACCATCTCTCTCTGTTTAGATTTGATGGAGTTATAACTTAGAAGAGGAGGAGTGTGATTTAGAGCACAAAATGCATCAATCTGTGGTATATGTGGCGTTCTCGTGTCACAGTCCCTCCTCCTCCTCCTAAAGCACACCCAGTTTGATAAATATTTTATCTTTAGAAAGCAAACAAAATTCAAAATTCAAAATTCAAGTATTTACACTGTTAATGGTGAAGTGAATCTCATGATAAAGAGTGAGTGCTGCTTAGGGGTTAATACAAGAGCCTCTGCTGCTCTGGGGCATTCAGTGAAAGGCTATTTGAGATTTATTATGAAGTGGGATTTTTATTGACAACCACTGCAACCTATAAAGACCAGTACCTTTGAAGACCACCTCCTACCCCTGGGAGCCACAGAACCCAATAAAATCTCATCAAAAACAGTGTGTTCTAACACACAAACGACACACACTCACCTGTACTGTGGAGCTGATTTCTGCAGCAAAGCCTCCGGTTACTGGAGCCTCGTGACTGATGAGCAGACGTCCAGTTTTCACCACCGACTGAAAAACAAAGACACATACAGATGTTTACAGAAGGCTCAGAGTCTCCTACATTGCAGAGACTCCTACATTGCATCAAACCAGCAATGTGTCTGAAAATTGTGGTTGTTATTATTTGTAATAAATGGGTGGCCTTCTACAGAAGCTCATACCACTGTAATCAGGGACACCTTTTTATAATATTCACACAACGTCCTCCTGCACAATCAAAAAATTTGAATTTTCATTTCAATTTCATTTTCAGTGCAAAGTTACCCCTTTTTGGCCTTACGTGTGTGGTTAGACACAAAGGTCTGTGTGAGTTTGTGCATATTGTGGATAATTGTGTGTGTCAGATACACTGTAGAGGTGAGAGCTTAACTACTGGAGGTGCCATTGGTGACTATGCATGTGGCCTAGTTAGACTAGTGTTACCAACTAAGTCTGGTTCACATGCTGCCTGCTGTGGTATGCTATATCTGCTTACTACCCTCTGGCTGCATGTCTGTCTGTGTGTGTGTGTGTGTGTGTGTGTGTGTGTGTGTGTGTGTGTGTATAAAGTGGATATGACACAACAGTATGAGCTGGAGGGCTGATTTAGGCTGGTACACAGGGCCAACGGGACAATCATGGACATTAGAGGTCTCAGCCTTCCAGGCATTTGCATTTGGGTTTTCTGTAACCTGACATTACTGCAGAGGGATGCCTCCGCTCCACCCGTTATCTACCGCAGCATAAAACCAATACTATACTATAATCTCATCCACTTGCCACTGGTTCAGACCAAAGCTGTTCTCTGCTACCTCAGCAAACCTTTTCTCTCCTCTACCCAGTTGTTTTATTTCTTTGTTTCCAGTAATAAATTGTGTAAACACCTCTGAATCATTACCAAAAGCAATGTGATTTAATTCCATTTTGGGAATTTAAAACTTTCAATGGGACTTAAGATAAATGTGTAGAAACCTATATGTGCGAGTGTAATTCTTGGTCCATGTTTAAGAATGTGTGTTGATTTTCCACTGAAATAATGACACTACAAAATACACTCTTCATTTAAACACAGGTCTGTTCCCTCAAAACCAATTAACCCACTGAAAATAAGCATCATATGTCCATATGGCACTGCAAATTAGGCCTGATATTTTTTCCCCTCCAACAGGACCACATAGCATCAAACACAGGGGCATTCCAGGGCTTCATGCCGACGCTAAACAGGCAAATGTTTACATTGCTGAGGTTCTGGGTTTGGCTGTGAAGCACTAAATAACTGTGGCAAACTGTACCACTATCACTCTCTGGCACTGGGGGCTAAATGAGTCAGCAATGTGACACTAATACTTTGATGGGGCACACTGGAAGGCAGTGTATTGTGTATAGAGATATTTAGTGGGATTCCAAATTTTTTTTCCCAAAGTTTTTAGATTTTAACAGAAAAGCAAATTTCAGTGCTCATGTCAGTTCAGCCTGCATATTCAGCAAACTTTAACCAGCTGAGCTGAGCTGATTGACTTCAGTGTCCAGAAGTCACTGATTATATGACACCATCTTCAGGAATGTGGAAGTTAATAACAACACTGGAGGACAATAACAACAGCGAGGGGTTGAGAGTAGGGCGATGTCTTGATATGACATGTTGCTGTGAGGTTCGCCTTAGCACGATGACTCATGCAGGTCCTGTGAATAAACAGAGCTGCTGCTCAATCTTCTATCCCGCCCTGATGTTGAACCCATTCCTCATTTTACACACACACACACACACACACACACACACACACACACACACACACACACACACACACACACACACACACA
>JBBMJY010000025.1:19774449-19784934 GCA_037833715.1 Toxotes lorentzi | reverse complement strand
ACACACACACACACACACACACACACACACACACACACACACACACACACACACACACACACACACACACACCCTTTAAGACTGTGTTAACATGGCTTTCAATTTACAATGTGACACCAGCATTGCCCTGATCTCCCTGTTGGTTGTCTCCCTGAGCCTGAGGGGGAGACCCATCATAGTACTTGCTGCATCAGGAGTGCATTCTTCAGATGCTTTGACACAAAAGGAGCCTGACACCGTTTTTACAGTATCGTGGGATAGAATTTCAGACTCCGGGGCCTGGGGAAAACTTGTGACCCGTTTAATAGACTCTTCCTGAATCCTTGCTGCTTAAAAACAAGTGACAGTTACTGGCAGAGTGTCCACTAGCTGGCATAAGCTAATTGAGTTGGCTATTCCAGAAGTAGTGCTGCATGCCAGCGCAGAATATGACAGCATGTTCAAAAAAATGGCAGAATGCGGTAATGTCTGGGACAGCAAAGGCTCCGGGTGCAATGATCCAGCAGGTAATACAGTTTGTAGGAGTTGAAGTCATTGCATTGTAGTCACAGAGGAACAGGAAAAAAATACACTCTGCTCTATTAAAAGTGACATTTTCTCATTGTAATGCTATGAAAATTCCATATTGAATTTGAGTTTAACAGGGGATATTTGGTTTGATGCCTGCATATTTTGATGTAACAAAAATGCCTTTGCTGGACTTCCTGGACATGCACTGCATTGCTGAACCTCTTGTGCAGTTAATAACTCAAAATTTACAAGACTAAAGCCAGATTTATACTTGACACAAGAGAGTCCCAAGTCCCGCCTACACTGTAGTGTTTTTGTTTTTATAGTCCAGTGTCGGATTTCTCCTGTTAATAGAGCCACAACCACACTAGATGCATGTATCATACATGGCCAGGCTGTATCATGCTTTAATTATATTCCACAGAGAAGCTGTGTTTACATTCTTTCACCGACTTAGTGACACAAGCAACGGTGGGAAAGTCTGCCTTGTTTCAGTAATGAAGATAAGACTATTCTGTGCAGTCATCCTTACAGTCATACACCGATCATAAACCAGTGTTCTGGACAAATAAAAAATTTTGACCTGATAATGGCACTTCTCTGGGGACCAGGGATGTGTGCACAAAATGTCATGATAATTCAGCCAAGTTGTAGTGTAGTTGTAGAGATGTTTATTCAAGAGACACAGTAAATCCCGCGAGCCATGGCATTAACATGACTAAGAATGAATGACAGAAAAAACAAACAGGTTTTACGTTTGTCTTTATAAAGATGTTCTCCACATTTCTATCTCTCGCTTTAATGTAGCGTTTTCACCATCTGTTCAAAAGGGAAAATGTAATTGGTTCTGCTGTCAGTGTCAAGGGGACATAAGACACATACATGCACACACACACTCAAGTCGTTTTTACGTCTCCAAAAGGAGACTTTGACAGCACTCTAACTTCTACATAGTAATTGTGGCAGTAGCCTTTAACCCAGCTACTTCCGGTTGCTGGATGGGTTTTCAGGAGACAGAACCATCCACTCATCGTGTGGTTTGACCCTTTTCTCTAAAGTCATCCAGTCCTCTTATTTGCCCATGACAGCCACCTTTCATGTCGGTAAAACTGGGACTTGAAACAGGGGCAAAGCCGTTACTTTTAAGACAGCAGTGGAGCCACAGGAAATACACTGGACACTGAAGGAAGATGATCAGTTAGATGCATCCAGCGGGATAAATTGCATGCCTTGAGTGAAGCACAGGACAGTTAAACATGTCATGAATCTTTCCATACAACCTCAGGAAGACATGCTGGCAGGGGGATGTCTTTGTTGTGGTTACACCATGGACATGTGCCTGATGAGTTTATCACTGAGTGGCTCGTGTTCGGCAAATCCAAAAGCAGCCTCTTACCAAAATAAGAGCTGTGAGAAAATCATGTGCGCCGGCTTTAAGGCAAGATAGTGACAGTGGAAAATGGTAGTCAATCTAGAAAGAGACACCAATGGCAGAAATACAGAGAAGGTGAGCTGAGGATAGAGGCTGGATCTGAGTGTGAGGCTGAACAGGTCCTGAAAGTGGGCTCAGTTTGAAATAGATCCTGGTTGGTGGTGAGGCTGAGCTCTAACCAAAGTCAAACAGAATTTTTCTTCTCTAAAACAAAGGAAGTAAGTTAATGAGTGATGACAAATCGTAATAGAAAACTGATGGATGAAATGGGTGAAGACAAAGTGGAGTAGTTGCTTTATGGCGTAATTCCAGTGTATACGACACCAAATTTACAACCTGTGTTGTTACAATTCAACAAATCAATGATGTCCTAATTATTTTTTATCACTCTTTCACTTTTAGATCTATGTGCTCTACAATTTTCCTGGACTGAGTCAATCAGTTTTCCTAACATTGTCTAGCTTCTGAGAAAGGCCAACAATCTCCAAGCAAGTCAAGCTATAAATTAGTCAACTTGTCCTTTACTACTAAAATTTTCCCAGACAGTAATTACACGACAAAACAAGGATACACACCCGGAGCAGTGCTTGATTTAAGTGCCAGCTAGGACAGTGTGGCATCACCTCAATGACACCAGTTTCGTTTCACTGGAGGGTGGACACTTGCCAAGGTTAGGCTGGGTAGATAAACTTGTAATTGCTTCATACACCATCGGACTTTATGATGAATATTTAGGCCATACTCCAGCAGTTGAGTCCACACAGCATTAGACTGTACCATTTTTTTTAATTTTGTGGAATATTTGAGGTCAGTTACTGCACTGTATTTCTAGGGCCAGCGTCTCACTTCTGTAAAATGGTAGCTTGATAAATCCTGCTCCCAGCCCTGGCCTGGGCTCAGAGTCAAAATGAGGGCTCCTGGTTGGTGGCGGCTGGTGGTAGTTGGGCTGGGCGACAGCTCTGGTGGCTGCAGCTTTACTACTCATTGTGCTGCAGGACTGTCATTAGATGCCGGAGACGTTCCGCTGGCTGCAGGGGAAATGTCATGTTTACTGCCATTCCCATACACACCCAAACCTAATGAGCAGCGTGGAGCTCGTCCTCCTACGGTCACTCCATCCTCACTGCTTCTTCAATCTGTCTCTTCCTACGTCAGGCTCCTTCCTTCCTGACTCCATTGCTCCTCCACGCTGCGGTCAATCTCATCCGCGTCACCCATTTTTTCTCCTCGCTCCTCCCTCCATCCATCCCTAAAACCATTCATTTAGCCTACTCTGCTTTCATGAAGCCTATGCTCTCAGTCCCAGCACTCCCCACCACTACCTCACCACTCATGGGCTGCCGGTCAATGACCTGGCATGGCCTCAGAGGCTAAGGTCAGAGCTGTCACTGTCCCATGCCATTTATACACTCACTCGCACACACAGATGGGGGGCCCAACATGGTTTGTGCACACACACACCACAGCCACATATGCACGTGCATAGGTACAGTGTGTGTGAGCACACACTCACACGTGCAGACACACATGGCTTTTCATACACAGCTTATTCAGGATTGATTGATGTTCTGACAGTGACAGTGATTTACTGTCACAGGTTACCTCCGGCTGCTGATGCTGTTGCGGTATTTTGGCAACAAAAGTTTCGTCTTAGCAAAAAGAAGACACACATGCATATGAGAAAACTGAGGAACAGAAAAACAGTGGCATATTTGTACAGTGTATAGCCATCACAGAGCACTAAGTCATTCTGAAAGGACAGCGTACAGACTATGGGGATGAGAAGTGAATAAAAACAGTTCATACTTGGAGCTAAACTGGGATGTGGTTTGACTGGTGCACAATCACATAATGTGCTTTTAAAGTTTTCAAAACACATGCGAGAGACTTTCCAGAGGAAGTTGCCAACACGTATTTGTTGGATCTGTGTTTTTATGCCACTAAAACTGGTCGAGAATTATTTAAAAATAGCCGTGATGACAAAAACAAAATCTGCTGTGCTTGTAGGCTTGTACACACACATATACACTATTCTGTAAATGACTCCACGTCTTCCCATATAGTATGCCTCCTCTTCCCTCAAGCCGTCCATCAAAATGCGACAGGAAGAGAAAGTTTAGTTCTGTGCCGCCACCGAGGAGTCGTCCTTGCCGCTGGACCCGCTGGCTTCGCTCCCTTCCGCCGACCCTGTAATTGTGCGGCCACCACAGGGTCCTAACTCATGCGCCACCATGTGATCTCCGTGACAAATGAGAGTCGGGATGAGGCTCGACTACTTGCTTAAGCCTTTAAAGTGGCGCTCTGCGATTAGCGGAGAGGGGTGAGTGCTCGGCGAACTGGAGGCCCGGTTAAATCACAGCGCTGAGAGAGAAGCAGGGCGGGAGGAAACACACTCACTCACTCACTCATTCTTTTGGTGCCATGCAATCACTCGCTCTCTCCCTCTCTCTCTCACGATAGAGGGAGGGAAAGGGAAAGTGAGAACCAGAGAGAAAGAGAGAGGGGGTAAGAGAGCACAAGAAGGAAAGAGCAGAGGAGAAAGTGTAGAACAGCCTGGGCGGAGGGCCAAGCCATCCTCCAGAGGAGCCAGGACGCCAGAGGAGACCTCAGACAGAAATAACTCCAAACATCCCATAAAGACCCATTAAAACCAATTCAACTCAATTACTCCCTGACACACACACACACACACACACACACACACACACACACACACACACACACACACACACACACACACACACACACTCTACCTTTCTGCCCTGAATCCACACTGTATTGCCAACCATGCACCCTTGTGTACACACAGACACATGACTACTATTGTACACACTCCAACTGATGACAGCTCTCTGCGAACATCCCACAGAATGCTGCATATATGAGCAGACAGTGAGGCAGTAAAAATCAGTCAACGATTTTTATAGACCCTATAAAGTGATGTATAGCATAACAAAGGGGTGGTTTCTGCGGATGTAACATCCTGACTGCTTCTTGTAAGGAGGACTTTTACTCAGCAGGATAACCTGTGTAAAGTGAAATTATATAGTATTTGAATTAAATAGACTGGAATTTTTGACTTAGGATGGAAAACATGTTTAACACAAAGTCAGTCCCTGTGAAAGCACCATCCTGACTCGACTGCGGAGGCCATGCAACTTGTCCATCACTATGACTGAGAGGCACACTACAAAGGGTAGTCAGAAAAACAGGAACAAACAATATGAAAAAATCAGGGCCACAGCCTCCCAATAAAACTAGCACTGTGAAGTTTACAGTGCACATGCGAAAGTGGGAGACATTTGGTTTCGCTAGAAGTGAAAGGATAAGCCAATTAAATGATAAATCTCAGTCATTCTTCAAGTTAAGATGCCAAACGTTCTCTCCAGTTTCTCAAATGTGAGGATTTGCTGAGTTTATCTGTTCTGCATTATTGTTAACTAAAGCTTTTACTGTTGGTCAGATAAAACAAGGAAGATATCGCTTTGGGATTCATAAAAATTTAATTGGCATTTTCCCCTCCATTTTTCTTACATTTTAAAGACTAAATGATAAATTGATAATATAATCAGCCAATTAATCAATACTGAAAATCATCACAAACAAGAACAACATAGGAAAAAAGTCAAGTCAAGATTCATGTATGGAAATATTTTGTGCTTGAGGTGGATCCTCAGGGACAAGTTAGAGAAAACCAAAAGCCAGTACGCAACCTGTGTCACCTCAAAAACAAGCATCCGGATCTGTACACAGAATTCAGTGAGAGCGAGTTTCAATTGTTAACTTTATATTAAGAACGTCAAAATATCATACTATGAAATGTTATTGTTGTCGTTAGCGAACCGCAGCAGCTGGAATCCGCTTTAGCAATGATCCACACACAACGCTCACAATGTTATGAGCTATAGCTCATAACATTGTGTCTGTACATTGTGTGCAGTAGCTTCTGTTGTCTTTTTTTTCCTGTGGTATCCAATGTGGTATCATGAATCGTGGATCTAAGGTACTGGTACAGACTACATTTATGGACTCGTGGCATCACTATTACCTGTGTCATTTTTTTTTTTCAACTAACTAACTAATAAACTTTGGCTGGCAATGTCCTTGAAATGTTTCCTTATTGTATTAACAACTAGTGTTTCCATGTGAAATATGAAAATCTACAAGTAAAGCCAATTTTCCTTGCCCAAGAGAAACTGGCTTATACAAAAAAGTACCACAATTACATGGTGCTTCATAAATACAAGAAAAAAAAAAAACTAAAGTTCTTAGCCGAGAACATTGCTATGGTTTCACTACGTTCCTGATTTGAATGATCACCACACTAAAATGTAAGAGTGAAACCCTCCAATCAACTAAGATGAGGAAAGAACTGTCTCCTGCCCATATAACAATAACACAGTGCGGAATAATGAAGAAAAGGTTTCATTCAACTGTAAAGACAATGATGATAATCAGAAGCAAATACTGTTAAAACAGTGGCTCTTTGTGGTGGTACTAGTGGCTCTTTGTGGTGGTACTAGCATCACAACACATTAAACCACCTTAAAAGTCACCACGAGATACAAAACAATATGAGAAAGTTATGAAGAAGAAAACGACCCCCCCCCCCCCCGCTACAGCACTTCACAAAACGCCACAACAGGAAGCTTGTTTAATGCGTCCCAGTACCCGTGACATTCCGACAGCAGTACGTCTGCATCTGGCTCCCATCAATATTGTGTAAAATCAGAGTTTGAAGAACAATGATCCATGATCCATGTCCCCAAATCTACTGTCTCTTTAACAAACTGTCTAATTTGTTTGGTTGTATCAGACAGTTTGTAATGTATTGTTTTTTCAAAATTATTTTTCTACATCCAAGAATTGAGACCAAGAAATTCTGAGTGTAAGCACTAAAAAAGACAAAAAAAACAACCTACATTACAGTATGTATCCTGGCATATCAGGAGCATACAGTGGCTTAGACAACTCAGAGGATTATTAATTACAGTTTCAAAAGGCCAGATCTGAGACTTTACCATTGATCAGTACACCACAGTAAGAGTTCTCCCAAAGTTTTTCCTTGGAAAAATTTCTTTTTAAAACAGTGATGTTTTTACCAGTAGCAAAAACAGACTTGTTTGACTAAGCAGAATAGGAAGAATCAGTATTTATCTCCCTGGTGTTCGCTTTTACTAAACGTGTATTTATTTGGTCAAAATTAAAACAACTAAATAGAAGAAATTTAAGTTGTATTTATTTATATATTTATTTACATTCCCCGTGTTACTTAATGACTCTGTACATTTCTTTGCGTCATGATTTGAATCACTGACTAACGTAAAGAGTTTAACAATCAATCATCACACGCCACAGGAATCACCCATCCAGAGACCTCAAGTTTAGACACCGCACAAAACCAGGAAAAAAGGACCTCATCTCATTCATCTCCTCAAAAAGTGAGGAGATTTGAAATTTCAGTTCAACTTCAAGAAAACTCTCACTTCAGCAACTTCGGCAAAAACACGTTAGCGTGCCAAACTGTGAACTGTGAAGTGCAGTCAAAAAGTTGTCAAGACAAGAAAACAGAATGCAGCCAGTGAGAGTTCAGGAATAATTGGAAAGTCTGAGAAAAACATGAAAATAATTAAGAGTTTACATTTTGTTAATAATTTCCAACCATGTTTGAAAGAGAATTTCAAAACATTGCAAGACAAAAACTGAATAACACGTTAGTAAATGTGTTTTCTATTAATCTTAGGAGCTGATATGAAAAGAAAAACAGAAAAACCTCTAAGATTGATGAATTGTTTTCCTTTTTTTTGGTTTGGTTTCAGTTTATATAACTGACTTGATGGTTTTTTAAAGGGCCTGGAGAATCCCTGGGCAACAGATGATCTGGTGGTGTGTGCTGTATCTGAGCAGACCTCTTGGACGTCCCTCGGTCCTTGTGACTTCTCATGCTCTGCCTTTTCCACTCAGTCGTGCTATCGGCCTACAGGCTGACCTTGATGATCTCAATCTGCCCACACCTCTGGCCAACACCAGTGGAAAACTCATGATCTGGCCCGTAGAAATAACAACCGGTCCAATCTAAAGTGCCTTATGCTTTTAGAGGGTTTGTTTCAGAGCAAAAATTGTCACTGCCATCATTATCATCTGGTACCGAAATTGTGTTTGTCCAACAATCACTGCATGGGAGGAAACAGAACAGAAAAGTGTGATTTAGCTGCGTCATTTTGATTTTTTGTGCCCATTTTCATCTGTTTGATCTGTATGGGAGACAGCCTGGGGGTGAGTGACACAGTACATTGATCTATGGTGACGACTGGTTAGTTTGGCTCTTTGAAAAACTACAGAGTGACCATGACTAATATTCACAAAGCGTCTTTATTCTCAGTGTCTATGGGAGCTGTGAGCCTATATGATTTTACAGTACAGCCGTGTGGGGATTTGCCAGATTTTAGGACCGCATTTCTCCGGTGAATGACACCGGGAAGAATTTGAGAAATCTCCAGTACCTAGCTGTGGAATGTGAGCAGGAGCTACTGCCAGGAGGAAGAACGGAAAAGAAGTCAGTAGCAGACAGACACAAGAGGGGGGGATTGGAGGAGACACATAGGGGAGTTTGCTATACCGTTCTGGTGAACCACAAATAGACTTCATCAACCACAAACTCTGTGATGTAGACATCCAGATAAATGACCCAAAGGCTGTAAACTGAAGTGCGGGTCAAGGCTTTTTTCTTTTTGAAGAGTTGCATTAGGCCGTACTTTTCACCAGCGACACCGGGAGGAGAGAGAACGAGGAGCTGGATCCATCGCTGACAAAACAACCATGAGTAATTTTCCACTGATATAACCACCGAAACACTGCTGCAGTACGACACATGACAGAGTTATGACACACACACATCAGCCAAAAGGCACATATGACCCCCCCCCTCCTTAAATCCAGTCTTTATCTGGCTCGCTCTGGCCCCACATGTTTTCTTTCTCTCTCTCCACAAAGTCCTGCTGGTTGAGCCTACAGAGCTCAGTGTTAACACTGTAATTACAGATGTGGACTACAATAATAAGAATGCGGGGAATGGGGCCCAAACCTCTGGCCACTTTCTTCCTGTGCCATTTTCTTTTACTTTGATTGTTTCCAGTGTGTGTGTGTGACAGCGGGCCAAAGATATTAGGAGCGTTATGGTGGGTCAGAGAGCCAATACTGGCTGAGACCCCTTGGCTGAAAGGGAAACACAGGAACAAGCCTGGTGCGTCCTGGCTCAGCTCCAGGCCACGGAGCCAGAAAAGGGCAGAGTTTGCTCGGCACTGAGCTGAGTGTCCAACCTGGACAAGTATCGCCCAGGAAAGGACACCAGGACACTACAGTGGATCCAGACCTGAACAAACAAACAATATCTGGACTCAACCAATCACTCCAACCAACTGAGAGAACAACAGAGAATGAACAGCCAGTTCATCAAAGGTTAGACATCTAATGCTCCATCTTTCATAAAAAACATTTTCATAAAAATCACTTTCTTGCACATTCCCAGACTATCAATTTTCTCTGTGGGGAATCCTCAGTGGTTGAATTTGCAAAAATCTGACAAAGCTTTGAGATGATGCTGTGACATTATGGCCAAGCACCAAACAGTGTTTGCAGATGGTTAGTGCTTAACTCTATAATGCTACTTGCTTTTCCTTTTTGTCTATGGTTGCAACGATTAGTCAATTAATCAATTAGCTGATCAACAGAAACTAATCAGCAACTACTTTGACAATAAGTTTTTTTTTTCTAAAGCAAAAAATGGGAAAAATGAAAGTGAATGAAATGAAAAGTGAATATACTGTATAATATACCACTTGTTGTTGGTTTATATTACTGTAAACCAAATATTTGGAGGACAGATGAACTGATACTGAAAATAATTGTAAATTGTAGCCTTATTTATGTCTCAAGCTTTAAGCTAACAAATGTATTTTATTTTATTTTATAAACTTTCTTAATTTTTTATTTGATAAAAAATTACAAATCTCAGTACATGTAATTCACCCTCGACAGTAATTAGACCAAAAAAGAGCAGCTTGACTGCATAAGATAAAATAAGGCTAAAGTGACAGCTGTTAGCAGAATAGTAATGATACTCAATTTACTGCAGATCTGCAACAAGTAAAGTAACTTAAAAAACAGAAACACAAAATCTGCAAATCTAAACTTGTGTTTCATGATGTCACTGTGGGTGAGAGGAGAAACTAACAAAAGAGGGAAAAGCTGAATTCTGAATTATGTCTTTGGCGTTCTGACTACTAAAGTCAGTAAAACCCTTACCTGCCAAAATAAAATGTTTGAAATGTTTTACAGTTGCTCATAAACTTTATTTTATAAATTCACATTAAGAAATGATTTATTCTGTTGTTTGTATATTTTTTTATTGCTTTGACGCTATAATTTTTTCTTGTTCTTGGTAGGAATTGTCTGTTATTATTATTATTATTTATTTTTTTCTATTACTTTATTGATCCCTCCTGGGGAAATTATTCTCTGCATTTTTACCCACACCAAGCGAA